>CAXHWN010002302.1:120000-442500 GCA_964020975.1 Hermodice carunculata
GGTTGTTGGTTAGAGCAGTACAATTTTCCCACATAGGGCCCAGCAAATAGGGCCCCGTTCATCTCCAAAACGGTAGATTCTACAGGGGGGGGGGGTGCGCAAGCAAACGGGAATGGCATAGATAAAAGCAATGATAACGGGTGAAAATATGCCAGTTAAATCCTTTTTTGCGTCAAATTTGGGGGATTTTCAAACTGAAACCATATTTCAGTAGGAATTAAGTACAGCATGGCATTGATCATTGCCAATATATTACTCAGGAGGCGGTGAGACTCCGTCAGATCTCTTGCCGATGCCCCAGATCTGACTTCAATTACACTGCTTCCTTCATGATATATTGGCAGCAATCAACGTCACGCCGCACGTATTTTCCTGAAGCACAGACATGTATCTGGTCAGATAACAACCATTAGTAATGCATGTTTCCCAACTTAATTTGGACGTTCCAACTATACTTTTAAACGTAGAAAATATTCAATGGTGAAGCAAGATTTTCCCCTTCAGATGACGAACTCCATAATATGATTCTTCCCTCACTCCAAAAACAGAAGAAAAACACTAAATGATTCCAAAATACCGGGACACTGCCCAAAAGAATTGTCTTAACCATGCTACTAGGCTGGGTTATATTCATTTGCAATTAATACACATTGTGCACATCAAATTTGCAATTCTGTTTCAAACCTGATTCTGCTACCAGACACAGCTTTCGTAGTATCATAATGCATAAACTATTACTAATGAAGAAGTGCTGATGTCCATTAAGTGTTTGGGATATGACTCAATAGTTCGACAAAGTCGAGTTTTCGATGGTGCTGAAGTGAGTCTTGCGTCCATTTACATTTCGATTACTGTTTTATATATATATATATATATATATATATATATATATATATATATATATATATATATATATATATATATATATATATATATGTATATATATATATGGATTTAGCCTTTACTTCTGCAAAAAAAAAAAAATGTTGGAGCAGGTGCATATGAGGATGTCACAAGAGTCATTAGTTCCACTCTCACATCGATGACTAAGTTTCTTGCTAAGAATTTCTGAAGAATGAAAGGTGCTGTTCAGTCCGAGTGAGCCTAAAGTGATTTCCTTCAACCGATTGACTGGTTCGTGTTTACCAAATTTTATATAAATGGGTACAGATACAAAAATGTATCTTTCACACATATTAATGAGCAAATATCGAAATACATGCGAACACTAAAAAAAACCCCAGAAGCATATTTGAAGGTTTAGCGCTGATTGCTAGTTTAGACATGGTGTTCGAAGACAAAATATAAATTGTTTAAGACACCACGTATACCTTTTTATGGTTGCCAGTTGTAGGATTCCGCAGGACAAAGTTTTGAAGTGTTCCTCACTACCTGTCGCAAGACAAGTAGACTAGTTTTAGAAACATCCCTGCACAAGCCACAGTGCCTTGCTGCATGCAATTTGCGCTGACTTATATAATGATCATCAAAATTGCAAAAGGTTCCACACCTTCTTTTTCAAAGCCTGCTGTACTAAAAACGAGATTTTGTCTACTCTAGCTAATACCACTTTTCATGTAAGCATGTTTACTCTGTGTCACTGTTGAAATTATGTATTGTGATATATGTATGATTTTCTGTAGCTTAGCTTTTTAGATCCGCTCAGCAGTATATATAAGACACAAAATCGTGGTCAGTTGTGCACCAGTCCATTGATGACAGCACTGTGGGATTAGAGAAGAGGAATTGAATGCAAAAGTACGAATAAAGATAAGATAACAAAAATATCAAAATGAGACATTAAGTTGCCAATCAGTATTCACATATTTTCAAGGGACAATCCAACTAAAACGGCATTAAAAAGTATAGACCCATATCTTCTACATGGATTGCGAAACAGGCCAAGCCTATATTAATCTCTCCCCATTACACAGATGGTGGCATGTACTTTCTTACCTACTTGTTTGGTGGAGGAAACCGAAGGATTGGGATAAAACCACCATGCACAGTCAGAATGGTAGGATCTCTTTTCATTTGCTTCCCCAGCCATGAATCGAAGCCCGGCCGCAAACACAGCAATGCAGATGGTAAACCCACCCTCACCAAGCAGGAAGCTCAGCAGTGATTACCCACTGCCTAAGTATAGATGTTGCCAAAACAAAAATACTTGTGGTATTTGCCGTTGAGCAATTATGCGGGCTGGAGAGACAGCATAGAGGCTGTCGGTCATGCAGAATTGCTCCCAAGCACCTGCTTTGATTGTGACACAATGAAAATTTACGTTCTCCATTCAGAAATATTACTCTGAAATTTGTGCAAGGTTTCCTTGCAAAAAAAAACTGTTTACGTTTTTGTTTGTTTACTATAGATCTCTTAAATGTAGTTAGCATATTGAAAGAGATATTAGTGTTACGTCTCAAGACATTGTGTATATCATAGTTTAATGGACAACATATTCTTTTGTCGAGAAATGACACTGGTGGATTCTTGATTTTGAAACACTTGCAGCCTAGTTGATTCGAACACGAAGAATGTACTTACACAAGTCCTGTTTCCAACTGAAAATAAATATAAAACTTGTATCTTAACATTCGTGTCTTTTGTACTCGCACCCCTTTAGGAGTTTGGGATGTTGAGAAGGAATGGGCTTGGTAATATATTCATAAGAAATAACCTACAACGAAAACAAATGATTGTGTAACTATTTATGTTAATTGTATACAGTGAAAACTCGTTATAATGACACCATCTGTTCCCTTAGAAATGTGTTAGATAACTGAATATGTCCTATAAATGAATCACATAACAAAGAAAATGAACTTTTCCCATTCAAAACTTGTGTCACTATAACGAAAATATCGGATATCTGAGTGTCGTTATAATAAGGTTTCACTGTATTAACGAAAATGTACGTCGATAAAGACGTTCAATGATCTAGATTTCGTAATTCACGCAGCCGTTTTTATAAGCATCAGTATTAACGTAAACAAAGAAATAATTATTATGTATGTGGCACTCGTCTTGGTTATTCTCTCTTGCCTCGCTAACAAGAGCACCAAATGGTACAATTGATTTTAGTAATAGATGATCAGATCTTACAGAAAACCTGATGTATGAAATATTTGAACAGGCCTTCTGACGTGTGATGTAGGTAACAGACCACATTTGTGATTGGCTTGTTGCCCATCCCAACGGAGATAGTCCGTAATTGTGAAAATACTGTGTTTTTAGCATGCTGTAGCTTCTGTTTAAATAAAGTTAGCTGAGTCAGGTTTCCTGCATCCCAGAGTTGCTTTATTGCTGGTCATATAGGTGCACTGTCTTCCAGGCCAGGTGGGAATTTTATGGTGGGGAAGGACAAGGATGTGACCCTGGCAAGAGCACAGTTCATACACGTGTATAAAGCTGACATCCAGGTGGAGTTTCGTATTTCAATTATCACAAATTAACGAGCTTGGAATTATATGACAAAAATCCATCCATGTTTTTCTGACATTTTTATCTGTAAAATGCGTTCACGGAACTTTAAAATACCAAAATGCTGATTTTTTAGACTGAAAATGCTAATATGAAAAATCGAAAGATTTATAACTGTGGTCTGTGGCCTATTAGGGCTAACTCTGTATTTGTTGGGACTCACATGGTCATGTTGTTATTCTAATATCGTCCATCAAGCAAGTAAAAAATGGGAAGTCAGCACTTTTTGACAGCTGCCTGGACAATTTTGAGTGATCCTAACAACTTTTACATGGATGGAGCATGCAAGATATGGTCCTGGGACTGTAGATCACAAGGCAAATGGTTTGGGCTATGGTATTGTGTACCTCAGGCCAGGTTATGAAAGGAGAAGAAAGTTTTATACCCACAGATTGGCTGTGAATATCAAGTTTAACAGTCTCAATATTCCAAAAATTCATGGCGTATCACTTTTATCTCACAAATCATTGTGTACAGACATGTTGCACATATCGGTGGAACCACACTGCATAAATAATAACATGATTCACCTCAAGACATTTAACAAGTGCACAGGCTACGCCTCCTTTGCTGACTGCTTGGTAGATAGATAGCTTCCATAGCCCTTTGTCTTTAGCGATACCTCAGAGGTACCACACAGGTAATCATATGTGTGTATGAGAAATTAACAATGCCAATGTGATATGAATAAATTATGCTAATCCCATTAATATGAAACTTAGTAACCCTGTGTTTCAAACTTTTAATTTTGTGGCATTGTCATTGTAGGCCTATAGCCTCCATTCATATGCAGAGCTGTTTGTACAAAATCATGTCAAAGTGATTTTGGGCATACCAGAAAAATGCGCATTGTCTGTCAGTGGAGTTGTACAAATCTTAGGCAAAATGTAAATTTCTTTGTTTTTTGTTTTTGTTTTTGTTTCTCCCACCCCCACCCCTAACCCCTTTTATGTGTATTATTTTTTTTTGTCGACAAAAGCTTGTCATATATGTGTGTCATTTGACTGGGGTAAATGATATAAAATCAGGCATGCTGACTTTGTTGAGCTGTTGAGTTCATCAGCATATTATTTTCACATAAATGAATCAATTCATATCCATGAATATGGGTGACAGCACTTGTGAACTGCAGATTTTATAGCTTTTTACCAAGCTAGTGTACATAGGTGGCGAAACTTTTGAACTTCGATATACAACCACATATAATTACAAGAGTTTTAGATAGTGAAACAAGTTAAAAAAAAGGTGAGCTTCCATTAAACACTTGCCTGAAAACATTTATGCCTGATAATTGGATTGATAATTGGATGCTTATCAAATTTAAAATCAGAGCACTTGTTAATACAAATATGTATTTATGGTATTGGAGTAACTGTACAAACTTTTGTCATTTTCTTTCTAATATGTGCACATACAACAGAAGTCATGCCAATAAACCACAACTTATGCAGTCTACTGCAGAAAAAGGGCAAAGCACGATTGGTTTGTGGAAGCTGGATCACCCAACTGCCCTCCGAATGTTCAAACAATGGGCGCATTAAAATTCAATAATTTTAGTACCAAAAAACATAATTTGCTGAATAGTGCTACTCTAATCTGTGACCTACTGGTTTTAAACTGTGCACTTTAATGGGTCAATAATGTTTTAACACTGAAACTATTCCATTGTCTGCCATGATTCAGATAATATCAGGAAAATACTGCCATATTGACTGGTATTAGTTGCTGACTTGGTGTAACTGATACTCCTACCATCCCCCATTAATGCCTCAGTAGTGATAGATGCCATATTTTTGGTACACAAATATTACTAATCTATCCATGAATAGTAAAAAAAACACCAAATTCACTTAAAAAATACTAAAATTTTAGCAATATATTCAAAATTTTGGTTAAAATTAAGGGGTGGGGCATTGTAATTTTATCTCTCATTGTAAGGGCAGGACATGCAGGCAAGTGATTATGGGTCTGCATCAAAGCACATTGTGTATCGTATTCATATTGGACAGAAAAGAATTGATTGGATGCAATTATATATTTTCCTCAAAATTTCAATAAATTATTTTATTTGTCATGAAAACTGATTTTTCAGATTTAAAGGTTGCTTGCAAAAAAGGTTATATTTTCCTTAATATTGAAGTTTTGTCAAGTTAATGCAAATCCTTTGCAGAAAACAAGTTGTGGCTTCAGTTAGACAAATTTCAAAAAATTTTGATAAGTCTATTAGGTTACAGACCACAGTTGTGATTCGCTTGTTGCCCATCCCAACGGAGATAGTCCGTATTGTGAAAATGCTGTGTTTTCAGCATGCTGTAGCTTCTGTTTAAATAAAGTTAGCTAAGTCAGGTAAGCTGCAAGGCATAGTTGTTTCATTGGTGGTTATATAGGTGCACTGTCTTCCAGGCCAGGTGGGAACTTTATGGTGCGGAAGGACAATGATGTGACCCTGGCAAGACCACAGTTCATACACGTGTATAAAGCTGACATCCAGGTGGAGTTTCTTATTTCAATTATAACAAATTAACGAGCTTGGAATTATATGACAAAAATCCATCCATGTTTTTCTGACATTTTTATCTGTAAAATGCGTTCACGGAACTTTAAAATACCAAAATGCTAATTTTTTAGACTGAAAAATGCTAATATGAAAAATAGAAAGATTTATAACTGTAGTCTGTGGCCTGTACATTTGGAATAACCTCTATTGACTGCACCATAAAACAAAGTTCATGATATTTTGTTAAATATACGTATAGCGAAATGAAAAATACAGCAAAGTACACACAAATACAAAATGATAAATACCACAACAGTTTCAATATACTAGGAAAAAAAACAACAGAATTATACTACATCGCATGTACACATGAACTTTCGACATATAGATACGGGATATATATTTCTTTTGAGCGAGGTTAAAAAAAACGGGTGAGGGGTCAATAATGCCGGGTGAAAGGAGAAATATTGCGATGTGTTTACTCTAATTTCTTTAAATTTTATACAGGATTTTAATTTGGAGATTAATTTTGTGTCTTATGTGAATATAAGCAGTGTCCTAAACATCGCATTTTAGTAACTGGGTGCCAGCCACATGCCCGTGTTGTGATAATATGCTATGAGATATATAATATCATTGACCTACATTTAAGCTGTAACAAACCCTCCATGATTATTTGACTAAACCTAGAATGCCAGCTGCAATAAAGGGTTTTTACACGGAAGTATATGGTTTCCCTATGCATATCTTTGATGGTGTACCTTTCTCTTACGATAATGTTTATTGCTAATAATGCTGACGTGGCTTCATCAGATTACAGCAAGGCAACACAATAATGGTACATTGAAAATATTACAATTTCTAAATTACAACTAAGTGATCTGTGGGTCACACAATATGAAGCCAACATATGGCTAGAAAAAAGTTCATTTAATAGCTGACAACTGCATAGACCTTATCCTCTGCACATTCCTGCATGTTTTGCAAGTAGCAGAGACAACAATACGTGCATGTGTTAAAAACAGTCTGCATATGGAACACACCAGTACACACTACACGCGTGATACACTTGATTTTAATGCCCACAAATATTATGTATGTGGGCATAGGAAAGCAACCTTGTTCCACCCGAGGCCAGAAATACAAACACTTTGCCATATATCTTTCTTCTGTGTCCAGTGAAACTTTGAACACATATGCATTTCGATTATGCAAATGAATAATCAATCAAATTAGAATTACTAAAGGGCAGTGAAACACCGAGGTAATATTATTTAGCTTATATATATACATATATATATATATATATATATATGAGTGTATGCATGTATATGTGTGTGTGTGTGTGTGTGTGTATCACACATACAGATATTTTTCTCTTTTCGTCCAAAGCCACTTCCTGATTGTCATTACCCTATTCCGGAATCAGAACTGCCTACACTCTAAAAGCTAATCTGTCACTGTCCAAAGTATATACACATGGAAGTACGATTGTCACATTCTTCTGTAGACTTACACATAGGCTGGATTCGCCCAAAAAACTTAAAGGGTCTTTAGTGGGTAACTATTCAGATCATATTTCCTAGCACCATGATGACTTTTGCAGAAGACATAGACTTGGGACTTCAGCAGCAGAGGAGAAGGGAGGTTAAAAAAACACACACCTGATGCAGAGAGACTGGTGCTGGTCCAATATGTGCCATCGGAATAGCTAAAGAAGGTCTTCTTCACATAAAGCAATGGACAGGGCAATTACACTGTGAGGGCATAATGTCATGGCGAATAAGGGATAATAACATCCACTTTGCTTTCCTACAATTTACATATGAAACACTTGTGCAGGCTTATGTTGGAACACATAGCACATAGTGTAGACTGGAACAACAACCAATGGTAGAAAGTGCGCTTTTGTGACGAGTAATGATTTTCTGTACAATTTCTTCTGATCATCACTTGTGAGATAGACATCTGACACATTTTATGTCCATAATTTGATAATGGCCATATTGTGCCAAACGTTGATGAATAGGGGCCTACCGCCACTGTTGATCACTTCAGATTGCCACTGAAATGGTACCAATCATCAGCGAACTGCAGAGTCGTGGCCAAACAGTATCAAAGGCCATGAATATGTGTAATTGACGCGCCTACACATTGAGCAAAATTTTACACGAACTAACCATGTATGCCATACACATTAATAGTGTATGTGCGTGAAATGCATGACTGAACATGAAGAACAATAAAAAGTCCTGCAAACTTTGTTGAATTTGAATAAAGTATGTATTCCACCATTGACTGGGCATTTCATAATTTAATTATGTAAAGCACAAAGTGTGACTGAAAAACTTTCTTTTCAGCATTTTTCGCACAAAGTATATTTCTGGTTTCTATGGTCAGAATTTAGGGAAAATGTACATATTCCTAGTGTATTTCTTTGTACAATACCCACACCCTTGCAGGACATCAGGCAAGACCACTGGGGCGTTACTTGTGTATTCAGCTATTAAACGGCCAATTAAGCCATTGTTCTTGTATACTCGCTCATGGGTTATTACGGTAAATTTCGTTTGTATCAAAGATGGGGAAAATTAATTAACATTTTTGCATTCAACTTCCTACACTGTGGGACACAGCAGTGCCATATCGTTGAAATGGTTGTTTTGCGAGTATAACGAAAGCAAAATATCAGGTGAAACAATGCACACTTATTGTGCATATGCCGTGACAAATCAACTCTTGATTCCATTAAAAAAGATATGCGCACCGGGTTGTAACCAACTTTTGTAAACATCGCCCCTTAGTATGTAGGTATATACTTTGTGACCACAGAACGGACAGGACAGGTCTCGAACCAGCACCTAAGGCACCAACCATCAAGCAGAAAATGGGAAATGCACCTACCAACTGCAGCAAATCCCCATTCCTGAAAAGAATGGTTCAATGGGAGCCAGTATGCGTGAATGCTATGATGGACACGGCCAAGCTTGTTGTATGCAGTACAGGTACTGTATTCGGAGTTGTTCCAAATGGGGGACTATACATATGTAAGGCCACCAGCATCAAAGGAGCACCGAAAATATAAATGTCTTGTGGCTGACTTTGTCTTTTCTGTTTATCATGTAGAAGCCCTCATGAACAGTTCTAATCGACACAAAGGCCTTTACTGTCGACTTCTTGCATTTGACGAATTTAAAGGTGCTTTTTAGCTCTACTGACCTGAGGTCACAAGTTATACGATTACTCATGTTTGTCTGTCTCTCCATATGTGTGTCCATTCGAGTGTCTATAATTTTTCCCTTCGGACACAATACGGCCCACAGTTTTCAGATTATCCCCAAGCAACGTTCGGGATGTACTGGTCTATGAAATTGTAGATTGAGTTCGATATTGGTGGCGCCCGTGCAGCAATATGTGTTTATATTCATACGCCGACAATGGCAGAAGGCTAAGTTTTTGGCTCTGCCTTGGATCTGTAAAATGATCTAAATTTTGGACGTATAGGCGGGAAAAAATGGTAGACTATGTTTATCTAGACAAGTTTTTGTCCAAGTAAGAGAATTGCGGCGAGAAACATCTTATTTGCCAAGTTTTGATCGAAAATCGACAACACGCAGTTCAACTGCCATGCCCATTGTCACATCGTAAACACTACCACGTGTTTCTACATGAATGTGGAGCGACTGTAACGGTGATGGAAGCGAGAGTGAAAGGGACTCTGTTCATTCTTTACCAGATATGTCTAATACCACATCTTCAACAGATTCTTTGTCTGGCAACTTATTGATAGGTTTCTCGGGTGATACACCCATTTATGAATCAACAGAGATGGCTGGCGTGAATGCGGAGTGTGTGAAATCTGACAAAAAGCGCAAGTTAAGCGAAGGAAGCACGTTGACTGGTAAGAAAGAAAGTAACACTGATTTAGCTGATAAATTCGAAAATGCAGTACAACAGGCTCTTAGCAGTTCTTCTTTCATTTCACAAATAAAACAGGCTCTTCTGCCGGTAGTCGAGAGTGCAAACAAGCAGCATTTAGATCAAGTAATTGAGCCAGTGAAATTTCGATTGAACAACGTGGAGGAAAAAGTCGAAAAACATGATGAGTTATTAGATTCTCTCATTAAAGAGAAGCAAAAAACTGCAACTCAACAGCAAATGATCACTACAGGCAAACATAACAACTTATTGATAAGCGGCCTTGATGAGAAAAACGATGAAATCACAAGGCAAACAGTTCATGATCTGGCAGTCAAGTTAGATATTCAGTTTTCCGATACATTCACTGCGGCTAAAATAGGAAAGAAAGCGACTGAAAAAAGCCGACCCATACTTGTTAGATTTGCTTTTCATTGGGAAAAACGCAAACTTTACTTCCAGAGAATGAAACTGACAAAAGTAGGAATGTCAGCAGTCTTCATCAATGAAGATCTGATGAAAGATGAATCCGAAATATTCTACTGTACTAGGAGAGCGAAACAAGACAAACTGATAAGGACCACGTGGTCCTGCAATGGATCCATTTTCATCAAGTGCCTAAACAGGGTCGATGTTCTAATCACATCCAAAGACGATATTTTGTGAAATCTACCTGGTTTCGACCAATTTATGTATGATAAAAATGTGAAAAAATAAACTTAGTTCCATGCTCTCATTTGACTTTTCCGACCTACTTGGATACCGTCGTAAAGGACTATCTATGCATAACTTTAATAAACACCGTCTTCCGCCGCTAATATAGTTCCATTGTTGATGAACAGGCCCACACCAAATTACAAAATGGCGCTCGATTCGTGAAGTCGTAACTATTTATTTCATACAAATATGAAGTGATTAGCTTTCCATTACAGTGTACAAAAAGTCTACTATGCGCCAGACTAAACCCAAGCAGGAAACCTTGACCAACTTTTGACAGATCTGAGGTCTGACCAGTCAATTCTTATTTCTTTATTTTAGACGGACATGTCACCCAAATTTTCCGGTCCCTTTTCTGGACCACCATGATATACGTTTTTTCAATCTTTTCTTCTCATTCATGACGGACAACTACCGCTTGTCTACCTGGACCTTTTATAGGACAGACTTAACATCAAGATATGAAATGTTACAGTTAACTTTACGTGTATCTATAGGTCAGAATGCCGAGAACTTCGTACTTTTATCATTATTGACTCGCTGTTGGTGTTCCTCAAGCTGTGAATATGATTTTAAAGCTTGTCTCTATCATTTCGTTTTGCTATAACCGAACCCACCCCTAGGAAAGGAAGGCTATCGCAACCTCCTTATTTAATCAGAAATGCCTGTCTTAAGTGAGGAATTACTAAGTAACAAAGGGGAAATTAGGAAATACGATTTAACCAAAACTATTGACCTTGATTCCTTCAAAAGTCAGTATCCTGGAGCTAAATCCAAATATATTAATCTTAGGGATCTGAGTGATCTTTTAACCAAACACAAAAAACCTACTGACAATTTTAAGTCTTAATATAGAATCAATGAAAGCAAAATTTGACAAATTGAAAATTCTTATTGTAGGTTTGGCCGAAAAAGATGCTTATTTCAGTGTTATATGTATTCAAGAGGCATGGCCCTCAGAGAAAAGCGACACGGATCAATTTATACTGCAGCACTATCACATGTTTTCACAATGCAGTAACCAGGAATGTTCAAGAAAAGGTGGTCTTATTACTTATGTGAGAAATAGCTTGAGTGTAAAGAAACAGGACAACTACAACAAATTTAAAACTTAGGAAGGTCTATTTATTGATGTTGAAGATAATGTCAAAAATAATATTAAAATATGTATCATTTATCGTCCCCCAAAAGGGAACAACAACCATAGAGCTATCGATTCATTTCTAGAAGAGTTTGTTCCCATAATTGACAATGTGGATATCCAAAGCAATAATTTACTATTAGCAGGAGATTTTAACCTTGATCTACTCAAAGTAAGCAACAATGAAAAATATCAAGAGTACTATGATATCATTACCGGACACAATATGTTGCCTAACATTTTATTACCTACCAGGCTTTCGAAAGGAAATGCCACTCTGATTGATAATATTTTCAGCAAAATTTCAAACTCGTACAAACCAGTAGAAACTGGAATTTTGGTACACAAATTATCTGACCATATGGCCACAATCTCAGCCATCAACTTTAATGTGAATACAAATCATAGTAACAAGAAGCACATACAATGTAGAGCTTTCATAGGAGAGGCCACTCGTAATTTTTTTCGATGAGTTTAAATAACACAAACTGGGAATCTGTATTTGATAACAATGTCAATGCTGGTCCTCAAATTACATATGATCAGAAATTTGCAAGTAAACTAGATTATGTGATTGATAAACACTTTCCTTTGAAAAAGAAATAAAAATAAATACAAACATAAAAAGACTAAATGGATCACTCATGATATTTTAAGCAAAATAAAACACAGGGATACTTTGTATAAAAAAGTACATTCAATTACTCCTGACAATGAGCGGCATCATGAACTCAGTGAAAGACTACAAGAGTGCTCTAGTGAAGTCCGATCAATGATTAGACGGGCAAGATTTGTCTTTTACCAGGCAGAATTTGACAAATATAAAAATGACATTAAAAACACATAGAAAACTGTAAAAGATGTATTGAATAAATCAGACACCCATAAAGAACTCCCCAAGTATTTCAATGTCGGTAACAAACAAATAACAGACATACACGAGATTGCATCACAATTTAATGACTTCTTTGTCAATATTGGTCCAACACTTGCTAGAAAAATTGATACTCAAGGGAAAAAATCTTTTCAATATTACCTGGAAAATAGTAATGTAAACTTCACCTTCCACTTTACTTATGTGGATGAGGAACAAATTAAAAAAGTAATACGTAATTTAAATCCTAAAAAAAGTGCAGGAGTGGACAGTATATCCTCAATTCTGCTTAACGTTGCTAAGAAGCATTAATCAAACCCCTGACCTTGATCATAAATCAGTCATTAAAATGGCATTTTGCCAAATAAATTAAAAGTAGCTAAAATAATACCAAATTTTAAAAAAGATGATCAGCATGATCTCAACAACTACAGACCTATATCTTTGCTACCTTCTATTTCCAAAGTGTTTGAAAGAGTTGTTCAAACACAGGTCTTTCAATATTTCACAGAGAAGGGTTTACTTTATAACCATCAATATGGATTCAGGAAAATGCACTCTACAGAAACGGCAGTTCTGGAACTAAGTGATAGATTACATGCGGAACCTGATGATAAAAACCTGCCAATTGCATTCTTTTTAGATGTTTCGACGGCCTTTGACACTATAGACCATAATATACTCCTAAAAAAGCTTGAACACCATGGGATCTTGTATACTGAGCTACAGTGGTTTAACAGCTACTTAAGTAGCAGATCTCAGTATGTTGAAATTGAAAATGTTAAATCATCTTGTCAGGAAATTACTACTGGAGTCCCGCAAGGATCTATCCTGGACCCTCTTCTATTTCTTATTTACATAAATGACCTATCCACAGCTAGTAATTTTACCTCAATTATGTATGCTGATGACACAAACCTATTAAACACAGTCTGTAATTTTAACTCCCAAACATTGTCTCAATCTTTATTATCCGATCAAATAAATAAAGAACTAAAAAAAGTTGGTGACTGGCTGGCTGTCAATAAGTTATCACTAAATGTAAATAAAATTAAGCTCATGATCTTCCACTCCAAACATAAATACTTATCCCCACACCAAATACCAAATATAATGATTAACAACAAACCAGTTGAGAAAGTGGAGAGTTTTGAATTTTTAGGTGTCTTGATTGATCATAACCTTACCTGGAATAAGCATGTAAATTTTATTTCAAACAAATTATCACGGGTATGTGGTATACTTTCCAAACTGAAAAACCTACTGCCCAAACACATTCTCCAATTGAATTACAATGCCCTATTCTTATCTCATTTGAACTAAGGAATAACTGCATGGGGGTTCCACTCCTGTGGCAGACTTATCAAGCTGCAAATGAAAGCAATAAGATGGATCAGCAATAGCAAATACAATACACATACATCCCCCCCTTTTTAAAGAATGTCGCCTGCTAAAATTTAATGACATATTTAAGTTATCCTGTATCAAAACTTATTATAAATTCAAAAATCATATGTTACCCTACTATTTTAACACTCTGTTTGATGGTAATCAATAAGGGCCACAAATTGAGCGAACTGGAAGAACGGTAGTGCCCCAAAGCAGATTTGAGGCAACAATCCATGACATTCCAATCTTAACCCCAACCATGCCAATACTCTTCACAAATACTAAATTTTATCGATCATGTATTAGACATAAAATACCAGACTTAATTAATGAAAATTACTTACCGGAGATAGTCATGACAAAGATTGACACTCACTCTTTTAAAGGTTTCTCGCAGTATGCTAAGAATTATATTGTTAACAATTATGAGACCAACTGTAACATTAACTCTCATATACGTAATACGCCATAATCATTTAAACTCTATATATTTCTTCTGTCGTTTGGTCTACTTATATTTATTTTGCGTGCAGTGTATGAATCATTGTTAAGTACTGTAATAAATTTATATATCTTGAGGGTGGTCTGCACGATAGCGACTCACTGGAGTTTTAGTGCAGAGTCTCCCGGTTTAAACATCTGAAGACTGTACTATGTACACAATGTATTTTTAGACCGAATAAAGCGACTGTCAACTGTCAACTGTCAATATGTAATAGATGAATCAAAATGGAAAACCCTGTGACCACTCCAGCATCTTATTTTCTTTTGTAGATGAAATTCAGTGCAGTTGTGAAGGAAGCCAAATATCAGTTGCATGTGACATTAGTAGCACTAACTATATATTTTGAAAATAATTGAGTTGAACCTGCCATAGTTATGGGATATTCAGATCTTGTCCAGTGCAAATCGGTTAGGTAATGTTCATGACCTTAACTTACTTTTGCGACGAGAATGGGTTATTTAGAAATAATTGTGAAATAAATTGTACTAAGTCGATACAGAAAAAGAGGCAACACACATTACAGCAGTTTGCTTATATACTAGAAACTTCACACAAGGATTGCTATTGAAATAGGCATTTAAAACTAAGATGACGCATAGTGGACTGCTCTGAAATGCATTTATTCTGCTAGTTGCTGGGACTTATGTGTATTAGAGAAAGTGAACTTCTCGTGTTTCGAGTAAACCGTGATGAATAGGTATCATTAAATATGTTTAATTTAGCTGTTTTTGGACGTCGTGAAGGAGGAAACAATCTGGAGAAGCTTATATGTACGACTGGGCCTCACAGTCACCAAAATTCTGAGGAGCAGTAAACACCATTTATTTGATTTGCAAAACATCATTATTGGTTTATTGCGACCAAATACAAAAATGCTCAAGATTTTGCCATATGTGTGGGGTTCATATCTCCTACAACAAATATGTTGGCATGCACTCATTTGGCGCTGTTCTGCTACCTATGAGGGAGGATAAATTCCATCTTAGGAACCTGTAATATTTATTGTGAGTGATTAAGCTTTGCTTACACTACATTTTACTTTTATATATTTACTTATTTCCTTCCCTTTGCCTTCCCTTCCCATCTTTCCTGTCCTCCCCTCTCCTCCTTTTGCTTTTTTCCCTCCTAATTGAACATAAATAATTTTTAAAAATTGCGACTGTGTCCTTTATATGTCTCATTTTAAAATTAATGATTAAATTACGGACAGATTCTTCTTCCTTCCTTTACACTAGAGTGAATCATAAGTTGGTATTTGCCTTCATTTAACTTGTGTATCATACACATCGTTTGTTTTGTCCTCTTTGGTCTTTGCATATAAAATGTGTGCTCTTCATGCTAAGACAGCCTGTAGCTTAACTTGGTATTTGCTGTAAGGCAGAGAAATCACAAGGAACACACATAAACACATAAGAGACATTCACTTCACATGCACATTAAAAGAAACAATTCTGTTTTACTTATTTTCCCCAATTTCCATCATGCCAGACCACTTTCCTGCATATAGATTATACATGAAGGGAGAACAAAGTCCAGAATTTTAGGTATTGCAAACTGTACAAAAGTAATTTGCCTGGTTCACAACAAAGTGAGGTATGTATACTATTGATCCATAGCATAAAATATTCGTGAAAAAACATAAAGGTTGTCTATACATCGCCTATCAAAAATGCATTAAAGACTATGTATGTTTATTGCACACATGCACAGATGGTATTTTCTCGGAAGGCCAATCTACATTAGAGAATTAGAGAAGGGCAAATATTTGTGTACGGTAAATTATAACCAAACCCTGCCCTCAGTTGTACTTTCTGATCATTTTACATCACGTTTTTACAGCTGTTAGTATATCAATAGCTATTTGATGTCTTATGCCCTTGCTCACAGAGACAAGCATTCAGTTCTAATATATATATATATATTTGTGTGTGTATGTGTGTGCATGTGTATGTATGTATGTATGTATGTGTGTGTATGTGTATGTATGTATGTTTACAACATTTGGAACATGAAATTGACAACTAATGTACTCTGTGTACAACCAGATTATTTTAATGTTCCTTTGACCTTGTTTACAAAAACAAAAGAGGAAGAAACGGGAAGGAAAGAAAATGTGGGAAAAAATGCAAATGTTTGTCACATCCAGCTTGAGTGTTGACTCTCTAAATGGAAAAGAATCAAATGTGCTGAAAGTCTTTAATATTGGAGAATGCATCATTTATGTCTGAATGAATCGAATATGTCGTTTGTCCATATGTCTGAAGAACGTCGCCTCTCTTAACTTGTTTCTATGTTTACCTCTATGTTCTGGACTAGAGTACAGCTTGAGATACCATAGTTTTCCCCTGTTTGTGCATATGTGTGAGTGATTAAGCGAGTGAGTGTCTACGACAGCGCCCAGGAAGTGTCTGCTCCATGCTTTTACTGTATTGTTAACTGATACTTCTGTGCTACAGTATTTCCTTAGCTGCTTGGACTTGGCCTGTAAACAGATTTCATGTCTGGTCATGTGTATTCCTACATCGTTTTTGTTTCTATTTTAAGAATCTCCCTCTTATAGCATCGAATTTGAAATAAATATGTTTACGATAAATTTTTACAGCAAAGGATTATCCATATCAAGGTGGGCTATCTTTTCAATTTTGTATTTAATGTGAAAGAAATAAAAAAAAATAAAAAAAAAAAAGCACAAAAAAACCCCTAAGAGGATCATGATGATCCTGTGCTCTGTGCTTACTGGGATCTGCTTTTACAGTATTGGAACACATGGACTGCAGTGTAGATTTGTACAGCTATATACATGTATGTAGAGTGGTAGCAAAGTTTGTCCTTAAAATAAATTTTGCGGAAGGACGGAAGGACGGACGACGGACGCAAACGGATTATATAGGCTCTGCTGATGGTAGTACATGTATTATCATATCTTGCTGTTTCAATGGCTGCTGGTGTACAGTGGCAGCACTCACTTACAGTCACAAAGTTTGATATCGCATAACTTTGTCAAAAATTAACATTTCCACATTATTTTCGCAGCTTTCATTGTCGAATGTCCAACTATATTTTGATAAAACTTTAAGCAATTCTATCATGCTGTGCTGGAGAAGTCGAAAATAGCCTTTACATGCAAAAATTCATAAAGAAATAGGAAAAATTGCCAAAATGAGATCTAGTTGACCCCAGGTGACCCTATGTGTAACATCAAAGCAATTGGCCAGGTAGTTCTTGAGATGAAGAAATTGTTTTTTCAATAAATAAATTAAACAATTCATTTAAAATAGAAAAATTATTGCATCATCATCTCCTTCGCAAACTTAGTAGAGGTTGACCTGGGCAATATCCATGTGCAAAATTAAAACATTCTATACAGCGGTCTTTGAGCAGAAGTCAAAAGGGTAAATACAATAGTGTAATATATGCACAGTATTGCAATATATATATATATATATATATATATATATATATATATATATATATATATATATATATATATATATATATATATATATATATATATATATATATATATATATATATAGCTGCAGCACTTCCTCACAGTTGTGAAGTTTGATATTCCATAACTTTGCCTAAAATTAATATATCCATATTATTTTCAAAACGTTCATTGTCTAATGTCCAACTATATTCTGATCAAATTTTAAGCAATTCTGTTAAGCCGCTCTGGAGGAGAAGTCGAAAATAGCCTTAACAGGCCATAATTCATAAAAAATAGGAAAAAAATCACAGCGCCACCTGGTGGCCAAAATAAGAACTAGTTGACCCCAGATGACCCTATGTGCAATATCAAAGCAATTGGCTTCGAAGTTCTTAAGATGAAATTTTTATTTTTTTTCAAAAAATAAATTAAAAAATTCATAAAAAATAGAAAAATTGTTGTCATCTCCTTTGCAAATTTGGTTGAGGTCCACCTTGGGATCATCCATGTGCAAAATCAAAACATTCTATGTAGCGGTTTTTGAGAAGAAGTCGAAAATATAAAAAGTCTAACAACAGACGGACAGACGGACGGACGGACGTACAAACGGACGACGGACGCAAACGGATTCTATAAGCTCCAATAAAAAACAAAAAAACGAACCCCCCCAAGTTTCATGGACAGTTTTCAATGGGAATCCAACGGAAACTTTACCAATAATATGAAGGGTGAATGCTGAAAAAAGTTAGAAGTAAAAACATTGGATTGCTTTTGATGGCTGCTTCCGACGTTAAAAGTAAGAATGAATGTTTCTTCTGAGTGTTCCTTGCCGCACTGCCAAATAAATTCATGTAGCCTTAAGGCCCCATGTGTAATCACTAAGGCACAGTTATTCCCAACAAAGCCATCCCAAACAGAGCTGGTCCACCATATGATTCGACTTGTAGAAGTAAACTGGTGTAGGAATATATTTTTAAGAACTGGTACAAGTTGTTAAATAACACATGAGATCAGTCTAATGTAAGTGATGAATGGAAAAGCAAGGCTCAACAAGGCAGGTTGTACCCATGTAGATTCTCTGCATACATGGAACTGGTTCGCCGGTTTTCAATTATGGATTTTTTGGAGAGAAGGAAGGCTGCATGATAACCCACTCCCTCTCTCCCCAATAATGAGACACAGACAGGTCTTTTGTTTTAAGGTCCACAGCTTGGCGGAAATTACGTCTATGTCAGTCGGAATCAAGGGATGAGACTACACAGTGCAAAAGTAGTAATCATAGTGGTAAAGTTTCCAGCTTCCTCATCTGTGATCATTCTTCATGATCACTTACACACCAAACACATGTGGCGATCATGTAGTATGACAAGCAAATATGCACACGACCTTAGTTTTACCTAAATATCATACCATTTTTGTTGACAGAATTGTCAAGTAAAATTACAAAAAAATTACTAGGATTAGACCAAAGAGAAATTTGATTTACCAGAGGGACCTATGTGGTCCCTATGGATGAAATGAGTTTGAAAAACAATCTGTTCACCCCTGTGTCAGTGCACTTAAGTTCACTATATTTTCAGCCTAACATGAAGTCTTCGGATGGTAATCTTTTGGTGTGTCAAGAACTATTTCATCACACAAAATGTCGCCACCCAAGTTTAACCACTGGGGACTCATCATCGTGTCCCTGTGAGTAAAAAGCTTCTCCCCCCCACTTCAGTTTTGTGTGTGTAAAATTTCGTCCACTAGTGCTAAATATCAACAGGGTGCTCTTTTCTAAACATAGAGCTAACAGCCCCATCAAGGGAAGTACTCGTGTGCCAGGTATATCTTACTCTTTGAAACCAAGGAGAAGCTTTGCTTGCAGTTGTTAATTCAGTACAAAATACTGGGGAAACCACAACATTTTGTCGCCATCGAGTCGAAATGTTTTCAAACCTGGGCTTTGTGTTCAATTTTATTCCTGAACGGGCCTATGCCTGCTAGATGACCAGTTGCAGGCATACATGTATATATGTACTGCGAGGAGTAGAGAAAGAAAGAAGGAAGAACGGGGAAGAAACAGCCCGGTTGTGTTGGGTTTGATATTTTAATAATGATGCTTCACTGACAAGTTGACATTTAGTGCAAGCATGAGTGTATTAGTTGATAAGCAACTGGAAAGAACATACTTGGATGTGCGAAGACATCAGTGGATATAACATGGAGATCTTAAAAGCTACTTGAAACATTCTTTCAAGCGAAACCTCAGTGAGTGGTAAGTAGGCCGAACAAGTAATAAGGATAAACATCCTTTCCCAACATTAGGATCGATGGGCTGCTAGGTAATATGCTGCTAAGAGTGTAAGGAAACGGTAAAAGTCGGGTAGTAGGACCAAGGCCTATGCCGATTTCAGATCAGCAAAAGAATGAACAAGCAAGTGAAAGACAGAATAGGGAAGGGCAGTTTCTTACGTTTCCAGAAACCTCCACTTCACGGCGCGAGTCATCGCTTTCATCCGGGTACTCGCCTGCGGGTGAACATTGGTCAGCGGATTTGCAAACACTGTGATAGCATTGTACGTATCGGCAATCAAAGTTGCCAAAAATGTTCCTTTTCACGTAATATCTGCTAATAAATTTTTCACACACGAAAGATAAGATTGTATTATAGCAGAGCATGAATGCATTTGTTCGTATGTTGTGTTAAAAATGTGAAAAATCCATTTGAACCGCAGTGAGCGGGAACCGCATTCTGCTTCTTAGATTCCTGCGTAGCGCCTCTCGACTATGTGAATGGTCAAAAGAAATGCAATAATAAAGAATATTTTTCAACAGTTATTAAGATAATGCAATGATCACATATAACAAATTAACGACATAGCACATAATATGGACTCAACAGCATGATGATTTCGTATGACTCCTGTTGCAAGGATTTAATGTGACCCGGTTCATCGCACGCGATAATGGAGGATCGAGTAGGATAAAACAACATTGGTCATCGCGTTTCAAGATTAAAAGGTCGATTGTGTTTTATTGGCCGGGTGTGTTGTCATTGTGTCAAAAATAAAGACAAGTAGACAACCTCATCAGAATATGTTATTGTAGATGAATTCCCAAGTTTTAAAGTGTTACTGTATGTGTGAGTGTGGGGGGGGGGGAGCGGCAGGTAGCGTTAAAAGTTCAATTTAAATTAAAATCAAATGTGATTAACTCCACAACAATGTGTATTGCGTTGATTCCTTGATTGCATTACTTTCTACAAAAAGCATTTATTAATGATAGCATTATCATGATTATGAGTTACACTTGGTTATTTCATTCGCCAAGAAAAATGATCAGTTTGCACCATGCGTTAACACATCATAGTATATGACGCTACTCAGGTTGACCCGCCATTGCATACCCGGATGAAAGCTGTCCGCTGCGCCACATGGCGGTCAATGAGAGAATGCAGAGTTATTGCTCTACCATATTGGTTAATACAGATTTAATTCCATATGTTCGGCTTATAAAAAGGCAATCAATTGGTCTGTTATTGTTTAAAACAACAACAATACCTTGTGAATTTATTTGTAAAATACAAATTTTCACTTGTTGTTGACAACAAATGCAATATGTATAATAAGGTTACGAACCCTTGTATTTTGTAATCTTTCTGTCTTTTCTTTATTAATTTATGTATTTACTAGTGTAGTCATTTATTTGTTTATTTATTTATTTATTTATTTATTTATTTATTTATTTATTTATTTATTTATTTATTTATTTATTTATTTATTTATTCATTCATTCATTCATTCATTCATTCATTCATTCATTCATTCATGAAAATGATGTTTTCAAAGTTCCATATGATTCTGTTTATCCTTGCCTTAAGCCAGAAAAATATATCGATACCGTGCCTTGTAGAAGTGACTGGTTCCAGCCGTCCGAAATATTTGAAAAGTATTATCAGGAACTAAGGGTATGGTATATGAATGTCTTGAAATTGATAATAACATTGTATATGAAAAGTATTAATCACAATTTTTGGGGATGAAAGGGCCTGAGGTTTCGTCATTTGGTAGGTAGCATTTCTTGCCATTGTGGAGCATTATTAGTAATACTCGGGTGCGACATTGGCCATCTGGAAATCCATCCAGGAAAGGCAGTGCCATAAATCTGATTCCCATGTAATTTCCGGCAGTACAACAATCGGCAGGAGATGGTGTTGTTGGGATCTACAGAAGGTCAATACCTGAAAGTAGGGTTTGCACTGCCTACATACATATACATGGATGAAATAGATGTGTTTGTTTGGGGTCATCTTGGTTTTTTCTGCATGTTACCCTTGTCAACTTTCAGAGTCTTCGGTAAGCACGCAGTCTTTTGGCATGGGCTGTTGGTAGAATTGGCTCATATTATGACGTATGTCATTTTGTGCATTTGGTATCATATTTTCTTTCCTTTTTCTTTTTTTCTTTTTCAAAAACTTTCATGAGAACAATGATCAAACGTTGTTCAGTTACGAAGATGCATCAGTATATATGTTGAGACAACCCCACAAACCTCTTTAGATGAAAATTAACTCTGTAATTTATTACATTCACTCAATTTGACAGGTGCATGCACTACAAGATTCCCTCTGTCTCTGCCCTGCATTTCTCATTTCTTCTCTTCCCTATGCTCTACCCTCCTTCATGCTGTATAATCTATGGTAAATCTAGGTACACATGTACATGTCTGGATCTATATTTTACAATGATAAAATACATTAAATGATTATATGTTAGGCAAGGTTGTATATTGGTTCACTCTGTGCACTGTAGATGTTGAAAGGGATAGGAAATTGTTTGCAAGTATTTCAAGGTGTTTGAAATGGCTTAAAGGTACTAAAGACGTTTAAAAGCATCCCCCAAAAGGGTTTTGGGTCCGAACACATAGGACAAGGTTTACGTTTCAATCTGTTCAAGAGTACATGTTGGGGAAGCAGTTAAAAGAAGTTTAGAAGGCTTGGAAGTGTTCAGAGAGGTTTGGGCTTTCGCCACATTAGGAAAGTGTTTAAAAGAGTTATAACACATTGAGAGGAAATGGTTGGAAGAGTGTCGGGGAGTATTGCTAAGGCATTGTGAACATATTTCAAAAGGTTGGCTTTTCAATGAAGAGGGTGAAAAAATGTTAGAAAACGTGGGGAGATTCTTGTACACCTTTTTCATAGCAGGTGAAAAACAGGTTTGCATACGTATAACAAGGCATTAATTTCTAAATGTTAGTTTGCCATGTTGAAGGTCAAAGTAGGTAATGCTGCTGACTTAGATATTATTTTTTATAAGTAAGTGCAGCTTTATCAGAAAAGTCATGTAGTGGTTATGTATCATGGTTCCGTTCATTCATATATCCTCCATAACATTTTGTCGTTTTCTTAGAGTTATTTCAGGTTCTGCTTGTCTCATTATCATGGCAACAACGAGCATTACGTGTTATCGTGGTAGCATAGAGATACGTTCTTTAAAGAGTATATAACTGTGTAGTAAAACTGCGATAGTTAGGTTCATAGGGATGAACTTTGCCTGATTATTATAAGTTTTTTAATCAAACAAGCTTCAGGATTATTTGGCACAATCTAATTATTTGATTGGATTTATGAGAGTATTTCATCCTGTGCTTGTTCTTGGACCAATCTTTATCCATTGGCCACCACAAACGGCACTTAATAAGCAAATGGAGGAACAGTCATTGATTGTACTTCATATGAAATAAACACCTGAAGCAGTATATATTTTTTACAAACATGCTCAGATAAAAGTTCGACTAAAGTATATATCCTTGGCCCGGGAACACAACAGAGGAGTTAGCACTGAAGAGATTTAGGCTGCGAGCTGCCCTTAACCCAGATCACTCCTCTATTCTCTAGCCAACCTACCAAAAGATGAGATATGATATAGAGGAGGTTCAGATTTGCTTTTCTGATCCACATCCCCCCCCCTTCCGCCCCAGGTTTTTACTGTTTAACACATGTTGGTGGCTATCCACCCTTGGTCTACTTACCATGAGGCACAATAGCTACCAATGCATTCACATAAAGATATGCTCTACACAGCATAGTAGAGCAAATGAAATTCGGGACACCAATTACAGCCAAATTTCCTTTAGCATAACTTGTTAGAGTGGTATATAACATCAATCTTTTATCAGTATTTATATACCTTCTTGAGGGGCAATGACACACGCCGTGAAGGTAAATGTATCTAATTTGATGCCAAAGAAAGGCAGGCATTTTATAATTACATTTCATAAGGTAACCATGACAAGATGGTGAGATTCTTGCACCATACAAAGGTCGAGCAGTCTATCTGTTTGCATACAGGCAATGATAGCACATCTTCAAATCAGTACCCAAATTGGATCTATTACGTTCTTTATTATCCTTATCAGAGCTAAAATAGATCAATGAATTTGTTTACAATAATAGTGACTTTCCATTTGGGAGTTATTCCCTCCTCAACCTGATCTGCTTCAGCCCATCATGGCATAAAATATCTGATACTACACTCAATTGAACCCACAAACTGGCCAAAATTGTCATTCCCATTGGCCTTACCCTTGTAATCGCCAGGGAGATGTGTGGACAAGCCTCACCTGCTATATGATTGAGCTGCTTGGATCAGCTTCATGGTGCATGTTTTGTCATTTTGGTCTTCTGTATTATTTGTGTTTTTTTTTCCATTTTGCCCTATTTGGTTGTCTTTTAGCCACATGGTTCTTACATTTGCTTCCGTTAGCCATTATCTGTGAGGAAACAGTAGTAGCACAAAAACCTGTGCAGAATTTTTCATAGTTTAAAGTTTAAATATATATATATATATATATATATATATATATATATATATATATATATATATATATATATATATATATATATATATATATATATATATATATATATATATATATATGTATATATTAATTCCCATACTAATCAGTTTACATTGCCATGTCGAGAAGGATGTATAAGAACTAGTTCAAGACCTTTTATATACCCTCGTAACTCGATAGAAAAAAAAGGAAATTGTTACATCATATTTAACAATCTCCCAAAAATATGAAGCCACGCCCCCTGAAACTTGGACCCATATTCTGACCCCCAAACACTCTTTGCTATCTATATATGACCAAGTCCGTAATGCTACGTCTGGAATATAACTGACTGTGCCTGTTTTTCATATTTTCAGGTTTCAAATCTACCGCAAATATATCATTTTTTACATGCACACGTCACCTCTCACAACGACCCACATTCTTCTCATACCGAAGCGATTTGATGTTGTGGGAAGCAAACGAAAATTTCCCACAACCAAGTGACCACCCTACTAAATATAGAAATGGCTAATCTATCAGACTATATTTGTGAAACTGGCTTTAAAGACTTATTTATATCATTTTTATCGCTTTTGGTAACATTCCTTTGACCCGGCCGCCTGTCAATCATTGAACTTCCGCTTAGCAGGATAGGTTTGTAAACAGTGACAGCTGCACACACACTACATGCTGAGAGACGAGATTTGGTGAGGGAAAGTTTGGTTTTCTGAGCTGGTGTAAATTTACTGGAATTTAGACATTTTTAAACAGAATATGAACGAGTTAGAAAGGGACTTGTCTGATGAATATATAGTGATAGCGTAGGGAAAGTGTTAGTGGCAAAGTCGGGCTATTTTCAGGAGGTTTCAGTCAGAAAGTTTGAACGAGCACAAATAGGTCAGTGAGCATGGGGGTGCCATTTTGAATTATCTTATCATCGACGAAAATATAGAAACACAAGTCTAGGCCTTGGACCAGTAAATCAAACATAATATAGTTACATGTTAAATTGGTTATATTCGTCAGCTTGTCTCGGACATTTAACAGTTTCGTTGACACCATACCCGTTATATTTATAAAAGTGTACGTCAATGACACTTACATTATCAATAGAAAATGGGGGTCAAGACGGATTAACTTCGTTGCTACTCGCGCATTTGTTTATGCTTGCCTCCATAGCTACAGTTCCGTAGCAAACCTTAGTGAAATAATAAGCCAACAAGATTTCGAGTTCAAGGATCAAATATTGAAGTGACACCCTTCTCAAACCCACCAATAATGAAGCATGTTTATTCCCTTTATGTGACAAGTAATGGATCAGAGTTGCTCTGCTCTCTAATTTTTAATAGCCTGTTATATGAGGTGATGTATTGATTGTGTGACTGAAGGTTCTGACACAGCTGCACCTGCAGCATATTTACTGGTCCAAAACCTCTATAGCATGTTGGGACGTGGATTGCCAAAGAGTAGCAGGGATGCAGGACGAGGGAAAGTAGCAGGAGGGAGGTCTTCAAGAGGAGGAGGGGGCAGGTAGTAGGGAGACAGGTCAAGTTGGGGCGGGAGCGGACAGGAGCGGAGGATGGGCGCAGGGTAGAGCTGGGGGGGGGTGAGTGGGACGACCACATACAGTGTGAGGGGTGCGGTATGTGGGTCAAGTTCAGTGCTGCAGGACTAGCCTGCTCTCTGAATGAGGAGGCGACGGAGGAAAGTTTCCAGTTTATGTGTGGGAAGTGCAGGAGAGTCGTATTTCAAAAATGTAAACCCTGATGATCTTAATGATTATTCGTCGGTTGCACCATGGAATAATGGTTTGGGCTCTTTTGACGATATTGATGACAAAACATCATATTGGTTTTACTTACAGTACGAACCTACTTTTCAGGAATTATTACATGTTGTGACGTCACCATCCATCCAAGCTAGGACAAACTACAGATGAAATAAATAATTTAGAAACTCAAAAGGAAAAAATGTAACCGTAGCAACGTTACCAAAGGACAGCCAGAGAGTGTCACATCTTTCCAAGTTTACAAGAAACTTTGCAACCTTGGAGTTGCTGCCAACCCCATACCTATTTGTATTTATTTTTGGAAGGTCCGATAGCAGATTGGCCAATATAATATAAAGCGCAAAAATGGAAGTCTATAACAAAATCTATCTTTGACAATGGGGCTATGCTGTTTCCCTGGACAACCATGGCTATGCAGCTATGCCATACTCAGCCTATGCTCTTTCCCCGGACCAAGTTAACCCTCCGTTCCAGACAAGCTGAAATAAAATGCTGTGTTTGATTTGACTTGACTGCAAAAGAAAGGCACACAGCGGCTACTTTCTCCATGATAACTTTCCACCGGGGTCGAACATTTTTTATTAGGGAAGGGTGGCTTGAAACTTTTTTTTTTTAACTTATCTAATGTCTCATATTTAGGGCCAGGACCTGGGCCTTCTCAGTGTGGTAGGTCAGGTCACCAAAACCACACACACATATTTTTGTTAGGCCTTTGGTAACTTGGACATTTATTGAAACCTGTTTAAAATGGTATTCTTCCCTCTTTTGCACATTACTTCCTTTGACATCAGTTTAATTTGTTACCTGGGCACAGCCAGAGGCACTTGTCTACAATTAGCAATCTACATCCATCAACATAGTACTCACAATGGAAGAATAATTATCTATATAGGCATATGCAGAAAGCCAATGATTGCTTTGATAATTTTTCTGTAAGAGAATAACTAAGCTTATTCCTACTTACTGGCCTACAAACCATGAATTGTGAGTAATGTGGCATTGTGTTGCCTTGCAAAGAAATTGCATATCTTTCTATATGTACTGTAACAAAGAGTCATCTGCCTCATAGCAAGAGGACATGTTGCACATAGCACAGACTCAAGCCGAAGGCGTGGGAATGAATGGCACTGCACAAATGTGATTCTCATATGCAGTGAGTAATATGTTGCAACTGTATTGCAATGTAGATTAACACACCTAAACACAGAAGTGACAAGGGTGGGGTATCTCCCCACACGGAGGGCCACCTCAGTGACGAATGAGTAACATGGAACACCACTTTCTGGATCAGAAAATGAAAGAGAAAAGCTCTCATGCATGAGAATGATTAACTAGCTTTCTGTCATGAGTGATCGTTGTTGTTGGGGAAAACCATTAGTCACCACAGGTCACGAGTGATTTTCCACACCTACAGTGATCCCAAGGGAGAAAAAAATTGTTACTCATTCTCCAGCCATTTACGATTTTGTTTACTCTATGTATAATTGGGTACTCATTGCGAACAAATGCCCTAGGCCTACTTCCAATGAAAACCTGGTGTACCCTGTTTTTTAGGTTGGTTGCAGGTATTTCACGTCATGCGTGACGAATAATCCAACATCGTAAGCACACTTTTTATTTTGTCTCAATGTCAATGCACCAGGTTACTGATGCAGGCACATCACAATTTACTTGTAAAAAAAGTTTAAGTCTTTTGATTTACATCGCGTTAATACTTTTGAATTTCCTTCTAGAAAATAATAATTCACCCTCAAACATAGAATAAAATACCATGGAAAGCAGGAGAATGAGTGGAATTAAATTGTAGACAATCTAAGCAGGTAGGACCAACATCAACACAAAGCCACTTAGTGTTGGTGGTAGAATAACACCAACCACCACTATTATAGGTCTGCTAGCAGGCTGCTAAGCAGTACAATGTCTTAAGAGTGTGGCTGATTCTGCACTATAGGTCTGCAGATCAAGTAAGTGGGGCAAAGATTAGCTCCTTCTGTTTGTATGAAGGCTTTCCACTGCATATGCTTAGCACAACATGAACGAAATGAGTTACATTTTCATATTGGTTTTTCTGGCTAAATAAATGTCTGTAATTCTAGTTTATTAAGTTTGACTAGTGTTAAAAATCTTTGGTGGTAAATAGGGGTTTACTCATGCATCTAGTTGGTGTCGTATAGAGCCTGTTTCAAATCAAAGCAACCACAAGTTCGGTAGAATCACTGAAAATAAGAATCACAGCTCTGTTTGTCATAGCTTTGAAAAAATGATATATTTTCATTTTTGACTGTGACCAATGCAACACAAATTTAAATTTTGGCATTCCAGCCATGGTCAGATACCCCTTGCATGCGAAGAGTTCAAAGTGGAATAGTATATTTGTCTCTGTAGTTTTGAGAATGGTCAACTAGTCTGTTTCCAATCATTCCTACTTCACCTTATTTTGCCACTGTCACTTCTTTTCATATCCATTTGATGCACCTGCACCAGAAGCATAAAAAACAACTTGGAATATCATTTTTATCCACAATGACTTAAAACATACGCAGCAGTCAAAGCCTGTAGGGTACACAATTGGTTCAATTTTGTAATGACTGACATGTAGATCATAATTTCGTCAGAGGCACAGGCTCGATAAACATGCATATGGAACACTGAATGGTGGGTCCATCTCTGATAGCTTTGAAAGTATCTTATTCACACCTCATTCACTTAAATCTGAAAAACATGAATATTCCATATGATTTTTTTCTGCACAGGGTCTTAATGCATCAAATTGGAGATTTTGTGAATCATGGTGTTTGAGAATACGTGTCATTCAAAATTAAGCTGCAAAAAAAGGACAGAGACACAAAGAACAAATCGACGTATGTTGCAAGGCCTGTGTTGAGTGCCTTCTTATATTTTGGAAAAAGGCCCACTGGTAGTATATCCCCATGTTGGGACTATTTTATGTTGACCGATCATGGTTTGGGGTTGTGATGTAAGAAGTAGGGATGTATCTTTGAGATTGTTTTTAAAGAGTAAGTCAAGGCGAGCAGCAGATTTAACCTGTACACAAAATGGGCAAAAATAGTGAGCTTCTGTGCCCATACAATTTTTAATTGATCAAGAGTAATGGAATCTGTAAATGAGAGAATGGACGATATTTTGCCAAATGATCTTTGAAGCATTCATTGTTCAGTCCTCAAACATAAAAATTGTTTAAATAATTTCACTTTCATGTATTTGCCTATGAAGTTGCGCAACTGCTTAACTCCTTTTTAGTGAATGTACTGCATGCAGAAATATACTGGGAGCATGACGGCCATGGCAATGTGTGTGTGTGTGTTTGAGGGAGAGAATTCTTAGTTTAGTTCTACACATTTTTGCAGTTGCAATTTTGTCTATGAATTCTGTCAATATATGAATTGACAATATATAATATACTAGTTTGGAGAGCATGGTCCGGTTACAAATATTTGGCACCTTGAAATGGATGCCATATTTATGCAGAAACTAACCTAGGAACACATAGCCTCGTATATGATGTTTTCTGAAACAGAAAGAAAAAAGTGCCAGTTGGACAAAGTTCTTCATGTGCAAACAAAAACCTTCTGTTAAACTGCGTTTTCCAGCTGGTGATATTGACGTTTGTTGTTTTTTTTTGGTTTCTATCCAGCATAGACCAGACGAAAAAGGCTTGTAATTTGACATTTTGGAGACTGACTTTCATAATTTTAATTGCCTGACAGCAAGAAAACGAGGTATTACCATGTTTATATTTCAAAGTCGTCGGTTCAGGTGGTTGTCTTCTCTTTACACCTATACGTTTCTTTCCCATATTGTGTTTCACTGAACATGGATTTACAATTTGAACCACACTTCTTTCTCATTTGTTTATTTATCTTTGTTTCTGTTCTCATCTTTTATTGTAAAGACAGTATTTTGGCTGTTTTGTCTGTTTGATAAATGTTCATGTGATTTAACCAACTTTTGGGTTATAGGATCACACAAATATTTTTAGCAGACAAGCAGGAAATAATTTTGAATTTTTTTAATTTGTTTCGGTTTTCTTGGTTATGTTCTACTGAAAAAGGTACTGAGAGGTAAAGTATAATGGGTAACCCTGAGCATCGATGGTTCAAATATTAAGAGTCAAGAACTAAATAAATATCACCACACTGTCGTCAACGCTTTGCCTGAAAGTCAGGTTATCACAGTTTTGTAAGAATATTGCGAATAACACACACCATGTCATGCTGAAGGTCCCTCCTTGGTTTTACTTCCCCTGTACATTATGTAAGACAACTCTGACGAAATGCATGTCATTGATAGACAGTACACTAGAGTTCGGACTGCCATACAGTGCAACCTACGTTCTTGTGTATGTTCTAAATACTGTCCTGGTGATTTTAGAACAAAGCCTGGGCAGACCAATGTGCTTGTGAATTTACAGTATGTGATCAGTGGAATCTGTAACTCTGATAAGGAAACTACTGGTACTTGTATACATTGGAGGAAAATACTGTGGGATTCTGGTGAACAAAACCTTACATTGGCCACGTTATGATCAATCTGATATCATGCATTTTAAGCACCTGTAAACGTGCAAAGGGTGAAAGAGATGTCTTGGATTTTCATGAATTTTTAGGTCATTGAACTTACAGTTTTGTTTTGCTCACTGTTGTCGGAGTTGGTGCACATAATTATCTCTGGAATTGTCTTTCAAATAAATGACAGATAAGTAAAGACAATCAAAATTTCTTAAAAGAGTATTCGTCACACATCAAAATTAATGGACATCTATTCCTGTACAAACAAAGTGGATAATCGTATCTCTCCATATTATATTCAAAGAAAATTCGGTGTATGTGCTGGTGCAACAAGCAATATATGCAAGATAGCAATCACGACATGACCAAGTGCTTGCTTTTCAAAATGTGTGTCAAATGATTATTTTTTTTTTGTTTTAACCCTAACTGACTTGTCAGTTACATGAATTGAATTGAACTTTGGTGCTCCATATGCCACCGCCCATTGTCCGTTGTCCATCATCTATCAATCAATCATTTCATAGGTTCAACTACTCCAAAACAGTAGAAAGGATCCTGTCAAAATTGGTCAAGATGTTCATTATATACATCTCTACCACATTACGATGATTATGCTCCAGTAGTCTTATGAGATCATTCTCACCAAAGCCATTTAGTAATTATTACAACATTGCACAGCCACATTTCCCTATACCGTTAAACAACATTTGTTTAACATGTGGTTCCGACTTTTATCACCATTTTGTGATGCGTTTTGGGTTTCCCTATTTTGAGCTTCTAGCAGAAAGATAACTCCAATTATTGCACAAATTTTCCCTTGAATTTGTCAACAGAAATAAAATGATTGATTCGGCATTTATCCCTTTATGTTATGGTTGTTCATTTCGATATAGAAAGGTAACTCGATTCTTTGTGTGTGTGTGCCAGGTAACTCGGTTTTTCCTATGAAGCATGGAGTGGCCTGAAGTGGTGACCCGCATACGTGCACAGTATTAAGCGAAGGGAGCATTATGACGTGGTCTAGAAAGCTCACAGAGAAGTATGATGTGTGCTTAATTTAAAAACTGTAGAATACTGGTGAGCTATCTCAGGCTGGTTACATAATGCAGCCTCATCAATGACTGGGGGAAAGAATTCTGAGATCTAACAGAAGCTGTGTGACCTCAAGCCACTGGAGCTGTGAGCCATTGCTGTTGCCTAGGAGATACTCATTTATATATTGTACCTGTTGGACACTGCCTCGAGCTTGTAGTTGTTCTACCAGTTATTTATTTTATAGCTGTTTGTCAGATAGCCCCGCTGGAGGTGAAGATGTTGTATTGGTTAGTTGCACCTGTCAGGCTGCATTCCTTGCCTTGTTTGCATCCCAGATTTTTCACAAGGTGCAGGATGGCAGCCTGTGAGGCAATGTCAGCCTGTCCACTGCCTCGAGCCATAGTTTGTGAGTGTACTGTAGTCTATATGTATCTCGATGTATCTCAGATTTTTAAAAATTTTATCCTGCTTAGTACTACTGTTGCTCAGTGATGGGGTCCCTGGGTCACTTAAACATGTACAAGTAACTGAACTGACCTGTCTTTGGTGTGCATTTAACTTTTAAAGATTTGCATGATATACAATAGCAATTTTTTTTAAAATTTTCATTTTTTGTCAGCTGTACTTCTTGCAATGCTAATGTTCTTGCATATCAATCCACACGCGTGAGATATCATAACTTGTAGCATCCACATAAAACAAACTCCGTGCAAATATTATTGCCGAAATCCATAACGATTGAGGGGTATGAATATCATTGTGTACACATCTCTCTGGTTTGTAATGGCTTTTCTATCAACAAACGTATTCTCATCACATATTTTCAACACTATGTCATTTTCTGTTGAAGTCCGAACAAATCGCTAAGTGTTTTTCACAAAATTTAATCTAATAAGGATTTGAGGACAGTTCTGAAACCCAGTTTCGTTTGTAAGGTAACTTTTGAAATTCTGAAAAATTTAGAGGCCTAATTTAAAAGTTAGATGTGGCTTTGTCGTCTGGTTCGCATCAAATACAGTCGCTGCACCAGTACAAATTCTAGCCTGCATTGCAGGTGTGTGTGGGTGTGTGTGTGTGTGTGTGTGTGTGTGTCGCAGGGAGGGGTGGGGCGCCGTTATGTGAATACCAGTGGTTATGTTCAGATTTATAAGGGTCGTTCATCTGCGAAATAAATCATAATGATGGAGAGGATTCATAAGTCTCATATGCAACAACGACGTCTTTTGTTTATTGCAAAAAGGCATTTCGTGTATCGGACATGCATGGACGGTGTGCTTAAAGCAATCAATACATCAGCATTGCTATGGTGTGCTGATGAAAATACATTTCTTGTCATCTTGATGTTTTACCAATGATGAAGTATATATTTAGTGGTGGTACAGTTGTGGTAAAATCTCAAAATATGTTCACTTTCTACACATAGTGGAACACGCAAAAACACAGGCTAGTCTAATTATCGACAGAGCGACATGTGTTCTGGGGGCAAAATAACAGAGCAAAAAAAGTGACTGTATTTTTTTTTTTTTTGGTCAAGAGAAACCGAAGTCATATCTTGCATTTTACAAAATCTTAATAGGACTTGTTACCATATGTTAACCTGTCCCTTCCCCCAAACATATTAGCACTAGTTGAATGTCCCTTTTCTCATAATATATTCTATGATTACATCCCTGCTGTGCAGGCCATATGAGAGGAATCGTAACATTACTCACGATTTTCAGTTTTTCTCTCATTGCCAGTCACATGGCCACTCACAATTATGAATGTGCGTGTGTGTGTGTGGGGGTGTGTGGGGGTGTGTGTGCGTGTGTGTGTTATGCACTGTTTGATGAGAAAGACATGACAAGTGAAAAAAATATATGCAGGGAACAATTTTTGTCACGTTAATAGTGGTTAGTATGAGTATGCAGAGAAAGGAATCAAATGGAAGTCAGAAATAGTACTGCAATGTATTGAGCCCCCATGCAGTACCCAAATACACATGTTGGAATACTTGAATAGATGATGACAAATTGCCTTCATAAATACTTTCCCACAAATGATAAGCGGCATGTCAAACAAAAGTCTAAACAGAGGAGTCAAGTCGTACTGTGATAAAGTATGTATCTATCGATGTGACTTCATTTGTATCACTTCTGTAAACAGAACATATTTCACATATGGAGAAACAGTTGTTGCTGTTGTGAACGCGACTACCATGTGTTTAATAACGCACCAGGTGCATATAAAAGATGTCACAGAAAAGACCTGCTGAAGAGTTTGACATCAACACGTCCATAGAGTCTGACTTTTGCAGAAGACATAGACTTGGGACTTCAGCAGCAGAGGAGAAGGGAGGTTAAAAAAACACACACCTGATGCAGAGAGACTGGTGCTGGTCCAATATGTGCCATCGGAATAGCTAAAGAAGGTCTTCTTCACATAAAGCAATGGACAGGGCAATTACACTGTGAGGGCATAATGTCATGGCGAATAAGGGATAATAACATCCACTTTGCTTTCCTACAATTTACATATGAAACACTTGTGCAGGCTTATGTTGGAACACATAGCACATAGTGTAGACTGGAACAACAACCAATGGTAGAAAGTGCGCTTTTGTGACGAGTAATGATTTTCTGTACAATTTCTTCTGATCATCACTTGTGAGATAGACATCTGATACATTTTATGTCCATAATTTGATGATGCCCATATTGTGCCAAACGTTGATGAATAGGGGCCTACCGCCACTGTTGATCACTTCAGATTGCCACTGAAATGGTACCAATCATCAGCGAACTGCAGAGTCGTGGCCAAACAGTATCAAAGGCCATGAATATGTATAATTGACGCGCCTACACAATGAGCAAAATTTTACACGAACTAACCATGTATGCCATACACATTAATAGTGTATGTGCGTGAAATGCATGAGTGAACATGAAGAACAATAAAAAGTCCTGCAAACTTTGATGAATTTGTATAAAGTATGTATTCCACCATTGACTGGGCATTTCATAATTTAAGTATGTAAAGCACAAAGTGTGACTGAAAAACTTTCGTTTCAGCATTTTTCGCACAAAGTATATTTCTGGTTTCTATGGTCAGAATTTAGGGAAAATGTACATATTCCTAGTGTATTTATTTGTACAATACCCACACCCTTGCAGGACATCAGGCAAGACCACTGGGGCGTTACTTGTGTATTCAGCTATTAAACGGCCAATTAAGCCATTGTTCTTGTATACTCGCTCATGGGTTATTACGGTAAATTTCGTTTCTATCAAAGATGGGGAAAATTAATTAACATTTTTGCATTCAACTTCCTACACTGTGGGACACAGCAGTGCCATATCGTTGAAATGGTTGTTTTGCGAGTATAACGTAAGCAAAATATCAGGTGAAACAATGCACACGTATTGTGCATATGGGCTGGAACGTACAGCACTACAATTCGGCTCATCACTAGCATGCAATTCACACTTGATGTTGTTGAATATATATATATATATATATATATATATATATATATATATATATATATATATATATATATATATATATATATATATATATATATATATATATATATATATCATTATCATCATCATCTTCATTCTCATCACCATTAACATTTGATCCAGTATTTATGACGACTGACAGACAAGACTCTTCAACGGCTATCTTCGGTACCAGAGAGTGGGTGTGGAAGTTGTTCATATAGACTCCCAAAGGTTACACTTTGAAAATAAGATTAATTACAGCAAGGTGAGGGTAATATTTTGTGGTAATACGCTTGCATGTACAACTTAGAGATCTAGTCAATGTTACACCACTGCCTCTTTTATTCATAATTAGATGCTGTGTGGTCTGTTAATAGTTAACGTATACAAACATTAAGACAAAACATGCTCCTTCTCCTCATTTACATCTTATGGTATTCATTTCTTTAAAAACAACAATTCAAGCTCTAAACTAACTTGACCTATTAGTGCACTGATTTATCAGAACAATTTGTACATTAAATACAGCATTGAATTGACACCATCCATGTCCAATTTTATCTCTGGTTAAGAGTGATTTGGTTGTTATGCATACTCATGCATTCTTAATAAACATCTGAAGGATTTGCACTGAAATTGGTATTCTGTACTGCCAACGAACATTTTTTTATTTGTGAATACATTGGATTGATTTATCTGAAAACGTAGTCAATTTGGCCACAAGTGAGAAAGACTTTACTGTGCATGTGTGTCAACCTAGAGTATGTTTCATGACTCTCATCTTTCTCCCTTAGATTGACATTGGAAAATAGCTACCAAATGTTTAAGATCTGTATATATTGTCAAAGACAGCTTCATTCTTCATCTCATTTTATCAGAATGTAATTGCAACATATCAAAATACATTGAAAATAATTTTGCAAATTTTATCCCTTTAAGCAGGGTTAAAGTGTCAGCATTTTTGACTGTCACAGTAACACTATGGATTTCCGTTGACCCACGTTTTATTGTACGCAGATTCCAACAGCTAATAAGTGCTAGAGACAAATATCTTGGGGAAAAAAGACTGTGTATCACGGAATTGTTCTATCTCGGAACACAGCTATTGATAAACATATATATATATATATATATATATATATACATATATATATATATATATATATATATATATATATATATATATATATATATATATATATATACTTATTCCTTGCTCATTCACTTTGTTTGAACTATCATATGTGTGCCTTTGTCCTTTGCTTAAATATTCAGAACTTTTCATAAATTATTTGACATGAAGCTGAATCAAAAGTCAAATTCAGATGGTGAATATCATCATAATACTAATTGCAACATCATTGCAAAATTTCGTGACAATGTAGGAGCAATATATCTATGTTTATTGACTCAACGGTAGGTAAATATTGGATGATCACAGTGCCACCAATAACAAAACAGCCGAACACATCGATGGTCAATATTTAAATAGCAACACGGAAGCGATCCGATCAGGTGCTGCCAACATAAAGTTCAGGCGATGTTGCGTTAATGGAGACCCGTAAATCAAATGTATATGCTGCCATATATTCAATGAGAATAATAAATATATGTTCCACAAACCTGAAAACATTGACTGGATACGTACATCTTATCTTGGGGCAATGGGGTTTTCCAATATAGCTGCCATGTAACACAAGCCGGACACTGAAATCCGGCACACGACTCTGGAAGATGTATTTTATAATTTATACCTTGTAACTCCAAAATCATTTGTGATAATTAAGACAGATATTGTTAACTGCAGGCCACATTAGAACCATTAAAAATCACGGAACATAATTTTTATACAAGGACAATTTCTATAGCTTCGAAACAACTTATGTCCGTTATTTAAGGGTGATGCAACGCTATTAATAAAGCTTAATTTCTAACATTTAATAAAAGTACTATTTAAATGAATTAAAATACTTTCTTTCTCTCTGCCCTTCCAGGTTTCATTTTCTTCCTTTCTTTCTTTCCTTTTTTCTTTTTTTCTCTCTTTCATTCCATGATGATGAACGATCAGTATAAAACAGCCGCTGGCCGAAATTTGGGTTGAAGCACGTGATCAAACTATCACCAATCAACTGAGACCCAATTTACTCACCAGAATTAATGTAACGGTTCATATTCAAGTAAATTGTCCATTTGAAGTCTACATTGCTGCAATATCATTATTTCCTTGGCAACCCTGAAGTACCGTAGTTGGATACAGTGCAATAGGCTCAGAACCAATTGCAATATGCCATACACAAGTTACACTTGGTCAAAAGTGGCTAAACCTCAAACTTTTCCTGCAATGGTTTAACAGGTTTGATCCAAGTATAACCAGTGTCAGTAGGTCAACCAACAAGCAACGTTTCCCGAATGTACATTTGCCACATATATGAAAATGTCATTTATATATATGATAAAATATATATTTTTGGGATTTCCTTAATGCTGGTGGATTTCAGTCCCCGTTCTGGAAATAAATGCAGAGTCAGTAAATATACTGCAAAACCGTGTTGATATGGCACTTGCACATAGCTACCTGCATTGAACCATTCTTTTTGGAATGGGGATTTGGTCGAGTGGATATGTGCGTTTTCCATTTCAGCTACGAGACTGGTGCCAAAGGTTGCAGGTTCGAGTCTCCTTTGTTCCGAACATAAAATATTTACTTCAAGTTTAGGCCTACTCATCTTAAGCAATAATATGGCAGCGCATCCAGTACATCTGTTTCTAATTTCGTGTTACAATCAGACGAGAATGGTAAGTAAATTGACATATGGCACACTATGTGATTGTTTTATTCTTAAAAGATCAGTATAATATTTCAAAATTTGAACTGAACTCTTTAACATTTTGCATAAAAGGGTTTCTGTCAAGTTTCAATGTCTGACCTATAAAAGCATACGTAAGCACATCCAACATGATCAAACGTAACATTGATTGCCAAGGAATGCAAAATAAAAGATCCCCCCATCATTTCCTATAAATATGGCAACAATATTGGACAAAATATCATGAATTACAAAACATTTCTGGCTTCAATTACTCTTGAGGATATCGCAGCAAATCAAAATTGTGACTGTATGTCTAATAGTAAATATTCTAATTTTGTTGATGCACACCACAAACATGTATTTACAGGTAACTTGGATATAATACAAAATTCAGATTTAAAAGAAATAATGAAAAAAGGTACAAAATTTCAGATATGTCCCAAGTTGAATATTGACAGTATTTTTCAGGATACATGTGATGCACTCGATTCCTACTGTATGAAATGGGCAAAGAAAGAAAAAATGGAATTTCAGAAATTTGAAGGATGGTTATCAAACTTGAAAAGAGTCTTTAGAAATAGAATTTATCGTTACAAATCCCACATTAAGAATTTCAATACGGTTAATCTAAAACAGCCTAAAGTTTCTAAAGCAGTCAAAGAACTACAAGATAGATTTGTAGTCACTAACATAGATAAGGCAGGTAACAATTTTGGGATCATCTGCAAAAAATATTATCTGGATGTTTTGAAAAAGGAACTTGGTATAAACAATATTTCAGACATAAGAGGAAATGACGTTTATAAATTACACAAACAATCCATTGATAATTTGATAGATACACATAAAGATGAGATGAAAAGGAATTTTAATATCAAAATTTCTGAAGAAGACTCCTCTATTCCACTTTTGTTCTGGATACCCAAATTACATAAAAACCCTTTTAAATCTAGATTCATAACTGGTGCTTCAAAATGTACTACAAAGCAATTATCAAAAGAAGTAACATTGTGTTTGACTGCAATTAGGAATCATTTTTGTAAATACTGTAATGCAATTTCTAGAAACTGTGAAATAAATTGTTTTTGGAGTATAACAATTCTTCTCAGTTTGTATCTAAAATCAAAGATGTAAAGGCAAAAAATATCAAATGTTTTGATTTTTCTACACTGCACACAAATCTACCCATAGATGAAGTCAAAAGTTCACTTTCAGAATTAATTAGCAAAATGTTTCAACATAATGGTAAACCATACATAAATATTAATTCATATACAAAGAAAGCATATTGGTCACACAATAAATATTCAAAAAGTAACGTTAAATCTTACACTGTTGAAACTTTGATAGATGCTATAAAATTTCTCTTGGATAATACTTTTGTTCAATGCGGACCATTGGTTTTTCAACAAATAAAAGGCATTCCAATGGGTAGCAACTGCTCCCCTTTACTGGCAGATTTATATTTAACCTGGCTTGAATTTAAGTATATGAATAAATTGATGAAAAAGGACTTTCAAATGTCTACAAAATTATCAAACAACGCAAGATATATTGATGACATTGCTTGCGTAAATGTACAAAATTTCAGTGAAATTGCTAAAGAAATTTCCCTTTGGAGGGTAACAATTCAGATGGTTTCAGAGATGTGTTTTTGGACTTGGATATTCAGGTCACTAATGACAGGTTTTGTATTAAAGTCTATCACAAAATAGATGAGTTTAACTTTGAAGTGGTTAATTATCCTTTCCCGGACAGTAATATTTCGGAAACTATTGGATATAATACGTTTTTGTCACAGATTTTGAGATTTGGTCGTATTTGTTCTAAATTTCAGGACTTTGCATCTAGAACCAAATTTATTTACAATAAACTTGAGTCAAGAGGATTCAAAGATGTACTTTTGATCAAATATTTCTACAAATTTTGCTGTAAATATCCCGAGATGGTTAGAAAGTTTGGCTTCAATAATTTTAGAGATTTTAGACTTGCCTGCTTTGCTACTTAATTTTATCTTTTGGCATCATTCTGTTTTAATGTTCACCTTTCAGACATTTTAGGCTAGCTTGTTTTCTGTTAGGTCAAACCACCAGGGGCTATAGGTAGCAAGCAGCTACTGACGACAGTTACAAGCTCGCCTAATTGTGCTTGATATCTGTTTAAGAAATATTACATTTTCGTTGCATTCTCTTGACTTAAGTACAAATAATGACTTTCATTCTTTTCTGACTTGCCCTATAATTTAGCTGTTAATATCCTAAGATTAGAAAATTTGGCTACAATAATTTACAGTTTTTAGACTTGTCGGTTTTGCTACTTAACTTTATCTTTTGGCATCATTCTGTTTTAATGTTCACCTTTCGGACATTTTAGGATTGCTTGTTTTCTGTTAGGTCAAACCCCCCAGGGGCTATAGGTAGCAAGCAGCTACTGACGACAGTTACAAGCTCGCCTAATTGTGCTTGATATCTGTTTAAGAAATATTACATTTTCGTTGCATTCTCTTGACTTAAGTACAAATAATGACTTTCATTCTTTTCTGACTTGCCCTATAATTTAGCTGTTAATATCCTAAGATTAGAAAATTTGGCTACAATAATTTACAGTTTTTAGACTTGTCGGTTTTGCTACTTAACTTTATCTTTTGGCATCATTCTGTTTTAATGTTCACCTTTCGGACATTTTAGGATTGCTTGTTTTCTGTTAGGTCAAACCCCCCAGGGGCTATAGGTAGCAAGCAGCTACTGACGACAGTTACAAGCTTGCCTAATTGTACTCAAAATCCTGTTAAGAAAAATTGTTTTGATAACATGTTTTTTGACATAAATGCTAATGACTTTCATTCTTTTCTGACATGCCTAAATGCACATTTACTCAAAATTGACAGTATTTTCTTAAATGTCACAAACCTGACACATTAAGTTGATACATTGACTCAGAGTTGGCAGTTAAATAGAGCTTAATTGTTTGGGGGGTAGGTGTCATCACAGAGTTTGTTTTACATTTCTGGTGCAGGATGTCCATTGTTACAGTCCTTGTTGGGATTTCCCTTGGTTTGTACAGGTGGTCTAGTTGCAACTGTTTATTTTACTATCACTGGGACTGAATATAAGGCCCCAGCTTGTTTCCACTTCAGTTATACACTGGCGGGTGGTTTAACTAGGATAAACTGTCCAGCAGTTATACACTGGCGGGTGGTTTAACTAGGATAAACTGTCCAGCCAGAAAGGGTACATATTGGTTCAGGGGTAAGTCAAATTGTTCTTATCTGAACCTGTACTATACAAATTTAGTAATTAGAGTTTGTTTGACAGGGGTTCTTCTTTCATAACGAAGCTCTGCATTTATAAGCAAAACTTCACGTATTTAGCTAATTCATCATTTGCCACGTTCTTATTTATTCTTTATTATGTGGGTTGTCTTTGCTGAATATTTAGCTTAGACAAGGAGCCGCTACTCAGAGAGACATGTACGGGTAAAAGGCTCCGAAACATGTTGAGTAGTTACCCGCTGAAGACCCTTTAATTTATTTGGGCTGATACAGCCTATGTCAAAATTTTACAGAGGAACGTGTGCAATATAGACAATAGTAATTCCATATGTATACAGGTTAGACAGGGACAGGTTAGCTTATGGAGAGTAAAGAGTTCGAACTGCAGAATAGGATATTGACTACTAGGAAGTGGTTCTGGGCAAAAAGACACAAATACAATTGACACAATATAGAGGAAGATAAGGGGACTTTATGAACCTCTTACATGTCTGAAAAAAGGGCCTATTCTGTCTTTGCAAATAATTCAGGTAGTCCCGAAGGATGTCATAGCATGATAATCACAACAGAAACGTTCTGTACGTTTAAAATATATTGCAGACATGTTTCTAACATTTTGCATATCAATGGTAATTAAATGATCCAAACTACCTTTCTTTGCTGCACTCTCATGCCACAAAAATCAAAAGACAGTATGCTGTGCACGAGCAAATAGTCCCACAAAGAGCATCGTATAATGCTCTTCCCTCTTAAATAATGTTATATTTGCTTTAATTCTATAATAATAATTAAAAAAACAAATCATTGATAGGTTTGTGTTATATTCAGTCTATGGATTGAAATACAAAAACAACCATCACCTTTGTCAGAGACGTTGCCTGGCAATAACCATCAATGTACATTCTGAGGTTGTATGAACATTTTTCCTGTTGTCCATACAACCATTATGCACACAGGGTGGCTTGAATAAGTAAGACAAACTCTGTTTACTACGTAGTATAGTATGTATATCATTTTGTCACTGTTATGCAAAAGTTGCCTGTTTTACTGAACAAAATTCCAAATCCATGTCCCCGAGAGGTGGTGGTGTCCCAGTCTGACTATTGTCTGAGACCAAAGGTCGAGGGCAATTGTCAAGCGGTAAACTAATGGTGGCATGGGGTAAATACTTCGCCAGGGTGTGGTATATAGACCGATGGCATGATTTCTTTGTTGGGGCACGACAAAAAATGACTGTCTTGAGAGGTCATGAGAATTGACTGTAGAAGAACGTATGTTGTCGCCCTTGCTGTACATTTATATGATGTCCATGAGCACTATGTCTACTGAACATGAATGTAAAACTTCTCATAAGGATTCCAAAGGTTACTCGGGCATGTAACAAACTTAATCAGGTGATTGCTGAAGAAGATGGTGTCTTGTCTGTACCAGGTATTGTGGACCAGCTGAGGAAAGCATTCAGTGATTTTTTATCCAGCCATGATGCCGTAGTTGCTAAAGATACCAGTGATGCTGATCATGATGAGTACTTTTGAGCAAATCAAAAATTAAAAAAAAAAAAAAAAAGAAAGAAAAAAAAATATGTTGATGCCTTGTCCTGAGCTAAGCTTATAATCATGAAGTGAGTTTGAATGTTACACCACAAACAGGTTATAGTGTATCGTTAGCTGCGTCGGGTCATGAGCATACAAACAGTAATCTCCTAAACTGATTTAGTAACCATACAGTCATGCTTGAGACGTGACCCTTAGAACTACCATTTTTTATTAAAGCATTTCAGGCAAATATATATAAATGGAACAAAGATCCAGCTTCCGAGTCTCTTACGGTATGTTAGCGGCAATATGCGTTTGGCTATTTTGTCACTGCAACTGGAAAGTGGCACTCAGAGCTATAAGCATGTATTTATATGCTTCAAGAGTAATGTGGGTCCAAAGATATTGTGACAGGGAGTATCATAAAAGGCTGTATAAATCAGCACATGATATTTGTCTTTAGAGCGTAAGGCAGATATTTTGAGTATAGAAAAACACAGCAAGTGCCAGGACGGCAAAAACTTGCTGTTTGATTGCACACAGTGTTCAGAAACTGTAAATGAACAGATCGTGTATGATCAATTCTTGAAACAGGAACGAAAGTCTGACCTGTTTCGCCTTTCACCTGGGCTCATCAGAGAATTTTTAACGGAAAGCTCTTGGTATTTATATGCTTGGGTTACACCGGCCTTAGTAACATATTGTTATGTAACATGCCATGGGCTGGGGAGGACTCTTGACGTTCCTCCCAATAACGGTCAAATTTGACATGTTGACCTTGTGGTGTAAAAGCACACACAGTCACGTGTTGGTGGTATGTGTCTACACATATAAACAATCTGTTGTCATGGAAGGAGGATTCTTCCCCGTGGGTGGTCCCTTACTGGAATGGAGGCTCTCAGTGGGTGGAGGGCAAGTTCCACTGCCCCCAGTTGTGGAGTTAATGATGCTGAGGGTAGTGAAGTGGCACCCATAAGGAAGTATGGGGTTTGCATTGTGTTAAGGAATGAATTGTTCCCAATGCTGTAAAAACCCTTGTTTCTTTCTTTAGCCATATGTTATGGACGGGAATATTCCTTCCCTGTCCTCAACAAGTGCAATGCAGATGCTGTCAAGGGGAAATTCGGTACGTGAACTGTACAATTTAGCATAAGACTGGGCAAGTGTGCCTATTTTGCCATGACATTCAGACCGAACGGTTCCATTGTGCACCATTGGTGGATCCAAAAATGTTCTTTCCGGCGTCGGAGCATTTCCTTTTTTTCAGCTCCGGTGGGGTTGGGATATGGGTCACGACCTGGACCTTAAGGTTAAGTCTATGGTGATCCTGTCTGGCAAAATGCCTGCCAAGTGGTTGATTCATATCTCCTTCACTTATATAATAAAAGTGTTCCCGTAATCGGTTTCTCAGTGGGCGGTATGTTTGTCCCACATATTGTTTGTGGCAAAAATATATTGAGAAACCTTTACGCGATAGATTAAATGAATGCCCAGGTTATCTCATTTGACACTGCTGCATGCCTGCCAAATTTTGCACAAAAGAAGTTGTCAAGAAGAGTGCAAAAGCAGGCATGAATCAGAATCCTACTTTCAGTTTCGTGACTTAATGAAGTTTGTTATATAAATTGCTGATGACACGAACGATTCTGTTTGTGGATCAGCTGCCAAGGCTGAACGTTCTGTGTTGTTAAGAAAACTAGTCTGTTCACATTCAGCACAGCTGCAGCAAAACGGTAAGGGACCCAAACGAGGCAGAAAAAAAAAAGAAAAAAATAATTCATCTCTTCCTCGCAAACATGAAACTTTCTTCTGCTACAAATGTGTCAGGTTCTGATACATCACATGTATATGCAAATCGCGACAGGAGAGCTCTACAAAATACCACTCTGTGTAAGATGTGTGGGTCTTTACATTGAATCATGCCTCGCCCTGAGTTTACTACTCAGAAAGTTTATCACCGAATTGAGCTTGTTCATAGCAGTAAGTTTAGTTTTAACTGTCTGTGTGACAATCATTCCACATTAGACTGTATTTCCAGAAACACTTGCTTTTTCTGTGGGCTTAAACATTAAAGCTTCATACACGTGGATAATGTTTTGGCTACCTGAGCAGTGGGCTTAAACATTAAAGCATCATACTCGTGTATAATGTTTTGGCTACCTGAGCAGTGTCTGCATGCACAACATTCATGCCCATTGTGAAAGTTCGAATGAGTAATCAGATGGATGTCAAAATGGCACTTGATAGCTTTTTGTCTAATTCATTCTATACAGATTCTTCGACTAAAATATTGAATCTCAAAAGACCGGTTACAATCCATGTCCTTAAGACACAGTCTGGTACTACTTAATGTTAATCCAGTTGTGTTGGCATGAACATTTCAGCTGGTAATGAAACCATTTTTATCTCAGGTGTGAAAGTTGTGGAAGGCATTCCTGTGTCGCCCGTATTATTGGATCAAAGTAAATATTAGTATCAAATAACAATTGGGTCTAATGGCTCCATTGAGAGAATTTATGTAAAACGTATAATCAAGCAATGGACAAAATACTTATCATGCAGTTGTAGGAGATCTTGACAGCACTGATTGTGCTTGCTGCTTGCCCCATCATTGCATAACCAATCAAAACAAGCTTAGTGAGCTCTGGGTCATATTAGATGGTGCTGAATGGTTCGGTGGACATTTCTTTAATAAACATTGTGTTCAGGGGCTAGATGTGATAATTAAACTGATCTTTGTTTTGTTTGGTTTCTGTGTCCTTAGCTATGCCTTCAAAGAAAGATATTACTGCAATGTATTTCCAGGTGATTATTCCCTTGTATAATTGAGATTGTGTCCAATTTTTGTGCATTCAAGGTGATAAATTGATCTATTTACAAATGTCAACCATCTCTTTGGTGGTGTGTGGTGTTCACGTTTGAGTGCTTATGCTCTCTGGAGAATGGATTTTGGCAACCCGAATATGGCAAAGTTTGTTAAATTGACTCACATACCAGTGGATTCGGTTTAACCATGTTTGCCATACGTGATCAGCAATTTATGAGAGAAATTCCTATTGCACAATGTGCAAATAAAGTGCACAATTTTTCCCCGCCGGCTTTGGGGAAAAAGCTTGGTATAACATGTAATATCCACAAAGACGCCTTTTCCTTTTCATGAAGAATACCAAACCAGGTGACATCACCTTCACACTTTATTGAATTTCTTGTCATCTATTTTGACCTGCTCGCCTAGTTTTTCCATGGTTATTACCCCCCGGAAAGTTGTTGTTTCAAAATGCCAATTGTCTGAAACTTGGGTGGGATGATTCTATGCCAGATGAAATGCTTACTGCATGATGCCCATGGATTGGGTCATTGTGCACATTGAAACATATTTTTTTATTCCTAGTGTGTCAAAAAGTTAGTTTTTGATAACAACCATCATAGATATCATATATTCAGTGATTCCAATGAGTCCTCCTATGGGGCGCCAGCTCCCTTAGGTATGTTAGTTGAAAAAGTAATGTTTCTTGCCAATGGCTGATGAGCAAAAGCCATATGGCTAGAAGCTGCTCTCAAAGGTGCTGAAATTTATTATACTCTATGCAATAGATTGAGGCAGAAAAGTGTAACAATGTAATTAATGATCAGTTCCATGACATTTGTAGGCTACATATCTGATAAGTCATGTAGACTCCACAGGTTTGTTGAAAACAAAGTTAGTGTAATTCGATCTCTTACAGATGTCTATATCTGCGTCACATTTTATCCCATAAAATCCTGCTGACCTACTCACCAAGCATAGGCTATTGTTGCAGGAACCTGTAATTCAGTGACGGAAATATGGTCCATCTTTGGTTGTCTGATCATACATTCTTCTGGTCACGTGAGGCTCAGCAGTCATTCCCTGTTCCAGGGTATGACCCTGAAATCAAGATAACCCCAGCCAGTGTAGCTGAACCAAATCATTAAAATTTGTTACAGACGATATGAAAACATATATTTTCAAAAAGGAGCATGTGACGAGCCACAGCATGGTTACAATATATTTGCAATACAAACATTAAGACATAACAAGGAGTTTATTAATGGACCATTGTGATCTTCAGGCCTACATGTGTGGTGTGTTTTGTTGCTAAAAAATACGTTCAGATGGAAACGCATGCACAAGAGTTAAAAAATCCTGCAAATAGTAGGATTTTAGGTAAATCAAATTCCATCTTAGAAATAAATCCATTCCTGGATAAAAACAGTTTGGCGGGGTTGGGGAGGGGGGGGAGGTATTTTGTACTCACCAAATCCTTTTTACACAAATTAAACCATTTTATAGCTTGAGGAGGTTTCTATTAACGTATTTAGCTATAATGAAACAAACGTTTTAAAAGCTGAAAAAGAGCAGAGCTAGGAGATGCTTTCCTGCATTTCTCCGGGGATACATTAGAACCTTACGCTATTTCTCGAGGCATTGGGTGGTCTTTTAACCCACCACAGGCACCACATTTTGGAGGAATCTTTAGGAGATTAGTAAAAACTGATAGAACCAGTCTTTTTAGCCATCGTACCTAATGCTAGCCCTTTTACTGACGAAATATTGGTGACCATATTCTGTAAGTCCAAGCTATAATAAATAGTCAACCCTTAACCAAATTAAGTGATGACCCTTGTGATCCGACTCCACTGACCCCAAGCAGTCTTTTGATATTTCAACATGACGCTTACCAGCCTCCTTGTAAAGGTTCAGCTGCAGATGTTTGCTGTAGAAGGTGGTGTTAGGTGCAGTATTTAGCAGATGACTGGTGGTCTCATTTTGTTTGCAAATATATTTCCAGACTACATAGACGATCCAGGTTGGAGAACTAGCTATGATCATGGACACTGCTTTACCATAGAATATTTGGCCTTTTGCTATTGTCAAGGAGGCTTTGTTGGTTGCAAAGGTAGAGTACCTTCGGCTTAACTTAAAACACGAGTGACTGAATTAAACAGGCTGATTAACAGTCTTGTGTGACTCGAATTGGACTATGGTTTCAAAAATGACAATTATATTATTTCTTATGCTGTGTACATCCTGTAATATTTAAACGAGTACAATATTGCCTTGAGTAATGTGCTTTTGAGGATACTATTTTTCCATTGTCAGTTGCCGAGTTGATGCCTTTTTTGTAGGCTTTGATCATTTAGCTATTTGGTGATCAGGTTATGTAGGAGTGATTCAGGTGGAATTTGAGGTTTACCAGTCACTTAGGTATGTCCCAAGAGAGTCGTGGGTGGCTTTTTAGGTCAGTATGGACCATACTATTGCTAATACTACAGTGGGCACAAGGAGGTTTTCTGTTAATGGTAAGTATAGATATTTCACCTGCATTACGTATGTCAGCATAACTTAAAACCTTGTATTTTGCATGCTTCACAGTATAATAATCTTTATTTGAAGTTGAGTAGCACAATAAAATAATATGCGCATGTGATGCGAAACACACGCGGAGAACACAGTAAACTCTGGTATTTATCCCTATGTTTTTGTGGACGCACCCAGAGATCAAGGCTGTTATTTGCTATATTGATGTGTAAACATACTTGGACAAAGGTGAGCATATTTGGAATCTTCATATGCAACACATTGAAGGAAGAAAATAGCCAATTTTTTTTCTTCGTTAAGATGCCCGGTTATTTGAACATGGGGTCAGGCAGTAGGCAAGGCGGATTGGGGCACTTATAGACTCAAACTCTGAAAACTGGTCTGCAAAAAGTACAATGCCTGAATGAGACGGTTTGCAGAATGCCCCGAGTGTGCATAAGAAAACGGGTAAATGTGTCGAGCAAGTTGGGGACCTGTGGCTTTGTAAAGCATGCAAACTGGTTCATGCAGATGAAGATTTAGCATTGCAGAAACAAAATGCCACAGCAACCGATAATGGAAGTCAAAGTTCAAACAATTCTGATATTGGAGAACTTGCTGATAACAATGATAAGGATACTTGAGCTTGATTTCAGTGAAAAACAGTAATCATGTTGACTACATTATACAGTCTTTATTTGCTTATATCCTGTCCAGTTTACAAAGTGGAACCAGTCAAAATGTTAAGAACGCTATTCTCGAACACTTTGCACTTCCATATATTATTGTGGCAAAAGAAACTCTTTGGAAACACTGTGGTAGTGACATTATAGGGGACTTCAAAAACCGTAAAGACTCTAGTTTGCATTTGCAAAGTGAAGCGCACATTAAAGATATCATAGAAGCCTTGAAAAAACTGGATAATACTGGCAAAACTCCTGTCATATTATTCGATGCTTTTAGCCAGGGAGACTTACCTAGATCAAGGCTGGAAGAGTTAAACTGTATTTCTCTTATTGATATAGTGAGTGAAAATGAAGAGCGCCTTGACAGTTTGCAACAAGCCATTGATAAGCTTGTGTGTGAAAATCTGGAAATAAAAAATAAACTACCAGCCCGCACATATGCAAATGTGGCTGCTACAAACCCAACTACTGAGCCTATATATGTACGTGCAAGTGACGATACACATCCAAGTGCAGAAATAGCTCAAATGTGCATAAAAAGTGCTCAGATACCCATCCAAGACAGTAGGACTGATACCATTAAAAGGGATGATGATAGGCATTCAAGTGTAACTACTCATATCTCTATGCATCCTAATATATCTACTGATACATATAAGCATCCAAATGCACCTACTCGGAACTCTACAACAGCCAAGTTGTCAGTTCCTAATGTCTCAAAGAACTTCCGTGTTTTTTCCCGCAGGAGCGGTCGTGGTCACGCTTGAGGGCCGGGCAGAGATAATCATCACAGGAATTCTCCTAAACCTGGCCTAATGCACAAAAGTCAATATTTGAGAGCAAGTCATATAAGATCAGCCTCATGGGACTCGTTTATGACAGAATCAAATGATCAGAAGGCGTTAGTTGATAGAGCAAGTAATGCTTGTCACAGGTATTCTTTCACCTTTGATGAATTTAACTTACCTCCTCATGTCATGAGAAGAAAGCAAAGACAAGAAAACAAAAGGTACAAAATTATAATAGGCAGAGCCTATGCTGCAACAAGTAGATTCAGAGGGACACCAGAGCCCAATAGCGATTTGTTTATCTATAGGGTTGATCCTATCACTGAAACACAGAACTTAAGGAAGAATGTGACCGATTCTGGATTTGAGGTTAGAGTGTTAGAATGCATTTCAGATTGCCGAGCAAAATTCAATTCCTTCAAACTAATGGTACCTCTTTTCCAATTCAGTGACTTGTTTTGTGTTATGGCCTGCAAGGGTCAAGGTTAAAAAATATATTACCCCAAAAGGGGGGCAACATATCTGTCCCTGGAGGCAACAAAGCCTGGAGGTTCTTCCATGAACAATACAAATTATGTCTTTACACTGTCTTACAATTTTCATTTCAATGGCTTGTCTGACCTTGTGTAAATACAACTCACATGGACATGATGTGGGTAGATTCGAATACTTGCACAAGTTGTCTAATATGAATGACATTATACTTATAGAGGAACACTGGTTTCTTAATAAACAAATTGCTGTATTTGAAAGCAAACTACTTCATATGAATGTACATGGCATATCTGGGATGGAAGGACATGATATTCTCCAAGGTAGGCCATATGGGGGATGTGACATACTCTGGAAGAGGTCTCTTAATACTAAGGTTTCACCCATTCGGTTCTCATCGAAACGTATACGTGCCATTACTTTGGATATGAATAGACAGTCAATGCTTATTATCAATGTGTATATGCCTTGTGATACCAACGGTTCAGATAATTGTATATATGATGAGATCATGAATGAAATGTCTGAGAAAATTCATGAGCAAAATATTGATAGGGGGATTATTGTTGGAGACTATCATACTGACTTTGGTCGACAAACATCTATGAATACCGCACTGTTGATTTCGTTTCTAGAGAAAGAAAGTCTTCTTTGTTTATTATCCCATAACAAAAGTAAGGTGAGCCATACATTTGAAAGTAAATGTAATGGAGATACATGAACCATTGATCACTTTGTGGTCACAGACAACTTGTCCGAGGGTGTATCAAAGTACCACTGTGTTAGTGATGGTGACAACTTTTCTGACCAATAATGCTTAAATTGAACATGCCCGTTGAGTACATTTGTAATAATCCTGTGGAGAAACAACCTCAGCCCCTGTGGCTTGCTGCTACGATGGAAAACATCGAAAACTATAAATCATCTCTTGACGATGATTTGAGAACAATTGAAATTCCAATGGGTGCAATCCAGTGCAAGGATTTCTTTTGTCTCAAACACGGTCTAGATATACAATTATTTCATAATGCAATAATCAGTTCTTGCCTTGAGGCATCATACACTAACATACCATACTCCAATACGCAGCATGGTAAAGTAATACCCTGCTGGATCAAATATGTTGAGACGTATAAAAGGGATGCGGTGTTCTGGCAATATTTATGGAAATGCACCAGTTCTCCAAGAACAGGGGTTTTGGCTGAAATTAGAAATAGAACGAGAACAAAGTACCACTATGTGCCACAGCTAGTGAAGAATAACAGAGACATCAGAAACCAATAAATTAGCAGATGCTTTGTCCAATAATAAACCCCGGGACTTTTGGAACATGGTGAAAAAAATTATAAATTCGTCTAGTGCTAAACCAATGGTTGTAGATGACAAAACTAATCCAGCGGAAATTGCTTATATTTTTGCAGATAAATACAGGTCTCTTTACAACTCAGATTCATTTAACCAGAGGAAATGGCAGCCCTTAGAAATATAATTAGGGAGGGCATTGGGTCACATTGCTGTAAAGATAACAACTGTTTACAATCTAATGCTATCACTGTAGACAAAGTAACTGAGGCTGTTAAAATTCTTCAGCTTGGCAAACATGAATGTGAATTAGGTCATTACTCTGATCATGTTATTCGAGGGACAGATACTCTATATAATTAATTATTATTGTTATTCTCCTCTATGCTTACACACGGGTATTCACCTGATAATATGTTAAACATCTCTCTACATCCCATTCCAAGAAATAAAAGAAAATCTACTAATGACTCGGAGAACTATCGAGGTATAACTGTCAGTAGCACATTGGGTAAGCTACTCGACTGGGTAATTTTAAATGATAAAAATCATGTATTGAACTCTTCCAAACTACAAGTTGGTTTCAAAGCTAACAGTTCTACCAGTCAGTGCACACTTGTCCTTTGAGAGTGTGTCAATTATTATAACCGAAATGCCACTGATGTACAAGTGGTTCTATTAGATGCAACGAAAGCCTTCAATCGAGTTGAGTTTGTTAAATTATTCACACTCTTGCTAAAGAAAGGCTTGTGTCCCATCACCGCCAGGTTACTCCTAAAAAGGTATCAAAATCAAAAAGTGTCTGTTGTGTGGGGAGGTAATAGGTCAAACCCCTTCACGTGTAGTAATGGAGTAAAACAAGGTGGGGTACTCTCTTTTATATTATTTGGAGTGTATATTGATGAATTGCTGATTCGCTTGAAAAAACAAGGCTTTGGATGTCATGTCCTTAATATGTTCATGGGAGCCTTTGGCTATGCTGACGATGTGGTCCTGCTAGCTCCCACATTATCCTCCATGTAAAAAATGTTAAATATTTGCTCTATATATTCCTCCGAATATAACGTCTCTTTTAATCCTAGTAAAAGAAGCATAGGAATTTCAGCAAAAAAAATAAATCCCTCCATGCCACTACTCTTTGATGAAAAACCAATTGAACATATTGATAAATGTGAACATCTGGGTAACCTTATTGGTCTAAATTCTGGTTCTGATGGCATAAAAAAAAATTAAGCGGTTTGAAACAGAGATGAACATGCTCATGGTACATTTTACGAAAGCATTTCCAGATATAAAGTACAAACTTTTTAAAACATTCTGCATGTCATTGTACGGATGTCAACTCTGGGATCTAGCAAATAACGAAGTACAGACTTTTTATATAGCTTGGCGTAAGGCCATTAGATACATATGGAGAATCCCGCAGTGGACACACAATCAATCGTCTGCTTCCTCTGATTTGTGGTGATCCTCCAGTCGAAACACAGATACATAGACAGTTTATAAAATTCATTTCAAAGGTGGTAAACAGTAACAATATAATTGTAAAAACATGCGGTAATCTGGTGAATAATGGTAGCCAATCATCTGCATCTAAATCTTTAACATTCATAGCGTCAAAATATGGAATGGATTAGAACTCACTAGTGTCGTCATGCTGGCGACCACTCTTCAGTTCTCGGAAAAATGAGGACTTCAATCAAGATGATGAAGAATCTGTGGCATTTATCGGCGAACTCTGTGAAGCAGGAGGCAGCAAGCTTAAAACCAATCTCTCACGAGCAGAACTGGATGAAATTATTCACTTCGTTTACACATCGTTTCGTTTGTCACCCAAAACTAGTCCATGTGGATAGGGTCATCTTGACCAGTGAACTGTAGTGGTGACTTATTTTTTGTTGCTCTTAAATCACATATATATACGTTGTATACTTTTTCGCCATTTTTTATATACATTGTACCTCTTGTGTATGAATAAAAGATATATATGTATAAAACGTTAGTGTCGAGGCACCTTGATTTGACAGTAAAAGAGGAAGATAAAAGATGGGCATGACATGTACAATGAACCCACATTTGAAAATATATTTACAGACAGTAAATCATAAAATGACTAAAAGATCAGGTGTTGTGCTGATGAGTAAACAGCTAAGTCCCTGGTTTTGCACAGAACACATGTAGAACAAGAGGACTTGTGGCCAAGCCATTCTTGTATTAGTTTCCGTAACTGATTTAAGTTTGTTGATTCCTTAACATGGACAGGCAAATTGTTCCATAGCCTGGCCCATTAATACTTTAGCAAGGTGTTGCTATTTGTCTTGGTATTGTAAGGAGGCTGCTTTACTTTTTCTGTATCGCCTCAGTTGTATCTAGTTTTCTTTTTCACATACATATCATTCAAAAATGGTGGGCTGTCATGAGATAAAATGTTGTAGTGTAGAGTTTACTTCAGTTTGTTTTAATACAGGAAAGGGTTCTAAGCCATAGTATTTGCTTTGAGAACAATGACATAGAACCATTGTAGTCAAAACGATGAGCTCTTTTCCAAATCTTTTCCAACTGCATTTTATCAGCAGGACCACACATTTGCAATGCTAGGGGCCAATAATTTTAGTTTGATAGAAAGAAAAGCATGAACGATTTTGAGATTTTCCCCTTTTATGCAAAATATGAGCAAACTTTCTTAGAACAGTTATCTTTTTAGCAGCCTGCTTACATACAAGGGATATGTGACCATGAAACTCAAGTTTATCATCCTTATAGACACCCAGTAATTTGACACGTCTAAGAAATTATTGTGACAACATCAATTTCCAATGAAAAATTATTTACAATATTATTTGACATTTGAGGAGAGAGAATCATGGCTTGAAATTTATCAGCATTTGCATTCATATTATTATCTTTAAACCACGAAATTGAAAAATTTGCAGTGTTTTGAAAATATAATTTGACAAAAAAATGGGAGCTTGTCGTGATAAGATAGTGTGTTGTCGTCTGCATTAGTATAGACTTCAAAACAGCCTCCCATGACATAAGAGAAGCCACGGATAAAGATGTTAAACAATATGGGTTCAAGGATACTTCCTTGGGTTACACCCTTTAGAATATTCTTCCATTCACTTTTGGTACCGCCGTATTTGACCCTTAATTTTTCTATCAGTAAGGGGAATGCAAAGTAAGTGTGAAGCATCTTGTGACAAGCCATATGTTTGAGTTTCTGAAATAAATCATGGGAAAGACAATCTAAACCTGTCATTTATTTTTTCCAGTCGTTTTCAGAGTTGTACAGTAAAACCTGTCTATTGCGGACACCTGTAGTTCTGGCAAAAGTGTCCACAATAGACAGGTGTCACCAATAGGCAGGGGCTGAACTTTTGGGATCTCAGAGTACATTTGCTCTCAGTTTTTTTTGTACATTATGTTTTAGTTTAAACATATTTATTTATACTGGATTACCCTATAGTACAAAAATTAATGACAATGGGTTCTCCAGACATGAAGAGACACACAATAATATGTATATACAATACGCACAAGACATTACAAACTTTAGTTATATAATTAAATGGCCCTGACACTTTACTCAAACGCATCTTAACTTGGGATTTTACAGTTTGTATCTTTTTAGGGAAAAATTGTGTATGTATGGCCTTGCCAGGCTAAAGAAAGTTTGCGTAACTTCTTTTACTAACAGAAAAGAAATAAACAACAAACATGCCACAAGGATATCCTATCCTTTGAGTACAGTATGACTGTATGTGCCATTGTTACAAATTGTGAATATCTTCACATGAGTCTCAGTGGGTCCTTTGTTTTATGCTTAATGATTGATCTATGTAGCTTAATTGTTTGATAGACAGAGAAAGTGTGAGCAACCTCACTCAACACGAGCACCAGTGCTCAGAGACACCTGGCATGTTTGTTGAGGCATTGCAGCCTAACTGCTTGGCTGAGTGAGCTTATTCTGTGTTACAGGCCACTGAACAATGGATTAATTAGTCTTTGATTCCAGCTTAACATGCACAGCATTGTTCAGGCATTACAACTTGGAACACAAGAAGTTGCAAAAAATGCATTGATATATTGTGTCCGCAACAGACAGGTTGTTTTTGCATTTGGTACCAGAAAAAGTGTCTGCAATACACAATAGACAGGTGTCCACTGTGGACAGGTATCACCAATATGAAAATGACTTAAAAATATTCGGTTCTGGCCAAAACTGTCCGCATTAAGCAGGTGTCCACAGTAGACAGGTGTCCACAAGGACAGGTTTTACTGTATATTAGTTACAGCATAAAAGGTTTGATAATTTATGTCTTTCATTTTGCCGGCAATGGCATAGGTATACTAGTATGCTCAGAAATTTTGTGATTGTGATCCCTTAAAAAGTCATTACTGTTACTTTTTTCTTTTCTTTTTTCTTTTTATTATTATTTTTTTTTTTTTGCTCTGAAGTAGAAGCAAACAAATCATCTAAAGTTTCATATACGTGTTAAGGTTCTTGAGTAAGAGTTCATCTTTCTTAGGATTAATTGTACCATTTCAACTATCTTTCGTTTTATCCTTTAAGGTTTCAGAAACAAAGCTAAGGGCATAGATGAGTGCTGTCTTCAATCGGCTCTTAAGTTTTGGGTTTTAATTTTTAGGCCCATAAAACTATACAGCTCCTAAATCGAAAATGCATTCACCTGTGTCAAACAACTTGCCACTGTGGTATTAAATATCTGCTTGTAAAGGTATGGTGTGGTTGGATTTTATTATTCCGAAAACCATATTAAAAATTTGCTAGTACCTGTGTCAATATTTACAGATCTAGCAACCTGGTTTGGGCTGTTTGTGAGGAAAACTTTAATGAGAGTAGGAAATTCATCGTTACAGCAAGCTGGACAATGCATGATATTGCACATGTCAAAAACATCAAATATATTTATTAAGTAATCTTCTTCCTTATCCTGCTTCAGAAAATTTAAATCACCATGAATAAATAAAATCTTGCTTTCGTGTTCTAGGGCCATGGAAAGTAAAATTATAACATCATATAACTTCTCCTTGATTACAGAGGGGGTCGGTTAACAATGGCGATCATCTATTTCTCGTTTTTGAAAATCATAGTTTCGATACTATGTTGACAGTACTCTAAGTCTACTTTGCGCCTGTGTGGAATGTCAGATATAATCTAAACCACAGCACCACCTCAAGAACCGTTACGATATTTTCTATACATATCGATATTTGTCACATAAAATTGGCAGTTGGTAAAAAATTCATATAATTTGCTCTCACTGAGACCACATATGTCAGCGTAACCATGCTGTAGTAATTCAACGACTTCCGTAAACTTGTGCCTTTTACTGTAGTTAGTGAAGACAGTGATATTAACTCAAGTGTGATTTTTCAATCTCCAATCTCTACTGCTGTCTGATATTTCAAAAGTCTCTGCTATGAACAACATATTGCTCATTTTCCATGTGAACTAGGCGGTCCCGATTCAGTTATCATATTTCCATTTTTGTTCTCATGAAGCTGCATTTTCCTGGATCATGAGAATCTGGCAGTAGAGACTGTCATTTTCAGTGCCTGAATATATTATGTTTAAATGTGTGTATGTGCAGTTCAAAAATGGTAAAATTCTTGTGGTGACATATTGTGTTCAGTTGTCTCACCTGCTTATTTATTGAGCACTAGGGAATTTTTACAACACCACAACCGTCACGTGAGGCATTGTTAAACTTGCCCCTTTTTAAAATCTGATACACAAAGTACATCTCTCTCTCTCTCTCTCTCTCTCTCTCTCTCTCTCTCTCTCTCTCTCTCTCTCTCTCTCGTTTTCGTCGTTTCATGCATAGATACAGAGATATTTGTGCTTTTAGTGGGACTTTAGGTAAGTATTACCCTGAAATTCACTCGATTTTCCGTGCCATTTCTATTTCCTACTCTTTTAAATTTATTTCATTTTTTTGGGGGGGAGGTTTATATCTTCGGATGTATTTTCTCCATAAAAATTTAGTAAATGTGGCACCCAACACACCATCTATGTAGATTCCGGGAAGAATAAGTGACTTACTTCTACCTTGTTTAACCCCCTCCAAACATGTGATTGGTTCAGTGATAGAATTGCTCCAAACACAGTGACTCTTTGGGTGACATGTGAATTAGGAATAACCGAATCAGAATTTACAAGAAACCTGTTGGACCAGTAACTGAAATAATTCACTCCATCGAATACGTTAGGCGCACAAGTTTGAACAATCACAAAGTTCACTTCCACACTCCTCACTTCGATCCGACAGTATTTGTGTGAGCTTTTTGTGCAAGCACTCTTGTGTTTGGGTATTGAGTATAGTTTGATTTTGGTCAAACCATCTGGCCCAACCCCATTTACAAGCATTGAGGTAAGAAGCAATGACAAGTGAATGTGGAGTGCCTGACGGCTGCATAATTTACTTGTGGTGGCCGATGTCATCTTCATGCTTACCATTGTTTTATGTTTGGATGCTCTTTCTTATTAAATCAAAGTACATTGTGCTGATTATGTCATTTGAATCTATGGAATTTAATGTGAACTCAATCCAATCAGACAAAGTCACTAAAGCTTGTCCAGTCAAACAAAATTGATAGACCCCTACCAAAGATACATCACCATGAAAGCTAAAGTTAAGATTTGCTCAAATGTTTTGTGAAACAAAACAACAAAAAACAACATCTACATGAGTCCACACATTTTCATTTACTGTTTTATCCATCACTTTACCGCGCCAGTCATCTTGGACACCATACTGGATACTTATTTATATTCGATGAGGTCATGTGATCATTATTCATTCCTTGTGCAAGTACCTGGTGAAGTAGTGATCTGAAATTAAAACTTATTCACCATTATGCCTTTCAACTTCCTGTGACAGCTATCTTGGACGTCATATTGAATAATTTAAAATCCGCATTGTTACCAGCTGGGCACCATTCACTTTTTATTCTACAACACTTTGTCTACCAAAATCAACAAAAACCTGGTTGTGGTGTATTTTTGCAAGCTTATAAAAAAAGGCCTTCTTGGGTACTGGACTAATAGGGTGGTCTTAATCTGAGCGTATCGGGGAGTCATTCTGTGGGAGTTACAAGTGTTGCTTAATGAATGTATTATCCTTTGATATTATTCCAATGTTCTTACTTACATTTATTGTATTGCATCATGATTTTACATGCCAATGAATATTACAATTAATATAATTAATATCATAACTAAAACTGTTATCTTAGTAGCAGTCTTATTTGTCCTCATATGGTATTTCAAGGGACAAATAAGGTATTGTTTAAATGTCTGTGTACATTTCTCATTAAAGACGTGTGTCAAATCTGGTATATTCGCATGTCACTTGTTGTGTGTTAGGGTGTCAAGACAATCAAGAGTATACATATCAAGATGAGTGAGCCAAACATATAGACAATAATCCCATGGAGTGACCCTATGCATGGACACGACATAAAACTGCATGCAGCTGGCAGCCTCTTAAAGGGAAGCCGCTTTTACAGAGACCGCCATTGTCAACATATAGCTCCAAGTAAAGTATATACAGCACAATACTACAAATAGGGAGAGAAAGGTAGACCCAGGACTCTTTTTAGATAATCACTGGACCCGTAACTACTATTTAAGGTGAAGAAAGCTATACTGTAACTCTGTTATTTGCCAAAGCCAATTGTTTAGACTAGAATCTCGCAAGTGTAACCATTTACAGAGGTAAAACATATACCTTCATGTAATGACAGTAGGAAAAAAGCAAAAAACAAAAAACAAAAAAAACAAAAAACAAAAAAAAAAAACAAAAAAAAAAACAAAAAAAAGACAAAAAAAACCTTTTACCTACTGGGGGTCTGTTAAAACATGCATAGAATTGAAACCTCCAAAAGGAACCACACTTCAAAAGAGACAGTTGGCATCAAAAAAAAACCAAACCACCCCCCCCCCCCCCAAAAAAACCCTGCATAACTGTAAAGTGTGTGGGGGGGGGGACGTAAGCAAAATAGCATGGGTGTTGAGACAAACTCTTAAAGTTAGTCAGCCATAGAACCTTTTCCAGGGCAAACAGTTGAACATGGGGCTGGTATATTCATGCTCATAAGCAATTTAACATTATAACTTTCAGCGTTGTGTGGATAATCTAGACAGTATGCCATTTAATCTTTCTGGCGCTTACTTTTTTTCTAAACACTTCAATCCATCTAGTGTTGAGAACTTATTATGCCATGTGCATCCCTGGATACCAAGGGTGATATGTGTATGCCAATGGTTATATCTGTAACTGTAGCTTTCGTTGAATCCTGGAGGTTTACACCAGATAAGCCCTAGTCTGTTGTAGTTACTTTGACATGTAATAAACAGATTTTCACCCAGATTCTATAAATTCTGGAATATGTCCTATATGCATGAAGTCTCATCTCCCTTCATCTTCATCTCTCCAAACTGGTATATTTTAAGTGTAAAAACTTTGCAGAATGACTCCTGTTTAAAAAAGGGTTAAAATGAATTACTTTACAAAATCTTATCTATTTTTGTTCTTCCTGTTTCATCAAAAGTTTTGAAAAAAAAATATTCATAAGCAATTAGCAAAGTATCTTACTAGATCTGTGAGCTTTCTCATATATAAAATATATGATGGCCTGGAGAGACAGTAACATTCAGTTGGTGTCTCTGTCGATTTCTCCATAACCTTTGAGTGAGACGATCATATTATCTTATGTAAAAAGTACCTGTTTATGGTATGCCTGGATAAGGTCTCAACAGGTTTACATGTTTTGCGAAAAATGGCAGCATGGATAATAATAAGTGGATTCTGCCTTTAAAAGAAATGTTGGTGGTCAGTATGCCATATCCTGGGAGCTCATATGTGTGCCATACGATATTTTCATGTAATAAACATACCGCAAACCAGGTTTAAAATAATGTATGGCATAAAATGGCTATCATTCATAGCTCATTTACAACAGAGATATAAACATTGGTTTTTACTGAAGAAAGAATGTCTAAAAATCTTAAAAGCTTGATGGACATATCTTAACATAATAAACTAAGTAAACTACTGTATGTATTACAAGGCACTGTCTTTACTCTGTGGATACATTTCCTCCATGTTGTGTACATTTATTTTCTAATCCAAAAAAAGTACCAGTAATTCTTTTTTGACTGTGGCCACACATTTTATCCTATACATTTTGGTAGGCTTGCACATATAATATTGGGATCCTGTCGACTGTTTTTGACCATGTATTGGTGAGGCTGGGACCTCAAGAGGTCAATTATTACCAAAGTATTGATTCAGAAGAGGTAATATATTGAGGCAATGAATGTCGCTTGGTAGTGCTGCCCAAGGAACTTTGGGTGCAGTGACCATTGCTCATCTACTTGACACAGATATATCCATGACACATGGGATATAGGTTTATAAAAACTGGTTGGGAATCTGCAGTTTAGTTCGTAGTTCGATTCACGCTGTCACAGTATCTGTTTAAACCTACTTCAAGGAGTATGCAGTCTTTCTTTCCTTTTGTTACAAAGTAATACAGCTGATTCCATTGGAGGAACTTTTTGCCTAGACAGACGTTTCACACAAATACAGACACACAGATACAAGCCCTATATATAGATACATACACACACACACATATATACATACATATATATATAAGCAGTATTAAGTGTCAACTTGCCCCTTAACTGTATTTACATTGTTGACGATCTTCATCTGTGGATACATTATGTGTTAAATTTTCGGTGGGTAATAGTCTGCCAAATGTAGGCTACTTAAGTTCTTCATATTGGGCAAGCGTAACACAGTATATGCATGGGGTATCTTCAAATCAGATTAATGAGTCAGACATCTGCTCAACAAAGCAATTAACGAGACATAGCTCATTTCAAGAGAAGTCCCTGGGGCCATAGCATGACGTTATAGTTCCATATTTATGCAATGGAATAATATATGTTACCTGTTGCCACATGAGTCAATTTGGGCCTAGACAAATCTCATAATTATATGTACATATGGTTCCTCTGAATACCAATATCATCAAAATACAGGAGAAAAAAAATAATCAACTTTGGCAACGTGAATCAGGCCTTGACATAGAAAATAAGTTCAATTGGGACTTGACTCATCAGGAAGGAGGAGAAAAAATGAAAAAAAAAAAAAAAAAAAAAAAACATAAAATTATTACCTGGAGCTGCTTGTGTGATCAATGTCTGGTTATTTTCAAGTTTGTTGCTCGTATTTTGTTTCACCAGAAAACGGATAAGGGATAACACAGAGCTGATGTAAACTTCTTTCCCTCTATGTACAACATCGACAGTTTCCCTAAAATGGTTAGTGCATAATATTCTTACGTGGACAATTGACAACAGTTTCAATGCGAAAGTAACACAGCTTGTATACCCAATAATGAAATAATGTAGGAAGAAATCGGCATTAATACAGAACAAGTGCATATTGATATGAATAAAATTTTAAGCCAGTTTTGGAATTTCATAAATGCACTATGTATGCTGACTGCGGACGTAAATCATATATTGAATGAAAATGGTGAAGTGTTTCCAGAATCAAAAGTTGTCCGACAGGATAACATTTTGAACAGCGTCAAACAGCATTATATTTTCTTCTTAAGTAGGCGAAGGACATCGAGTTTGCATATAGTAATCATTCAAGTCAGAAGCAAAATTTGTTTCCTCACATTGGTAATGTGTGTTGGTTTTTTTTTTTTACCTAATTGGTTGTATAAAAGCTGGAATATTTCCAACCAGTAGCGATATTTTTTATTGTACATGGAGACCAATGGACACCAAAAATGGCAGATTCACACTTTTTATAACAAATGCAGTTGGACCTCTCAGCAGGAGTGCAGTTAAAAAAATGCCGATAAGAAGAACTACATTCTGTGGTCAATCATACAGAATCTAATTTTCTTTACTGGTATTTTGAAATATCCTATCTGAAAAGACATTGGCTCACATAGTAACAGCGTGTTACTTGGAAGTCAAAGTGGGTGTTTTTGTAATTATGTTATTGAAGGTTATCATATGATATCTTTTGCTTGACTATTTGCATTGGCTGAGATAAACCAGTACTAATGGATTCTCATGACCTTAATTTAGATAATAATAGAGATTACGATATAAGATAAAAGATAAAACCACAAGTAAATTGGACTTTTATATGATATTTTGCTTAGGAAGTACATTTGTTTGCAAGATATAAATAATATCAATCACAGAGGCACTGTTTTTTTGGACAGATACCTCATATCTGTTAGCAAATATTCTCTCAATTTAGTAATATTTTATTATAATTGAAGATAACAGAAGAAAATAGGTTTTAATCTTTGGCTATAGAAAACTTTAATAAAATCGAAATATGATAAAATGTCAGAAGGTACACCCCAGCCCCCCCCCCCCTCCAAAGAAATCAATGCATAAACATGAAATGAAATCAATACATGGTCAAAATTGTGTCACAAGCATCACTTGGTATTAAGTAAATCAAAAATAAAACGATCAATAAAAAGGCGCCCGGAATATGCTGTTATTATTCGCCTTGTTTATTTAGGAATAAAAAATATGGCCCAAACGCTGGTGTTGTTTTTCCGTTTTTGATGATTCCATTCATGCAGTAAGCTCTGAGCACAGCTTACATTTCATCTTTAATTCACTACCTATTGTATTTTGTAATGAATAGACAATTACAGATTTGGCCACATAGTTTAATATATCGTTAAATCGTAACAATGCGCCTTCAGCTCAGTGATTTAAGCTATGATGAATTATTTTCCAGGATCAATTTTTCCCTTCTTGTGTTTAACTTTCATGTGAAACGATTTTTTCCAAAAATTGAAGAGTTACTAACTGGGTTGTGTTGTAATTTAGGTAGAATATAATTAGTAATTGACCAGTTATAACTGAGAAAAATGGACAAGATAGTGGTTGAATACTTGCTGGATTATTCTTCTATTTTTCTCCTTATAATTACTGCCCTCATGGGCCCTGGTAACATGGCGAATGATTTTGGTATAGGTCTAATGTATTTCTTTGATGTTTCCGTACCTTTTCTCCCCATACCCCCCCCCCCCCGAGAAAAAAAAATGGCTGCATTGCATTTTACATGCGGTAGCTGTAAATTATGAGTACCTCCCTTATGTGTGGAATACTTGTACCAATCTCTCATTGGTATGGATTTAGCATATAGACATCAAGGCAAGCCATTTGTACTAGTATATGGTGTTCATGAAAAATTGCTGCTGAGAGTTGGTATGAACAACCCGGATAAATTTCTGCACATCGACAAGCCCCCTTCCCAAAGTAAGACCAAAATACAAATGTGAGCTGCCAAAACCTTTTGATTGATCACATGCATTAGGTGTGGCTCTATAAAGGTAGCCTGGATGGCGCGAGTGGAGTATTGTCGTCAGCCCTGAGATAATGCATAGACCTTCAGTAAACATATTTGTCTCTTTGTGTGCATTGGAATTCCTCATAGCTGTTAAATAGGGTAAGCACAAACATACCTAGTTTCTGTTTGCCAAAAATTATCATCTAGATTGTTATGAATGTTATTAATTTTTACACATCAGGTTTGTTAGATTTAAGTTCATACACACAAAGGATCATATAATAGTACAGTGTCACTTTTTTTGTTACGCACCTGTGTGAAAATGGGCTAGAAATCCATGGGTCGGACGCAGCTGAGAATACGTTTTAACAGGATATAATACACAAGTATATTTATTTAGATGAACGACATTATCCAAATTATAAGTCCATGATGAAGGTTGATGCTGCTTGATGAAGGTAATGAAGTAGAATGAAGCAAGCAGTCGAGATGACCGTCAGCGGTCGTCTGCGTGGGTCCTGGTTGGCGTTATGACCATCTTATGCTGCCCAACAACGTGAGGGGCGAGGACAGCTGTTGTGCTGTCACTTCTTATAAAATTCCATAGGTGTATTGCAAAGAGTGCACTGGGTAGCAGTACGCTTTGATAGTACTAAAATCAATGACCCTGCACTGGTGGGTCAGCATGGCGGCAACATCCCCCCTATGGTAGATTTTGACGACAACCGACGTCCTTCTTGGTTTTGCTGAAGCTGTTGTTACTCACAACTATCTTGTATCCACGACAGTCTTGGCAGAAGTCCATGATGAAGGTAATGAAGTAGAATGAAGGGAGCAGTCGAGATGACCGTGAGCGGTCGTCTGCGTGGGTCCTGGTTGACGTTGTGACTGTCTTGTGTTGGCCAACATTGTGAGTGGCGAGGACAGCTGTTGTAATGGGACTGAGACGTCTTACAAAATTCCATAGGTGTATTGCAAAAGGTACACTTGGACGGGCAGCTGCAGGCTTTGATAATACTAAAATCAATGCCCCTGCACTGGTGGTTTAACATGGCGGCAACGCCCCCCCCCCCCACCACGGGCAGATTTTCAAGACAACCGACCCACTTTTTGGTTTTGCAGAAGCTGTTGTTAGTCACAACTATCTTGTATCCACGACAGTCTCGGCAGGAGTCCATGATGAAGGTTGATGCTTGCTTGATGAAGGTAATGAAGCAGAATGAAGCAAGCAGTTGAGATGACCGTCAGCGGTCATCTGTGTGGGTCCTGGTTGGCGTTGTGTCCGCCCTACACAGCAGTTCCATCTGAGTCACTTGGTTGGCCACAGCCTCCATGGGCAAGAGCTATTTATGGCAGTGTATTATGTAACCGCATCCAGCTGCATGAAGCATGCAGCAGGATGATCCGAGGCAAAGTCAGATGTGTAAACTAAAGTGAAGTACACCTCCCCCCCCCTTTTTTTTCTCAAATTTTCATCTTGAAAGAACTTATTGCATGGATAGATTAATTATATGATAGGGGATTTGTGCTAATGTTTACGCGAAAAAAATTCCACAATAAGCTCTCCATGGCAACTTTCCACACATTCCATTGAGATGCAATTATCAGCAAACCCTGTACCTTTACCAAACTTTTAACAATCATACAAACTTTTTAGTATGTAGCTCATTATTTCATTATCACAGTTTAACATAGAAAATGACGGGTTCATTTTTCTGTGATGAACTAATATAGACTTTTCGACATCATCTTCATGCTCAATAACAGTATTTAACCTGCTTGTTCACTGTGACTAAGTAATAATAAATGAACTACATGTTGATAAAATAGAAGTCTCAAGCATGTTAAATTTCCTGTATTCTCTACAAGTTTGTGAAATCATAAAAAGAACATCTAGTTATTAATTAAAACAAGAATAAAGTGAATAAAACCGAATCAAGCATAGATAATGTACAACAACATATAGATACAGATACATGTTTGTCATTCAGACATTGGAATTGCCCATCGCTGTCTTGCAGCACACACGAAATACAATGTGTGTGTGTGTGTGTGTGTGTGTGTGTGTGTGACATGGTATATTTTGTATACATACGCATGTATATAAATTGTATGAATATGTGATATCCTTAAATTTTTGTGACCAGCATAAATTTCTATCACCCATAAACCATATTACAATGCACATAGATATCTAAAGAAACTGAATATTTACATGACTACAAGAGGAATTAACATAGGGGAAACCCTGTTTTTAAACTGTTTAATAAAATATGTTTAAATCAAATCAACTGCTTGTAGTTTGTGCATTATATTAAAATATTTTGCTGTTTTCATTGTACTGACAACTCTACACTTTCACCTTGTTTTTCTGTACAAAGATGCAAATTAATGCAAATAAAATATTAAAGATATAAATGATACCTGACTATCCCACGTCATAACATCATATTGAACAACATTGACAGTATAGTAGACATAACTTGTACCTGTGTAATAATATATTATGAATGTTTGCTGTACCATAATAATGAAATTCCATCAAGTTATGTGATGCATATATGTACTCGTGTATATGAATCTTGTATTCCACTTGTGACTACAGGTTCATTATAAATATGTCAGAACTATTTCTTTCCTGTGGGTGTGATAAAATATTGATGTATTATTGGCGAGCACTTTGTGTATTAATCACGCATGATCACCATTAGTTGATCCAGTTCACGCCTCATACCACATGCAGCTCTTTGAATGTGGTTAAATTCAGCATGGACACTTTCTCCCCCCCCCCCCACGTTCTCCATGAAGTGCCATGCCTACCTGCCATCTGTACATCCAGGTAGCCACATGGTCTTCCACGAAATGGTGCTTTGGAGTGACTTTCCCTGGAAAATGTTCCCTGTAGAACGAAAGATACTCATCAATTCTTTGCTGAATATCACTCACATGGTCTGGAGCCACAGGTAGTGCATGAGCAACAGCATGATGGGCATTTGCATACAATTCATTTAACTTGTAGAATTTGTCAGCTGTTGTTTTGGCCATTTCCCTTGTTTCTTTTGTTTGTGCTTTATTCTGAAGTTTTTGTTTCAATACTCTGGCATAAATCTGCAATAACATCAGTAAGTAGGTATTTTACACAGTGATTCCCAACAAAGCTCCTGCTATGATACGCTTGGATGCGGATCTTGTGTTGTTAAAGTACTTTTTCTAGGTTAGCTGTCACAGGCCGAGATAGAGTGTGAAGAGAAGCATTTTTCTTTTTCACTTCAATTTCTCTATCAAGAAGAATTATTTGGGATCTCATTTGATTTTCCCAGTTTGCCAGCTGAGCAAGTGGAGTGTCTTCATATATGGTTTCTAGTTGCATGACAGTGATCTGTCTGTCTTTCTGTAGCTTGTATATTTTTCTCCATTGTTGCACATACAGATGGAATGTTGTTGAAGAAAGGATATCATCAGAGCGTGCCATATCTCATGCAATTGCTTTGTCTATAGCATGACACTCCTCTTTGCAAAAGATCATGATGCCGTTTGATGACACCAAGCAGGATATGGAGGTATGGTGGGCAGACCTGGCGTAAGGGAATGTCCCATATTGGAGAATTTATTGCATTGAAGTATTTTTGCGCATTTGCTTTCTTGCCTTTCCCGATACCAATGAAGTTTTGATGATCTTTCTTTATTGAGCTGAGTTTATGGGCAACAAATCTTCCTCTCTCGTCAAGTTTGGCCTATATTTCTTCTCTACTCACTAAGCACCATAGGCAACAATATGTCCCACCTGCACCTGATAATCCATAGAGTTTGCACAAAAAGTCGTAGTCCCCAAAGCAAAAAGTCGGATTCTTTTATCTTTCAACTTCATTTCTTGTACTTGTTTGATTTGGTCTTGCAGATGCCCCAACACTTGGTTGTTATGATAATCCCTGCCTTTAAAACACAATATAGCGACAGTGTTCTCCTTGAGTTGGGGGCACGCAAGTTCAATACTTGAAGACACACTTTAAAGCTGTCAGATCCATGGTGGCCACCAACTTTTACCCATACCTCATCTTGTGGTATGTTATTGTGAGACCAAACTAGCTGGTCCCAAGAATCATATTCATCAAGCCTGTCTTTTGGGAATTTGGGTATGTCTTCTACATGTGCTATAGGAGTAGTAGTTAGGTGAGCTTAATTTCACACCCCGTTTGGAGGAAGAGCCGGCCTTCCTCTGCCTTTGAAGTGACCTTCTTTGCCTTTGATTTTGATTTAATCTAAGTAATAAAGGCTTATTTTCATATCAAAGGAGTGGTTTTTCATAGGATATTTCATGTTTGGAGACTTAATTGGAAAAAATAAGTCAATAAAATGGCATATGGTAGTAACTAATGCTATAGGGTATACCATGGAACAATACCTAGCTATTTCAGAGGATGAGGAAGAGGAACGTTACTCTTGCTAAGCTTCAACCCTTGAAGTCAATTGCCAAATGGGACAATACACTACTCAAGTGCCAATTGTCTTTGTTGTTTCGCAAACAATCAATTATCTTGGTACTTAGTTTACAATGGTATGAGGAGGCCGAGCATTATTCGTGCATGAACTGCAGTAATCGTGTTTGTGTAATCAATGGTAATGTTGGATAAAAAATTTAGTGAGTGATTAGTTGCATGCTAACATCGTACCTTCAGTGTTGTACTTTTGGTTTGCTCCACTGCTAATTCACCACACTTTGAGTATTGACTCTATGGATATGTCTGGTTATACCATGCACCCCACTGATAAGGACTGTTTGAGAGACAATCATTTTGTATCTCATGAATAAAATACCGTTTGTGATAGACAGTATCATCGATTGGTTATACCAGCGTAAAATTGTGACCAACATGATGGTAAATGAATCTAGGTACATTTATCCAACATCTGCAAGACACGCAATCTTTTGATTCACCTACCTAAACGAGGACCGCGGGCTTACCCTGAATATTGCGAGGGTCTGAGAAAAATCGGTTTGGATGAAGTATACACCATTTTAACACAAGGTTAGTGTTTTAAACTTCCAAGGTTAGTGTTTTAAACTTTGATATTATACTTTTATTCACCTTTACTCTGCAAAAATCATTTTGAATTTGTTTGTTTCATCACAGCGTGGGGAGGCTGCAAAACCAAAAGCATGTTTGAACATGTTTTTGTTTTTGTTTTTAATAACCTTTGAGAGTGTCATGTTCAAACATGTTTTCTATTTTTGACAACTTTTTTTTTGACAGTTATGAAAAAAAAACCGTTAGGTTAATCTTAATGACGCACCATCCATTAAGTTAAGTTAACAAAGTGCTTTAATTAATTTCCACAACAGTGTGGGCACGCTAGAGGAGCAAACTTGTTCAGACACGTTATTTGTCTTTGTTTCTTCTGACCAATTGAGACCTTGGGAACTGTAGTTTTCCTTCATTACACACTGACGTTTATCAAAGAAGGACGTATGGCTGCATATATCTAGCTCAACAGTGTCAACTTGAGGTAAGAATACATATTCATACATATATATATATATATATATATATATATATATATATATATGTGTGTGTGTGTGTGTGTTTTAGGTCTGTATACCCTGGTCACTGCCTTAGCAATAGCAGGGAAGACAGAGGAACATCGAACGATGGATACAATGGAGCAAAGTAAACTATCGTCCGCAAAAAGCTCACCAAACCAGCTAAGGCAGGGAGTGCCTAAAGTTTGTCAATCTATTCTCCTAAAGGGACTACACCTTGGTGTTGATAGTCAGCTTACTCGCATGGGAGTTCTCAGTGAAACGGAAAGAGACTCCATTCTGAAACACAAAATTTCCTTACAGCAAAAGGCTAGAATTTGTGAAATACTTAGACAAATGCGACGCCATTATTTATCAGCAATTCTTGAGTCTGTTGTTTAAGGTGCAACCAGAACTGTACATTTTTCTGTGCGACAGTGAAGATGGTGGTATTCAAATTCAAGATGTGCCAAATGCTGTTAAGCTAAGCTACAGCATTGGAGTTGACCAATTTATGTCTCTCAAGGACTGGGGTGGAGAAAGGCGCGTCGACATTAGGGAATATTGGCAGAGTAATAGACAAGTGTTTCCAACTAAAAAGGGGGTCAGCTTGAACGTTTTACATTGGAAAGAATTTATGGCCCTGTCCAGTGAAATAGATGCAGCTCTCATGTCCGTTCTTAACGAGCCCAAATTAACTACCTTTGGCGAGGACGATGAAGAGAGCTCACAGTCTGCAGAAGACCAAGACCTACCGGAAGCTTCAGGAACATTTTTAAGAAAACATATTGGTGAGAATTTTTACGTCACTGTGAAAAGCCGTTGGCCAGTCGTGGATTTAAGAAAGTTTTTTTCTACCCACTGACAGCGAAGAGTTGCTACCTAATCGGAAAGGGATAAACTTGCGTGTAGTTGAATTGGAGGCTCTGACAGAGTGTAGAGTCTTCATCGAAAATAACATTGAAAACTTCAACGAAGCTGTGAGATGCATTGATTGCGAAGATCATCGCAATCTGGAAGTGGCTCTGCTCTGTTCCGAGTGACATCCTGATTGTGTTCATAGCGTGAAAACGGAAGGGACTTTAAATGTTACCAACCCTGAGCTGTGAACTTAGGAGTACAAATTTGTAACGCTCTGGGCATTGTGGATTATTTGAAAAGAACAGCTGTAAACTTGCGGACTGTGTTTGTTTTGGTGACACAACGGTAGTGTAGGATAAGATAGTTTCATGGAATAAAAACAACACATTGGATAACACGTTATTCCGACTGAAGGATTGGACCGAATAATAAGGCTCTGTCTAATAGTAAGTAGTTCAACAGCAACATTTATGCTAGCTGTACATATCCAGTCAAAATGACCCAAAAAGCGGGTCTGGTAGTTTTGTTTTATTGTATTATTTTTTTAGCACTTCTAACTTTTCCTGACGATAGCTGTATATATCCAGTCCATATGACCAAAACGCACGTCTGGTAATTTTGTTTTTTCTCGTTTTAATAAGTCTAACATAGCTGAGCTGTTCCTGGCGATAGAGTTAATTAGGACACAAAACTAACAAACAAAACATTTTTAAGAACAACTGAGTACTTTATTTTCAATAACTTTCAACCGAGGGTCATTACTGTGTTGTGTATGTGTTTTTTTTTTCCATCATTTTCAATAAAATATAATTATGTCTGTAGAGTTTCTCAGCTGTCAATGTGTGTCTGAAGATCACTACTGTACATGTATGTACGTTCATTCTACCTAAAATCAAATCTAATTAGAAGGCCGTTATTGCTCTAACAAATCTTGTTACGATCATATCACGATTCAGAAATCCAAAGTGTCCCAAGCTTTCTACTATTTGTTGCATCGTCCATCCTAAGCATCTCAAAAGGGCAAAGCAAATGCAAAACTCCCCACACGTTGAGGATTGAGGTTATTGTAAATTGGTTCAAATATATTTATAAGAGGGTCCGTTGATCAAAAGAAAGTATTGTATGTTTCGCTGATACTGATGTGGTAATTTGCCGAGTGAATCGTAAAATTCAACTGCTCCATGGTCATGGTCAATGGATATAAACAACCAATGCTCTTCCGGCCAATCATGTGGGTCCGTATTGACCACGTAGAACAATGGTCTATAATCCCGCCCTATTGGATGAATAGGCAATTGGTCATGTGCACAAACTCTTCCCATATGCCACCAGGATATGTCCATTTTGGACAGGAAATGCAACATTTCCGAAGTTCTCATATTATCACGAGACAATGAGGTTTCGGGCTAAGTCTATTTGAAGTTGAGATGGAAAATTGGCATAAACAATAACTGTCACCGACTGTTGAAGTGCTTGTGAAAACTTGAGGTCTAATCTGGTTTCACCCTTTTTCGGCAGAGGTGTGCTGTGATTTGAGTGATAGCCCGCCAAGTCAAATATGTAAATACAATTGCCATTAGCATATTGATCCCTCTGAATGTAATTGCCTTTGTCCTTGCCTGCCATTCCACTACCAGAGAACAATGTGAGATAGGTTGAAATGAAGTTTCCCGTACCATAGGATGGAGTAAGGGCCCTGAGTGGTTTTTCTCGTCCGTCAACAAGAAATGATGCATGGTTCATATTGAAGTGTTGGAAATTGTAAGCATTTAAGGCCCAGTCTCCATTAAAAGCTGATGATGACACTAGGGCGAAAACAACCTTACAGGGCACCTCTCCATTAAAGAGGTTATCCCCACTGCACGCAAATTGTCCCGCTGGAATGCTGAATGTTTTTATTTCTGATCTTGTGTATGGATATACAGCATTGATTGTTCTGATTGTTTTCTGTTGTCCCAGGAAAAAGCTAGGCATTAGTTTTACCAAAGCTACCTTCAGGATAGCGTCTTCGATTGTAATTTTGTAGTCTGGATTCTGCTTGCCAGACATAAGTCAGAAATTGGACTTACTTTGCACAGTTTTAGCAAAAGTGCTTCACCATTAATGAGAAATCCCTCTTGTTGCGCGAGATCTACAAATAAATTTCCTTCCAAGTCTACAAGTTTCGAATGTTTTGCAAACCCCGTGCACCAAGTCAGACCAAAATTGAAGCTGGAGTCAACATCTGTGTCATCAAAGAAATCTGGTGTGTCTGGATAGTACAGCTGCGATTGTAGTTGACTGAGTTTTGGATCTTGACTGAAGTTCAGTACCGTGTCAAAATACGCCTTGTAAGAGTAGTGTACTCCCGTGTGGGTGGTGGGTACCTGTTGTAAATGTAGGTCTACTTGAGAAAAAAGTGTGTGGAGAGGTAAATTAACCAAACCCATGTGGTCACTCGCAGTAATGTTTTGGCCATTACCTTTAACCACTTTAATGGAGACATATAGTCTAGTGTGGCACGGAGATATGTATTTCATTGAAGTTCCCGGCATGGAAAATTCAATGGCGTTTTCCCCAATTTGTGATATAGGCCTGTAGTCTCTGTATTCGATACTCTCGATTCCTACATCAGTGGGCTTGGCTTGAAAAACATTTAGTTCCTGACTGTAGCCCTTTGGTGAATTATTTACCTTGAATGCCATGATTAACTGGAGAAAATGTCTGTAACCTTTTGTCTTTGCTTTTTATGGTTTTTCTTGCTCTTTGTAGTGGCAGCGGGCTTGCTAGTTTTACTTTTGTTTTTCTTTTTCTTTTTAGATACATATGCAGACTTCCTCTGACTGCTGCGGCCTCTGACTGAGTCACTTTGTTTAAGCCTCTTAACTTCAGCTAAAGCCTGGTCCACTGCACTTTTTGTAGGGGTGTATAGGCTTACAGTTGGGTCATTAGTCCCCTGATCATCCTGTTGTATTACTATCAATTTATTTCCCCGCCCTAGTGATGATGTGCTGGATTGAGCGAAATGTTGCTTTCGTTTCTCTGAATTACCAATAAACAGTTCTTCTTTCATGTCAAAATGACAGCTCAATAACTATTCAGTTTCCATACATGTAATAAACATTTGAATGATTCAAAGGCAAATAGGGGCGTGGTTAAATCATCCCCTTTGATGAAAATGCATATTGACTCTACCAAATTGCGTGAGACGCATATATAGTCAGGTGTCTTTAAGGCTATATTAATCTGCCCTTGCCCGTATACCCAAACTCAACGTAACAAAGAGAGCTACCCACCGTTTACATAAGACTCCCCACATAAGTCACACCCTATGTAAATATTTCTATATCCATTGTTTTCAGTTTTATTGAATGACAGGTCAAACAATGTGCAAACCCACTCACCCTCCAAGTATAGACTTTGTGGTAATTGTACTGTGAAGTCATCAGCCTTATTGTTGGGATACAACAGTTTGGAATCATCTTGCGACAAAAAGAAATAATATGACTGGGTGCTAGCCATTTGCCTTTGTGACCGTTACTTCTTTAGCACTTATCCAACTTGAAAACTGTTTGGGCCACCCGCCCCAAGAGACTAAATATTCTTTCCTCCCTTGCCTTTTTCTTGTGCTAAGAATCTTATCGATTTTGTTAACTTTATCCTCTGGAACAAAGACTTTCTGCAGTTCCTGTGTGTAAAACGTTCCCTTAATTGGTTGTTTTGCCAAATCTTTCATTTTACAAATATCTATACCAGAATGCATGAATCTGTCAGTAATGAGGAAATGCTGCTCAGTCCATCTTTCTGTGTATTCTCTATCAAATATTGATATCAAATAAGATACTTTAATCATGTCACCTCCTTTAAATCTAAACCGGAACTTATTGTGCCAGTAATCCTTTAGAACTTCTGAGTTGTCATATTGGTATTACCAAAGCTTAGTCTCCAATGCTTTGCAAACCATGTCAGGGGCCATGCCTATACTTTTATGGAATGTGCCATTGTAAGTCTTAGTCAAGTCGGACAGCACATATACCCACCTTTGCTTGCTATGTTGCGTTAAATACCTCTGTATGCGCCCTTTTAAATTCTTAATAAATATTTCTTTATAGTTTGCTTTTTTTTCATTGCTGGTGACGAGGTATTTTATTCCATATTGAGACAGTAACCATGCTAATTTATTGTTTACATATTCAACCCCAGGATCTGTGCGCAGCACCCTTGGCTTTGGCCCGCTTGCTTGCAGAATGCTTTGAAATTGCTCAACCACCCGGTCAGCTGTTTTAGATTTCAAGGGTCTCGCAAAAGCAAAATGGGAGAAGAGGTCCACAACGACGAGTATGAACCGATAACAATCGTTGTGTGCTTTAATGGCCTCGTGAAACTACCAAGTTTAGCAGGATCTGTGTAAATGGAATTAAATACTTCTCCCAGTTTTGGCGCATTGTATAGACTCTTAATATATGTGCTATCAGGGAGCTGCTAGCAGTTGTAAGGCTCTTAGCAGTTCCCTGGTGCTATTGAGGTCTGATTGTTGCTGAGGCTTGTCAAAAAGGAGGAAAAAGTTTAAGAAAGAAAAGAAAAAATCAACGCGTTGGATGTCGTGCTTCTTAAACTTTAATCCATTTTTTCTGAAGTACTGGGCGACGTTTGATCTGATTCTCAGTTTTATTTAGGGACCTTTCTTTACTTCCTGCCGGAATTCCTGGTGGAGGTTGGGATAGTGTATTGCTTTGTGGTGGATCTTTATTAGACTCTCTGTCCCCATCTGTCTCCTGCTGTTTCCCCAAAACTTCTCCATTATTCTCGCCCCAGCTTCTCGACAGCTCTTTTTAATGCACGTCCAAAGTTTTTTTCCCCTTTTCCCTGCTGATTATGTTCTTCAGAATGTTTTGGATCCACATTTTCCTCAACTGTGTCTTTATTTATAATTTTTTGTATTTTTTCTTTCCAAGAATTATACTTTTCAAACGGTACCGACACCGCCTCTTGTGGTTCACTCATTATTTTTTTTTCCACTGGAATAAATCGGTAATAGCATTGATATGCAATCAGCATTATCAACAATCGGGTTATCGACTAGAGCATATAGAATTTACGTCAACATTTATCAATTAACAAAGCAGCGGAAAAGAAAAGTAAGTAGTTCCACACTGCCGCGATTTCATTAAGCAAATATTCACAAGAACAATAGCTACAAAAATAGAATTTAGGTCAAAATTTATCAATTAACAAAGCAGCACACAAGAGAAAATAGTTCCACACTGTGGTGACTTCATTTAGCAAATATTAACAAGAAATCGTGTCGTATATAAATTCGTGATTTAGCATTGTTTAGGTATTACTGTTAATTTTCTTCTTCTGGGTGCTCGTGAGAAAACGATACCCTAATTAACCGCAAAGCCCTAATCATAATGTTTACGTGGTGATTGAATTTGCTGGTGTGATTCAAACAAAGAACACATTTGTACATTATCTTGTGCACAAAAGGGTGAGAATAGAGGACCTTAACATAGCCAAAATGTTTAACAATTGTTTTCTGTTCTTCTTTATCAGCTTCTTTCTACCTCTCACACTCCCTTTACTACCTCCATCTAGCTGTCTTATTAACTTTTTGTGTTTTCCTAGGTCACGTTTCTTTGCAGGTGACAGGTACAGAACGCCTTGCAGGAGGTTGTGAAATATCTCTCCGATAACTTGTACCTGCTCCTCGTTGATAGCTGACAGTAAAAGTTCAGCTTGGTTTCTAGCTCTTGTGTCCAAAATATACTCCAAAAACAACTTGTTTTTAATAATTTTTCTACTCATGGTGGCTATACTGTTATCACTTGATAATGTATAGCATTATGTCCTCTTCTGGAAAAATACTGGTGCTAACCCTCAACTGATCCTCTGCTGCTGGACAGAGATCTAGTAGCAAGTAAGAGTACTTCCTCTGCATGCATTCATCATATGCCTTAAGCAACGACCTCCATCTGGTGGGAAAAATTTGTCGCGCCAAAGTTCTAATTTGAGAGGCATCTCTCAAATTGCACATCAAAATTATGTAATGGCAATTCAGAGATATGGTGCGGGTATTCCTGCCTTGGGCAAACAAGTTGTGAGTTATGAAAATAATATTCATATTTTTGTGATGCGCAGTTTGAGTGAAAACTTTCGGTGCATCTTTATTAGAGACCACCTTCCTGAACAAAGCATCTAAATATCAAAAGAGAATTATCACCTCCGGATTTTAGATTTTCTATAGCACTCTGTGTCGGTAAACCCCTATGGAATGATATATAATGTAATTCTTCCTGTATTCTGTCAAATAATGGCTGGTAAGTATCAAAAGCATATAGAATTCTTTTTGGGGGAATTCCACTAAACATTTGATTTTTGTACTTTAATATTTTGAAAACCAAAGTTGACTTTCCTGTGTTGCTGGCTCACGCCAGAAAAATGGAGCTCGCAGGGGTGAGAAGCTTCAGATTGATTGTTGTAACCGGGTCCATTGTAACCACAATTAACCATACAAGATGAAATCATTGTTATGATAGGTCTTGAGGGTCCAAAGGGTCACGTGTTCCCAAACACAACATCCTTCATTAGGCAGGGGAGCATAACTTTGATGTGGTGGAGGAGGGTCATAGCAAACAAGATTTTTAAAATTGTCTTGTTAATTCAGGTGGTCAACCTAGCAGGGGGCAACTTGTAAAAACTTAACATTCATTTTCAAATCCTTCTATACTTACGTAATTACACGCTGTTCTTCAGTTTTCAGAAGTATCAATTTCTGTTACTACTAGTACTAGTTTTATCTATGTAGTGCAGTCAACACAACCGCCTTGGTTACTTAGGGCAGCGTCACACTTTTACCTGTTTTAGGGGCTTGTGGATTAAAAGGGCACAAACTGTAAATTTGGTCCACAAAAGCTGACGCTGGTTACAATTGTGTTTTGTTTCCAAATTTCATCATCACTTTTACTTTATTTCGTACACGTCGTGCACTTATTGTATCATATTTGACAGTGTCATTACCATATTCAAACCGTAGTCCTAACGAAACAAATCCAAGCCAATTCCGACCAAAGGCAATGTTCCTTGGTATGTGTAGCTTATACATATAAATTTATAGTTCGTATTTACCCAAAAGAGACCAAAACGTAAGTGCAAAGGTCCATAGGGAAAAAAAAACAAAAAAAAACAAAACAAAATAAACCAACTTTATCTAGTTTTCACATGACAGAATGCAAAAAGTTTTGTTTGAAATTATAGACCTATTTCAGTAAATTGGCTTGAACAGTTGCATCATTCATGCATATACAGGACCATACAATTTATGAAAAGGGACCAAAATTTGCAGCACATCAGAGAATTTGTAAGTGGAGGTTCTTTACTTGTTGAAAATATCAATAAAATTCAGTGTTTAAAAAGGTACTACTTGCAACCACCATCTCAACAATGATCATCATCCATATAAGTCCACAAAGCGACACCAACACCAACATCAATCCATCAGAAAAGCCCTCTAGGCCTAAAATGACCATCAATAAGAATCTAAACAACATGATTATATAATTCGATGTGTTTTAGGCATGTAGTTACAGACATGATGTTGTTTTAAAGGAAATAAACTAAGAGTATTTCAAACAGAAAAGTGTTTGAATTTCCAAATATAGTAAGTACATTGGTTCAAATGTTAAACATCAGCCAGAAGCAAGTGACGTTAGGCCTCAAATCATTAAAACGTAGTCAAAAATGCATTACAATAGTCAAAATTTGTAAGGATAGCAGTCACATTTCAAGTTGGTTTCCAGAAGTATTTTTGAAAGGACATTTAAATGTTCAAGAAAGCATATAATCCCACAAATCATCTAATAAGTCAATTATTAGGGGAATAATTTAGAATTCCAAAAATGTAGTATGCCATTGTAAGTCATCTGTAAGTCAGCCAAGCATAATGTACATCTAACTCGTGGTTCTATAAAGTTCAAAAGGTCAAATTGTAAAACAGTCCTAATTATTGTAAAATTCTACTACCTTTATCAGAGAAAGAATTCGGTTTTATGAAGAGAGAGAGAGAGAGAGAGAGAGAGAGAGAGAGAGAGAGAGAGAGAGAGAGAGAGGGATCATTTGAAATTCCTAAAGGTAACTGTAAGTATAACTGTTTTCCTGTAACAGTTTTAAATTTTTTCATTTATAATCAGACGTAGTTCAACTTGTCAGTCAGTTGATTTAGATGCTAATTATTTATACAAGAGAGAGACAGAGAAATAGTACATTAAACACTTTGAGCCAACCTGACATGACTTTCACAATAACAAACTATATTCATCAGACAATTATAAAAAACAACATTAGTTTCACTACACTTGGAACACTTACTGCACTGTAACATGTGCAGAAAATAGGTTTACATAGTATAATGTAGATCGTGATAAATAGAGAAAGAAAAAAGGAAAAAAATAGCAATACAGACTTTGTGCTAAGCGAGCAGAAAGAGCACAGTTATTATTACCAGCAAGCGTGTCGATGCCAAGTTAATATAAAGACATCAAGCAGTACAAAGATGGTCAAGCAATTCAGTCACTTCCACACGACTTAGAAACGAGTCCAGCTTGCCATCACGGATGTCACAGAGTTCACTGATAACCTGAGCTTTTGCACTCACTGCCAACATCTCAGGTCCATTTGGCTTTTGCAATCGAACAGTGCAGAAGGGTTCACATTCCATCATTTATGATCTCCTCAGGCCATATTTGCTGATCAGGTAGTTGAATGATCTACCTACTTCTGATCTTGGGCTATCCATGACTAATTTACTGCATAATCCTACCAAGGTATTATCACTCTTGCCTGCTTTATGCATGAACTTAAGGGAGCCTGAGTGCAACTGCAGATCAACAAGGGGTACTTCACATATATAAGGTAATAGGGCACTGTGCGTCCTGTATTGTAGATTCCATATAAGTCTTACAGCTTTGCGCCAGGCAGTATATATTTTATCAACTTATGAGTCTGAATAATCCCAAAGTTGGGAGCCGTAAAAAGACGTACAGTACGACTGGAATAATGTAATACGTGTAGATGCAAAAGCATGGCCGAATTGAGCCATTAAGGTATTGACCTCAGAGAAAAACTTACGTGTACAATGTTCTATATCGGATGCAAGTGCATCAGTGCCGACAATGTGTCCTAGATGGACGTAAGTCTCAACCTTTTCAATCAGTCTCCCATCTATCTGAATTGAATTACATGGATTTACATCATCAAGCGATAACCATTTGCTCTTGTCTGGGTTGAACTTAATGTTGTATTCTATTGCGAAGGCAGAACATGTCTTTAATAATCTACTGGCGCCTGTTATAGTCGGTGATAACAACACAAGATCATCGGCATAAGCAAGGGCACCCATGAAAAAATTGACGATTTGACATCCAAACCCAGATGTTTTAAGTCTGTGTAGCAACTCATCAAAGAATATTCCAAACAAGGTAGGGAAAGAACTCCTCCTTGCTATATAGTTGTTGGAAAATGCTACATTAGTTGCCCAAAACCAGCGTTTCTCGTTTTTACTCTGCTTGAGAAAATGCTATGTAGTACAGGGAACATAAATTTGCTACAAAGTTAACTAGTTGAACAGCAAAGCATCCAGGGAGGTGGAGTTTTCCACCCCTCTGTATTCAATCAGTGTTTTTTTCAGGTTTACCTGCTATGCAAGCAAAGCTCAACTCTCTATTTATGCAGGAGACTTTTGTCTGTTCAGCTAGCAACTCAAAATGTACACGATTTTAATGCCACGCCTACTAAAATTATGTACAAGAGAGTCGTATCAAGAAATATGAATTTGTTTGCTGTTTCATTACCGATTTACTTAACACAGTTTACAGGTAGCTGTGATCCGGTAAAAAAAAATCTCTAGTGCCATACAGCAAGCAACATGCTAGTCCATACTGAACGAATTTCCACACGCTGGTACTTATATAGTTGTCTTTTAAACTACTTGTATCTTAAATTGTGACAACTGAAGTGATCATGATTTGAACTACTTGTATCCTGTATTGTTATGTATTCCAAAGTGAAACAGCAAAAAGTAGAAAACTATGGCTTTTGGGCCTAAGTTAGTGCATAAAAATATATATCGAAAAAAATATATATGTTCTCTCTTACGCTAGGTACAGCTAGCCTGGAATTTCTTAATTGTAACAAATATAGAGAAATATATATATATATATATATATATATATATATATATATATATATATATATATATATATATAAACTAACTCTGTTGTATCCAAGGGCAAATTGATTGTCCCTGTTAGTGCTTGTATGGGCGGTCATCTGCACGAACTGTCCAATCAGGGTAACTTAATCCAGTTTCACACTGCTGGGAATACTGAAGGTTGGAAGTTCAATACTTTCTGCCCTGAGTTCTAGTACGCGCCCTTTAAAAATGCGCCGTTTGCCTTTTGGGCATGGTGTTGGTGGTTCGGTGCAACTGTTGCCACAAAACTTAATGCACACTACAAGGGCTATGATAAACACAGTAGTTACTCCAGCAGCTGAAAGTCCGTAAATAAGCTATAGTTGTGCTGCAAATGGTAAAGGGGGGGGGGGGGTCCGTCCGGGGATCCATGCTTGGTTTTACTGTTTGATTGTGTGTAGGTGTGTTATTGGTGTCCTTGGGCGATGTGCCCATCGTATTTGATTTGGTTGTACCATCGATGTCTCTGGGCGATGTGGCCAGCGCATAAGGGGCAATTGTAGATTTCTCAGGGTGTGGTGGCAGGTCTGTCCAAACTGGGCCATGGTTGTAGCAGGTGGTCGAGGATAGAGGTGATGGGACAGACGATGTAGAGGAAAGACCACAATCACTCAACACCCTGTAATCCGTAATTAAGGTGCAGTTCACATCAGTTCCCTGTCCCCGCAAATCCACGTTCTCTAGTAAGGGGAACTGGTTGAGGTAGCTGGTTGCAATGCAAGGGACAAAGTTCCCCACCAATATAATTTTCAACAATCTCTTCCTGACCGCTCGGGGAAACTGTGGTGGATGCGTTAGTCTTTGCTCCACACAGGTGGCAACTTGAAATTCTTGGTAGCAATTGCAGATACCCTCTTGTGTGGCACATCTGTGTTGGCCCATAGAAATGATTACCATTCCCGCAAAGAAGAGCAAGAGCCACATTTTTTAGGTTCTTGTCCGGAGTACCACGATATGCTTGTTGTCCACTGAAAAGCTATGACAGGAATGACTCTTAAACTGCATCAGTAACAATGAGGTAGGTCTCTGAGGTTCCCGAGAGACAGCTATAAATCTGACAGGGGTTTGAGACAATGACGAATAGAAGCTGGGGATTAAAGGGTGTAACTCACTGTGACTCCAAGACCTGCTCTCTGATGTAATTTGGCATGTTTGCTCCAGATGGGTGCTAATTGTCTTTATGAAGGGTAGGTCTCGCTGATAAGACACTTTGTAATCTATATATGATTGTTCTTTGATATATAAACCAGGGTGTGCAGCAATAAATCTGTCTTTCTGTGTCAGGTTTTAAACAATTGTCCATGAAGAAAGGTGCTTTGGAACAGTCTTCAACTCCATTTGCAGCGTAAAACTCGAGAGTACTTAAATGTTTGTTTATTCTGATATTACAAGAGCACCATCATCATCGCTATCATCGAATCCTGAGACATTTACACATGAATATACATAAGTGTCATCCAAAGAGCTGTTGCCCCCTGCCCTGGGAGTGGATGTTGTCCTGGGGTGAGGAAGGAGGGGTAGATCTTGCTGGCCCTGCCCTGGGAGTGGATGTCGTCCTGGTTGGTGAGGGGGGAGGGGTAGATCTCGCTGGCCCGGGTCTCTCTAACTGTGGTTGAGGAGACCTAACTAATGTTGTCGGCCTGGGTGGTGAGGGAGGAGGGGTAGTTCTCGCTGGCCTGGGTCACTCTCTCTGTGGCTGAGGAGACCTCTGTGGTTCAGGTCGTTGGGATGGGGCGCACATTCCACAAGTATTCTCATACTGCCCCCTCCCCACACGAACATTGCAGCCGGCACAGTAGGAACAGCGACAAGCTGTGTATCTCACCAGTTCGCCTGGTCTTTTGTTGCACAACCGGCATGGCTTGCTACATAAGCATCGGATGTCACTTAGCCTATTTGGGCATTCCCTACAATGTTGCACCCGGACACGCAGAGTTGACAGGATCCGTTCATCACACCACCTGCACTTTCTCGTGTGTGGGTAAGGGCCCGCATCCAACTCCATAAATAGTGGGCTATCCAATTCTTTGCTCCCTCCACATGTTGGCAATATGCACGGAATCTCTGAAAAAAATAATCATAATACCAAAATGTAACAAGCTATACTTATGCATCTAGTTTACAGTACGGACGCACACATTTCTCACATTCTACACTAAGCTGAGATCTTAGGGGTTAAACTATACAGGTCAGTAAGTTATCCAACAAACCTATGCATGCATATATTCTTCGCTATAAAATGAAAAATAATAAAAGAAGGTTCAGTCACTTGAGTTGTGCCTGGATTTTAAGATATTAAAAATGATACAGCTTCGTCATACAGCAACATCACAAGTGGCTATGATATTTCATAAAATTACTCACCAAATATGCCATTCTATGCAAGTGGTTGACTTCCTGTAATAGGATTCCCTTTCGGTTCCTAAGATGAAGAGGCTATGCTCCATTCGTCTTTTTTTAAACACACCAAAACTTACTGCTGTCTCCACTTCTCCAGTAAAGATACCAGAATGCCAAAAACTTGAGATCAGGACTCGTCCAAATCCTAACTTAGCAAGAAAACCATCTTTTCTTTCTTAAGCTCTTTTCTTCTTTTTTTTCTTTTTCTTTTTTTGCTTTATTTCTCTAAGATGTGTTTTTTTAATGACTCTACCTTTTGTTGTATTGTTTTATGTCGATAAAGTCCCACAGTTTTCAATCGGCTGTAAGGAAACGCAGTTTGAATACATGGTTCTGACTGGTTCCCGGTTATTTTGCGGGTCTTGATTACACACGTTTTTTTCAGTGATGCATAATAAAAGTTGAGTGGGGCAGTTCAAATAGTCTTAAAGTTGTTGAGTTAACCTTTATGTGCATAAAAAATAGTCGCATGCATGTTGTTATTTTCATTGGTTGGTTAAGATTTGAAAATGTATCAGTATAATGTGAACGAATATTTAGCCTACTACTTTACTCTATTGCAATCAAAGAGAACATATCTGCGACGAAGTAAAAGAAGCTAATCAGATTTAACAATCTGGTTTTAAAGATGGATATAAATCAGTCTTTCAGATGTCAATTTTGTGAAGGGATATTCACAGAGCGGCATCTACGGGACCTTCATGAGATCGACCATGTGAGTTTTTTCTGGCATTTTATTCAAACATTTACTGTTTAATTAAAGAAAACCTGTTGTCGCTTAGTCCAGATCTTCTAATGGTTACTACACTAATCTGGTGGCTCACCAGATTTCAGTTGTAGATATTTCTAATGTGTTTCTTCTCCATGCCTCGAGTGTACGACGCAATGGAATAAAATTGGTCGGGGGGGGGGGGGGGGAGAGAGAGAGAAAGAAAAATACAGAAAGAGACAGGAAAATGAAACTGTTCTTTTATTCTTCACAGGCAGAAAAAGCATTCACCTGCTTAGAATGTGGTAGCGTATTTCCATGGCGGCAACACCCCCCCTCCCCCCTCCCCCGGCAGATTTTGAAAACAACCGATGCCCTTCTTGGTTTTGCTGAAGCTGTTGTTAGTCTCAACTATCTTGTATCCGCGACAGTCTCGGCAGAAGTCCATGATGAAGGTTGATGCTTGCTTGATGAAGGTAATCAAGTAGAATAAAGGAAGAAGTCGAGATGACCTTGAGCGATCGTCTGTGTGGGTCCTGGTTGGCGTTGTGTCCGTCTTATGCTGGCCAACAACGTGAGTGGCAAGGAGAGCTGTTGTGCTGGCACGTCTTACAAAATTCCATAGGTGTATTGCAAAGAGTGCCCTTGGGCAGGCAGCGGCAAGCTTTAATAATACTAAAATCAATGCCCCTGCACTGGTGGGTCAGAGCCGAAAGTAACAAGAGTATGCTTCTGTGACTTGTCATGTCCAAAGCCTTAACTTACAAGGGCATACCTCCGTGTCTTATGTCCAAAGCCCGACTAACAGGAATATACTTGAGTGTCTTGGAATGTCCAAAGCCCAAACTAACAAGAGTATACCTCTGTGTCTTGTCGAGTCTAAAGCCCAGACTAACAAGAATATATTTGTGACTTGGGGAATCCAAAACCAACAAGAATATACCTGTGGGTCTTGTGGTGTGTGGTCTTATGTGGAATAGAACAGATCTTAGAAAATTGGGTCTGAGAAAAAGTGGTTGTCATATGGTGATTTTTACTGTAATTCTCAGCTTTGTCATATCCAAAGTTGAGACAAACAGGAGCATACTTATGTGCCATGTCAGGCAGAGACTAAAGAGGGTATACATGTACTTGTGTGTCCAGTGTCAGAAGCCAAGGTTAACAATGGTATACTTGTGGATCCTATGCCCTAACCGAGACTAAAAAGAGTATACTTGTGTCTTGTCATGATATCTAAACTTAAAGCCCAGGCAAACAAGAGTGTACTTAGGTGCCTGTGTCAAAAACCCATGGCTAATAAAAGTATGGTTGGTTCTGTGTGTTTGTGGCAACCATGTCACAGCCTATCTTGAGGACACTTTTGGTGTTCAAATCAAAGAAGTGTACGCTTCTTTGTCTGCACTATCTTAATGTTTTTGTTAGGGAAGCAGGAAAATGTGGAAACAGCTTTCCTCAGAGCTCTTTGGGCACATCACACCTGCAGAGTGCACAGGAACAATGTTGACCTGAACCTTTGTCTAGATATATAGGCATGCTCGAATGAAAGGTCCTACATTATGAAGAATTTGAATCTGAAATCAATGTTATGACCAAGATTCGTCAGCACTATTGCCATAATTAGCACTCAAAAAGTTAAAATTTTTACCTGTATGTGAGGCCACATGTTGCAGCTATATTCAGGCTACAGTTCAAAATGATCATGTTTGATCACAATCGTGTGTCTGAACTAAATGTTAGGGAATGGATCTCTTTTTGTTGTGGTGGGGGGGGGGGGGGTGAAATGTGACCAATGTGTCTTCCAATATACATATAATAAATACATTTTCATGATTTAATTGTTGGAATAAGTGGCATACAGCAAAAAATAGAAAACTTGCAGTTTCTGATTTCAGGTGTGTCTATAAAGACGCAGGTTGCTTGACTTGAGGGCTTGCTAGAATCTTAAAGTGATTCATCACAATTTTGCTGTCACAGCCAAACTATTTAGAATTTGCCAAAGTATCATTTACATAGATTCTTATCAGCTAATGTCAAGCAATTTACAGAATGTGTTTTCACTAAAGATTAGATAAACATACATGGCATGGTACACAAATCTCACAAAAAAAGACTGAGTCTCTTCACAAGAGCTTTGATCTTTACACTATCTGGGATTGTGACAATTTTGTGACATGATTCCTAACAATATTTTCAGGATATTAACTTTTTATTATTTGTCTTCCTTTAGAAGTATGTCACTGTGAAGTGAAAGAAAATTTCCACCCTCATAGTACATTTTTCTTCATTTCATCAGAGCACAGTAAAATTTCACTAAAATTATTTATCTTTCCCTCAGCAATAGTATTTGGAGTTGTGTGACAAAAATTTGTCAAAATCACATGTAATGTAAAGAAAAGAAAGCTCTGTTGAAGAGATTTAACCTTCATTGTCACGCGTCTGCATATCAGTGCCTTCAATTATTATCCAATATTTGATCAATAGACATAGCATATTGCTTGACATAGGAGCATTCAAATGATTTATGCCTGCTAAATCTCTAATAGTTAAAATGCTACAGGAAGAAAAAGATGAAGTACACTCAGCCCTGCACCCTTGACGCCATCCTAAAATTTGATATGTTATGTGTCAAAACAGTTTTTTTTACATGGAGTCAAAGAATACTTGTTTTTCACATACATGTGGCATGTATGGTAACCATAAAATAATTACTTCTACTTTTGTACACAAGCAAATGTAGTAGACATAGATGATTTCTCAACAACTATACGCTAACCATCTAGAACTTTTGCATACATCTCTTGGTCACACTTTTTTCAGGAATCTTACACAAACCATGCAAGAATATATTTATTCCACAACTTTATCAACACATATAACCCGACATGAAATTGAACATTTGACATTAATTCACACAACACACATCTGATAGATGATGTCCCAACTATCAAATTATTTTGAAATAATGTGAAGTGCTACATTCTTATAACATGACAAAAACTATATTGATATATATATTATCCAAAAAAAGAAACACACAAGTTTTTCATATAATGCTATTGCAGAAAAAATTGCATAGTTTTTTGGCTAGTATATGTACTGCTTGTACTGCTCATAAAAATGGAGAACATTCTGTGTTGGACTGTCAAGAAGATCTTCAAATTGAACCTCATCTATTGTTTTACCCACAAACTTGTCTTGAATATTGAAGTCCTGCATCATTAAAAGTTTCCCAAGTTTCACCTTCTCCAAAACCGGGCTCATCCTACTGTAATGCTCCAGATGAACCTTTTTGTTGTGGCCCAGGTGCCTTGTCACCCAGTCCATCTGGTTCTCATCCAGTTTTATGACTTGAGTTAATGTTGCCATGTATTGCCTCATCTTGACACTGGTACTTCGTTCTCCTGCCTCAAGACCACAGTCCTGGCAGACCTTCGTCATACTTTCATAGCATTGAAGTACGGAATTCCCTACAAAAGACAAACCTAAATTACTGAATATTATGGTTGATGGGAATCACATGGAAAACACTTCACTGTCAGGTCATAAGTCAACAGGTACCAATAGGCTGCACACACAAGCAGCAGAACTGGTCCATTTTGTGAGACCCCCCTATCAAGGATAAAGAACAGTATACAATACAGGTTCACAAATCCCTCCATTACAGCAATAATACTGGTTGGAATTGTTACAAAGTATATATTTTCTGAATGCTGATAAACTGGTGCTCCTTTATTTTGCATTGTCAATGATGTGAACATTGTCTGTGTTTATACAATAGTAATGCAATCCTGTCTTCTGATTTTGCACAAAAGTGAGATCTAATTGTGTCCTGATGACTCGATTCGAACAATTTGTACGGGATTGTAGAGTTTAAATGGTTATATTCAAAAACAGTTCTCAGTTTTCTCCTTTATTTTGCCGTTCTTGAGTCGTGGGCCTTAGAAGCTGTGACAATGTTATCCCTCACGTGACATCGAAGTTCCTTATGTTTGAATGGCTGTGTTGGCAAAACTACTCAAAATATACAAAGTCTGAGAATCGTTTTTGAAGTTTACATTGTAAGCTTCAGTTTGAAGCAAGTGTAAAGTTTCTGTGAAAAAATTGTTAGAGTAGTTCCAATATAAATTTCGAGTTGGGTCTCAATCTAGGAAGCTGGAAAATTGAGATCAAAGGAAGCACCTAGTTCAACAGGATCATCGTGGCTCTCCCGGCTTTTGGTTTTTTATGAGAACTACCTAACCCCTAGCGTCACTAGACAGTTGAATATTGTGAACGGTTTTTCATTTGAAACATTGAAGATTAAGTTTTTTTCGAAGTTTTTCACCCCAAAATTACAGATATAGGGCCTGACCATGCCGCCTGTCAAAGTATCGTTTTGGTAAACGATGGCTACTCTGCCCTGACTGGTTTTTAAATGCGGGCATCCCGCTTTACAATCTTAAAGATTTGTCAGACCTGCCGATCAGAGGCACTTTTTAATTCATACAAAATTGCCCCAGTGCTTATTTTGAGAAGAACAAGTAATATAAAATTGATAAAATATTGGGCAGGAGAACGAGAATTGGCAAGAAAGAAGGTTTGGTGGCTTGGCGTGGATGCCAGGCAATTTATTCGCTGGATAAGTGCGAAAGAGCTCAAGCATATCAAACAAAAGAATTAAATGACAAACATTCTTTCCTTAATTGTCAAAAGAAAACAAAAACAAAATTCCAAACAGTCATTATTTTTTATGTTAGGACGATCCTAAGTCGATCTTTCCAAAGAACAATGCATTTGATTTTACGGTACAATTACCACAAAGTGGTCTCTTAGAAGGGGAGAAGTGGCCTTGTGCTTTGTTAGACTTGTCTTTCAACACAACGGGCGGCAGTGATTATGAAGAGATTTACATAGCTTGTGATTTATGTGAAGAATCATACGTAAAAGGATTGATGATGTCGCTGCTATGTAGGGTGCGGATTTCAAGTCAGGGGTGGATTAATATATCTTTCAACACACCATACTAGTAGTTAGGTGTGCTTAATTTCACACCCCGTATGGAGAAAGAGCCGGCCTTTCCCTGCATTTGAAGGGACCTTCTTTGCCTTTGATTTTGATTTAATTTAAGTAATAAAGGCTTATTTTCATATCAAAGGCGTGGTTTTTCATTGGATATTTTATGTTTGGAGACTTAATTGGAAAAAAATTAGTCAATAAAATGGCATTTGGTTGGAACAAATGCTATAGGGTATACCATGGACCAATACCTAGCTATTTCCGACGATGAGGAAGAGGAACATTACTCTAGCTAAGCTTCAACCCTTGAAGTCAATTGCGAAATGGGAATACTACTCAGGTGCCAATAGTCTTTGTTGTTTCGCAAACAATCAATTATCTTGGTACTTAGTTTACAATGGTGTGAGGAGGCCGAGCATTATTCATGCATGAACTGCAGTAATCGTGTTTGGGTAATCAGTGGTAATGTTGGATAAAAACTTAGTGAGTGATTAGTTGCGTGCTAACATGGTGCCTTCAGTGTTGTACTTTTGGTTTGCTCCACTGCAAATTCACCACACTTTGAGTATCAACTCTATTGATATGTCTGGTTATACCATGGACCCGCTGATAAGGACTGTTTGAGAGACAATCATTTGTATCTCATGAATGAAATACCGTTTGTGATAGACAGTATCATCGATTGGTTATACCAGCGTAAAATTGTGACCAACATGATGGTAAATGAATCTAGGTACATATTATCCAACATTGGCAAGACACGCAATCTTTTGATTTACCTACCTAAACGAGGACCGCGGGCTTACCCTGAATTTTGCGAGGGTCAGAGAAGAATCAGTTTGGATGAGGTGAACACCATTTTAAACACAAGATTAGTGTTTTAGACTTGTTCAGACACATTATTTGTCTTTGTTTTTTTTGACCAATTGAGACCTTGGGAACTGTAGTTTTCCTTCATTATACACTGACGTTTATCAAGGAAGGACGTAACGCTGCATACAGGTACGCATGGCTAAAAGTTAACAGCCAAACTCTTTTTTCGCGTTTTGCTGGTGTTTGGCTTATGTTTGGAAACGTTTGAAAACGTTTGGAATGTGTTTGGAAAGCGTTTGGAATGTGTTTGGAAAGCGTTTTGAAAGCATTTGGGAAAAATCTTAAACACTTTTACAAAACATTCGAACACTTTCACAAAGCTATCGAACACTTCTCCAAACGCGTTCAAACACTTTCCAAACACGTTGAACAATTACCCAAACGATTTCAAACACTGTCACAAACGCATTCAAACACTATGCATTTCAAACACTTCCATTTAAATGATGAAGAGTCTCCAGACGTATTTTCAACAGGTCCAGCAATATATGATGTGCCTACATGTAAATGTGCACTTATCCACGTTTGGAGCAAAGTGTAAAGTGTTTGAAAGCGTTTGGAAAAGTGTTTGAAAACGTTCGGCTTTCACCAGACGCGTTCGGCAAATTGTTTTCAAAGCATTTGGAAGAGTGTTTGTAAAGCCTTTGGAAAGTGTTTGCAAAGTGTTTGCTACATGTTAGCAAAACGTTTGACTTTCACTGAAAGTGTTTGCGAAACGTTGGGAAATGTTGGTGCCTTTGGCGTTTGTTTACTTGAACCCAAGCGTAACTGTATATCTAGCTCAACAGTGTCAACTTGAGGTAAGAATTACATCGCATTATTATTATTATATCTCCAATAGTATACATATTCATACATCTAATGTTGCAAGAAGGCCAAGTCTATATATAAATAATTATATATATATATTTGTTTTAGGTCTGTATACCCTGGTCACTGCCTTAGCGATAGCAGGAAAGACAGAGAAACATCGAACGATGGATACAATGGAGCAAGGACAACTACCACCTGCAACAACCTCACCAAACCAGCTAAAGCAGGGAGTGCCTAAAGTTTGTCAATCAATTCTCCTAAAGGGACTACACCTTGGTGTTGTTAGTCAGCTTACTGGCATGGGAGTTCTCAGTGAAACGGATAGAGACTCCATTCTGAAACACAAATTTCCTTACTGCAAAAGGCTAGAATTTGTGAAATACGTAGACAAATGCGACGCCGTTATTTATCAGCAATTCTTGAGTCTGTTGTCTAAGGTGCAACTAGAACTTTACATTTTTTTTGTTCAACAGTGAAGATGAGAGTATTCAAATTCAAGATGTGCAAAATGCTGTTAAGCTAAGCTACAGCATTGGAGTTGACCGATTTATGTCTCTCAAGGACTGGGGTGGAGAAAGGCGCGTTGACATTAGGGAATATTGGCAGAGTAATGGATGAGTATTTCCAACTAAAAAGGGGGTCAGCTTGAACGTTTTACATTGGAAAGAACTGATGGCCCTGTCCAGTGAAATAGAGGCAGCTCTCATGTCCGTTCTTAATGAGCCCAAATTTACTACCTTTGGTGAGGACGATGAAGAGAGCTCACAGTCTGCAGAAGACCAAGACCTGCCGGAAGCTTCAGGAACATTTTTAAGAAAACATATTGGAGGGAATTTTTACATCAGTGTGAAAAGCCGTTGGCCAGTCGTGGATTTAAGAAAGTTTTTTCTACCCACTGACAGCGAAGAGTTGCTACCTACTCAGAAAGGGATAAACTTGCATGTAGCTGAATGGAGGCTCTGAAAGAGTGTAGAAACTTCATCAAAAAAAACATCAAAAACTTCAACGAAGCTGTGAGATGCATTGATCTCGAAGATCATCGCAATCCGGAAGTGGCTCTGCTCTGCCATCCTGATAGTGTTCATGGCGTGAAAACGGAAGGGACTTTAAATGTGACCAACCCTGAGCTGTGAACTTAGGAGTACAAATTTGTAACGCTCTAGGCATTCTGGATTATTTGAAAAGAACGGCTGTAAACTTGCGGACTGTGTTTGTTTTGGTGACACAACAGTAGTGTAGGATAAGATAGTTTCATGGAATAAAATCTACACATTTGATAACACGTTATTCCGACTGAAGGATTGGACCGAATAATAAGGCTCTGTCTAATAGTAAGTAGTTCAACAGCAACATTTATGCTACCTGTATATATCCAGTCAAAATGACCCAAAAAGCGGATCTGGTAATTTTGTTTTATTGTATTTTTTTTTTTAGTACCTCTAACCTTTCCTGACGATAGCTGTTTATATCTAGTCCATATGAGCAAAAAGCGCGTCTGGTAATTTTGTTTTTTCACCTTTTAATAAGTCTAACATAGCTGAGCCGTTCCCGGCGATAGAGTGAATTAGGACACAATTCTAACAATCAAAATATTTTAAAGAACAACTGAGTACTTTTATTTTCAATAAACTATCAACCGAGGGTCATTACACTGTTGTGTATGTGTTTTTTTCCCCATCATTGTCAATGAAATATAATTATGTCTGTAGAGTTTCTCAGCTGTCAATGTGTGTCTGAAGATCACTACTGTACATGTATGTACGTTCATTCTACCTAAAATCAAATCTAATTAGAAGGCCGTTATTGCCCTAACAAATCTTGGTGCGATCATATCACGATTCAGAAATCCAAAGTGTCCCAAGCTTTCTCCTATTTGTTGCATCGTCCATCCTAAGCATCTCAAAAGGGCAAAGTAAATGCAAAACTCCCCACACGTTGAGGATTGAGGTGATTGTAAATTGGTTCAAATATATTTATAAGAGGGTCCGTTGATCAAAAGAAAGTATTGTATGTTTCGCTGATACTGATGTGGTAATTTGCCGAGTGAGTCATAAAATTCAACTGTTCCATGGTCACGGTCAATGAATATAACCAACCAATGCTCTCCCGGCCAATGAAATGGGTCCATATTGACCACGTAGAACAATGGTCTATCATCCCACCCTATTGGATGAATAGGCAATTGGTCACGTGCACAAACTCTTCCCATATGCCGCCAGGATATGTCCATTTTGGATAGGAAATGCAACATTTCCGAAGTTCTCATATTATCACGAGACAATGAGGTTTCGGGCTAAGTCTATTTGAAGTTGAGATGGAAAATTGGCATAAACAATAACTGTCACCGACTGTTGAAGTGCTTGTGAAAACTTGAGGTCTAATCTGGTTTCACCCTTTTTCGGCAGAGGTGTGCTGTGATTTGAGTGATAGCCCGCCAAGTCAAATATGTAAATACAATTGCCATTAGCATATTGATCCCTCTGAATGTAATTGCCTTTGTCCTTGCCTGCCATTCCACTACCAGAGAACAATGTGAGATAGGCTGAAATGAAGTTTCCCGTACCATAGGATGGAGTAAGGGCCCTGAGTGGTTTTTCTCGTCCGTCAACAAGAAATGATGCATGGTTCATATTTAAGTGTTGGAAATTGTAAGCATTTAAGGCCCAGTCTCCATTAAAAGCTGATGATGACACTAGGGCGAAAACAACCTTACAGGGCACCTCTCCATTAAAGAGGTTATCCCCACTTCACGCAAATTGTCCCGCTGGAATGCTGAATGTTTTTATTTCTGATCTTGTGTATGGATATACAGCATTGATTGTTCTGATTGTTTCCTGTTGTCCCAGGAAAAAGCTAGGCGTTAGTTTTACCAAAGCTACCTTCAGGATAGCGTCTTCGATTGTAATTTTGTAGTCTGGATTCTGCTTGCCAGACATAAGTCTGAACTTACTTTGCACAGTTTTAGCGAAAGTGCTACACCATTTATGAGAAATCGCTCTTGTTGCACGAGATCTACAAATAAATTTCCTTCCAAGTCTACAAGTTTCGAATGTTTCGCAAACCCCGTGTGCCTAGTCAGACCAAAATTCAAGCTGGAATCAATATCTGTGTCATCAAAGAAATCTGGTGTGTCTGGATAGTACAGCTGCGATTGTAGTTGACTGAATTTTGGATCTTGACCGAAGTTCAGTACCGTGTCAAAATACGCCTTGTAAGAGTATTTTACTCCCATGTGGGTGGTGGGTACCTGTTGTAAATGTAGGTCTACTTGAGAAAAAAGTGTGTGCAGAGGTAAATTAACCAAACCCATGTGGTCACTCGCAGTAACGTTTTGGCCATTACCTTTAACCACTTTAATGGAGACATATAGTCTAGTGTGGCGCCGACATATGTATTTCATTGAAGTTCCCGGCATGGAAAATTCAATGGCGTTTTCCCCAATTTGTGATATGGGCCTGTAGTCTGTGTATTCGATACTCTCGTTTCCTACATCAGTGGGCTTGGCTTGAAAAATATTTAGTTCCTGACTGTAGCCCTTTGGTGAATTATTTAGTTTGAATGCCATGATTAACTGGAGAAAATGTCTGTAACCTTTTGTCTTTGCTTTTTATGGTTTTTTCTTGCTCTTTTTAGTGGCAGCAGGCTTGCTAGTTTTACTTCTGTTTTTCTTTTTCTTTTTAGATACATATGCAGACTTCCTCTGACTGCTGCGGCCTCTGACTGAGTCACTTTGTTTAAGCCTCTTAACTTCAGCTAAAGCCCGGTCCACTGCACTTTTTGTAGGGGTGTATAGGCTTACACTTGGGTCATTAGTCCCCTGATCATCCTGTTGTATTACTATCAATTTATTTCCCCGCCCTAGTAATGATGTGCTGGATTGAGTGAAATGTTGCTTCCATTTCTCTGAAGTACCAATAAACAGTTCTTCTTTCATGTCGAAGTGACAGCTCCATAACTATTCAGTTTCCATACATGTAATAAACAATTGAATGATTCAAAGGCAAATAGGGGCGTGGTTAAATGATCCCCTTTGATGAAAATGCATATTGACTCTACCAAATTGCGTGAGACGCATATATAGTCAGGTGTCTTGAAGGCTATATTAATCCACCCTTGCCCATATACCCAAACTCAACGTAACAAAGAGAGCTGCCCACCGTTTACATAAGACTCCCCACATAAGTCACACCCTATGTAAATATTTCTATATCCATTGTTTTCAGTTTTATTGAATGACAGGTCAAACAATGTGCAAACCCACTCACCCTCCAAGTAAAGACTTTGTGGTAATTGTACTGTGAAGTCATCAGCCTTATTGTTGGGATACAACAGTTTGGAATCATCTTGCGACAAAAAGAAATAATATGACTGGGTGCTAGCCATTTGCCTTTGTGACCTTTACTTCTTTAGCACTTATCCAACTTGAAAACTGTTTGGGCCACCCACGCCAAGAGACTAAATACTCTTTCCTCCCTTGCCTTTTTCTTGTGCTAAGAATCTTATCGATTTTGTAAACTTTATCCTCTGGAACAAAGACTTTCTGCAGTTGCTGTGTGTAAAACGTTCCCTTAATTGGTTGTTTTGCCAAATCTTTCATTTTACAAATATCTATACCAGAATGCATGAATCTGTCAGTAATGAAGAAATGCTCCTCAGTCCATCTTTCTGTGTATTCTCTATCAAATATTGATATCAAATAAGATACTTTAATCGTGTCACCTACTTTGAATCTAAACCGGAACTTATTGTGCCAGTAAGCCTTTTGAACTTCTGAGTTGTCAGATTGGTATTGCCAAAGCTTAGTTTCCAATGCTTTGCAAACCATGTCAGGGGCCATGCCTATACTTTTATGGAATGTGCCATTGTAAGTCTTAGTCAAGTCGGACAGCACATATACCCACCTTTGCTTGCTATATTTTGGTTAAATACCTCTGTATGCGCCCTTTTAAATTCTTAATAAAAATTTCGGCATAGTTTTCTTTTTTTTTTTCAATGCTAGTGACGAGGTGTTTTATTCCATATTGAGACAGTAACCATGCTAATTTATTTTTTACATATTCACCCCCAGGATCTGTGCGCAGCACCCTTGGCTTGCGCCCGCTTGCTTGCAGAATGCTTTGAAATTGCTCAACCACCCGGTCAGCTGTTTTAGATTTCAAGGGTCTCGTAAAAGCAAAACAGGAGAAGATGTCTACAACGACGAGTATGAACTGATGACCATCGTTGTGTGCTCCCAAAGAACTCAAGTCAGCCAAATCTGAATCCCATTCCGCACCTATGCCCGACACAATTACTCTATTGCGTTTAAAATTTCTTGGTGCCACTCAGTGTAGCGTATAACCATCTAGGGTTGACATCCATTGTTTTACTTCAGATAGGGTAAAGTTATATTTTTCATTTTGTTTCACAGCCTTGTACAGTTTTAATGGCCCCGTGAAACTACCATGTTTAGCAGGATCTGTGTAAATGGAATGTAAGTATTTCTCCAAGTTTTGGCGCAATGTATAGACTGTTAATGTATGTGCTATCAGGGAACTGTAGCAGTAGTAAGGCTCTTAGCAGTTCCCTGGTGCTATTGAGGTCTGATTGTTGCTGAGGCTTGTCAAAAACGAGGAAAAAGTTTAAAAAAGAAAAGAAAAAAATCAACGTGTTGGATGTCGCGCTTCTTAAACTTTAATCCATTTCTTCTGAAGTACTGGGCGAAGTTTGATTTGATTTTCAGTTTTAATTAGGGACCTTTCTTTACTTCCTGCCGGAATTCCTGGTGGGGGTTGAGATAATGTATTGCTCTGTGGTGGATCTTTATTAGACTCTCTGTCCCCATCTATCTCCTGCTGTTTCCCCAAGACTTCTCCATTATTCTCGCCCAAGCTTCTGGACAGCTCTTTTTAATGCACGTCCAAAGTTTTTTCCACTTTTCGCTGCTGCTTATGTTCTTCAGAATGTTTTGGATCCACATTTTCCTCACCTGTATCTTTATTTACATTTTTTTGTATTTTTTTCTTTCCAAGAATTATACTTTTCAAAGGGTACCAACACCGCCTTTTGTGGTTCCCTCATTAGTTTTTTTTCTTCTCCGGAATAAATCGGTTATAGCATTGATATGCAATCAGCATTGTCAACAATCGGGTTATCAACTAGATGATATGAATTTACGTTAACATTTATCAATGAACAAAGCAGCAAAAAAGAATAGTAAGTAGTTCCACACTGCCGCGACTTCATTCAGCAAATATTCACAAGAACAATAGCTACTAAAATAGAATTTACGTCAAAATTTATCAATTAACAAAGCAGCACACAAGAGAAAATAATTCCACACTGTGGTGACTTCATTTAGCAAATATTCACAAGAAATCGTGTCGTATCTAAATTCGTGATTTAGCATTGTTTAGGTATTACTGTTTATTTTTCTTCTTCTGTGTGCTCGTGAGAAAACGATACACTAATTGACTGCAAAGCCCTAATCATAATGTTTGCATGGTGATTGAATTTGCTGGCGTGATTCAAACAAAGAACACATTTGTACATTATCTTGTGCACAAAAGGGTGAGAATAGAGGACCTTAACATAGCCAAAATGCTAAACAATTGTTTTCCGTTCTTCTTTATCAGCTTCTTTTTACCTCTCACACTCCCTTTACTACCTCCATCTAGCTGTCTTATTAACTTTTTGTGTTTTCCTAGGTCACGTTTCTTTGCAGGTGACAGGTACAGAACGCCTTGCAGGAGGTTGTGAAATATCTCTCCGATAGCTTGTACCTGCTCCTCATTGATAGCTGACAGTAGAAGTTCAGCTTGTTTTATAGCCCGTGTGTCCAAAATATACTCGAAAAACAACTTGTTTTTAATAATTTTTCTACTCATGGTGGCTATACTGTTATCACTTAATAATGTATAGCATTATGTCCTCTTCTGGAAAAATACTGGTGCTAACCCTCAACTGATCCTCTGCTGCTGGACTGAGATCTAGTAGCAAGTAAGAGTACTTCGTCTGCATGCATTCATCATATGCCTTCAGCAACGACCTCCATCTGGTGGGAAATAACTTTTGCGCCAAAGTTCTAATTTGAGAGACATTCCTGCCTTGGGCAAACAAGTTGTGAGTTATGAAAATAATATTCATATTTTTGTGATGCGCAGTTTGAGTGAAAACCTTCGGTGCATCTTTATTAGAGACCACCTTCCTGAACAAAGCATCTAAATATCAAAATGGAATTATCACCTCATGATGTTAGATTTTCTATAGCACTCTGTGTCGGTAAACCCCTATGGAATGATATATTATCTAATTCTTCCTGCATTCTGTCAAATAATGGTGGTAAGTATCGAAAGCATATAGAATTCTTTTTGGGGGAATTCCACTAAACATCTGATTTTTGTATTTTAAGAATTTGAAAACCAAAGTTGACTTTCCTGTGTTACTGGCTCCTGCCAGAAAAATGGAGCTGGCAGGGGCGAAGGGCTTCAGATTGATTGTTGTAACCGGGTCCATACAATTAGCCATACAAGATGAAATCATTGTTATGATAGGTCTTGAGGGTCCAAAGGGTCATGTGTTCCCAAACACAACATTCTTCATTAGGCAGGGGAGCGTAGCTTTGATGTGGTGGAGGAGGGGCATAGCAAACAAGATTCTTAAAATTGTCTTGTTTATTCGGGTGGTCAATCTAGCATTTGGCAACTTGTAAAAAGTTAACATTCATTTTCAAATCCTTCTTTACCTATGTAATTACACGCTGGTCTTCAGTTTTCAGAAGCATCAATTTCTGTTACTACTAGTACTAGTTTTATTTATGAAGTGCAGTCAACACAACCGCCTTGGTTACTTGGGGCAGCGTCACACTTTTACCTGTTTTAGGGGCTTGTGGATTAAAAGGGCACAAACTGTAAATTTGGTCCACAAAAGCTGACGCTGGTTACAATTTTGTTTTGTTGCCAAATTTCATCATCACTTTTACCGTGGAGCTATAACTCCCTGCCTTTACCCAACAATCCAAGCATACCTGTTTCATATCGTTTGTTAATCTGACTCACAGTAAGATGGATCGTTGCAAGACTCATTTTGGTATAAAAACCTAAACTATATATAAAAAAAAAATAGATACATAAAAAAAGGGGCTCAATGCAGTGCTGTCCAGCTAGAGCAATTTGGCAAAATTTTGCTATATAGTTGTTGGAAAATGCTACATTAGTTGCCCAAAACCAGCGTTTCTCTTTTTTTACTCTGCTTGAGAAAGTGCTATGTAGTACAGGGAACATAAATTTGCTACAAAGTTAACTAGTTGAACAGCAAAGCATCCAGGGAGGTGGAGTTTTCCACCCCTCTGTATTCAATCAGTGTTTTTTTCAGGTTTACCTGCTATGCAAGCAAAGCTCAACTCTCTATTTATGCATGAAACTTTTGTCTGTTCAGCTGGCAACTCAAAATGTACACGATTTTAATGCCACACCTACTAAAATTATGTACAAGAGAGTCGTAACAAGAAATATGAATTTGTTTGCTGTTTCATTACCGATTTACTTAACACAGTTTACAGGTAGCTGTGATCTGGTAAAAAAAAAATCTCTAGTGCCATACAGCAAGCAACATGGTAGTCCATACTGAACGAATTTCCACACGCTGGTACTTATAGAGTTGTATCTTAAATTGTGACAACTGAAGTGATCATGATTTGAACTACTTGTATCCTGTATTGTTATGTATTTCAAAGTGTAACAGCAAAAAGTAGAAAACTCTGGCTTTTGGGCCATGCAATAGAGTCCTTGTGGTTAGTGCATAAAATTATATCGAAAAAAATACATATGTTCTCCCTTGTTAGTGCTTGTATGGGCAGTCATCTGCATGAACTGTCCAATCAGGGTAGCATAATCCAGTTTCAGACTGCTGCTGCTGACGGATTCACTGCTGGTAATATTGAATGTTGGAATTTCAATACTTTCTTCCCTGAGTTCTTGTACGCACCCTTTAAAGATGCGCCTTTTGCCTTTTGGGCATGGTGTTGGCGGTTTTGTGCAAATGTTGCCACAAAACTTAATGCACACTACAAGTGCTACGATAAACACAGTAGTCACTCCAGCAGCTGAAAGCCCGTAAATAAGCTCCAGTTTTGCTGCAAATGGTAAAGAAGGGAGGTCGGTCCGGGGATCCGTGCTTGGTTTTACTGTTCGATTGTGTGTAGGTGTGTTATTGGTGTCCGTGGGCGATGTGGCCAGCATATTTGATTTGGTTGTACAATCGATGTCTCTGGGCGATGTGGCCAGCGAATAAGGGGCAATTGTAGACTTCTCAGGGTGTGATGGCAGGTCTGTCCAAACAGGGCCACGGTTGTCGCCGGTGGTGGAGGATAACGCTGATGCGACAGACGATGTAGAGGATAGACCACAATTACTCGACACCCTGTGATCCGTAATTAAGGTGCAGTTCACAACAGTTCTCTGTCCCCTCAAATCCACGCTCTCTAGTAAAAGAAATGGTTGAGGTAGCTGGTTGCAATGTAAGGGATAAAGTTCCCCACCAGTATAATTTTCAAAAATCTCTCCCTGACCCCTCGGGGAATCTGTGGTGGATGGGATAGTCTTTGCTCCACACAGGTGGCAACTTGAAATTCTTGGTAGCAATTGCAGATGGGCTCTTGTGTGGCACATCTGCGCTGGCCCGTAGAAGTGATCACCATTCCCACAAAGAAGAGAAAAAGCCGCATCTTCGAGTTTCTTGTCTGGAGTACCACGATATGCTTGTTGTCCACTGAAAAGCTGCAACAGGAATGACTCTAAAACTGCATCAGTAACAATGAGGTAGGTCTCTGAGGTTCCCCAGAGCCAACTATAAATCTGACAGGGGTTTGAGACAATGCCTTATCGAAGCTGGGGATTAAATGGTGTAACTCACTATGACTCCAAGACCTGCTCTCTGATGTAATTTGGCATGTTTGCTCAAGATGGGTGCTAATTGTGTCTATGAGGGGTATGTGTAGCTGACAAGACACTTTGTAATCTATATGTGATTGTTATTTGATATATAACCCAGTGTGTGCGGCAATAAATCTGTCTTTCTGTGTCAGGTTTGAAACAATTGTCCATGAAGAAAAGTGCTTTTGAACAGTCTTCAACTCTATTTCCATCGTAAAACTCGAGAGTACTTAAATGTTTGTTTATTCTGTTATTACAAGAGCACCATCATCAGATCTTGCTGGCCCTGCCCTGGGAGTGGATGTCATCCTGGGGTGAGGGGGGAGGGGTAGATCTCCCTTGCCCGGGTCTCTCTAAATGTGGTGGAGGAGACCTAGCTAATGTTGTCGGCCTGGGTGGTGAGGGAGGAGGGGTAGGTCTCGCTGGCCTAGGTCTCTCTCTCTGTGGCTGAGGAGACCTCTGTGGTTCAGGTCGTCAGGATGGGGCGCACATTCCACAAGTATTCTCATACAACCGCCTCCCCACAGGAACATTGCAGCTGGCACAGTAGGGAAAGCGACAAGCTGTGTATCTCACCAGTTCGTCTGGTCTTTCATTGCACAACCGGTATGGCTTGCTACACATGCATCGCATGTCACTTGGCCTATTTGGGCATTCCCTACAATATTGCACCTGGACACGCAGAGTTGACAAGATCAGTTCATCACACCACCCGCACTTTCTCGTGTGTGGGTAAGGGCCCCCATCCAATTCCATAAATAGTGGGCTATCCAATTCTTTGCTCCCTCCACTTGTTTGGCAATATGCACGGAATCTCTGAAAAAAATAATCATAGTACTAAAATGTAACAAGCTATACTTATGCATCTAGTTTACAGTACGGACGCACATATTTCTCACATTCTACATTAAGTTGAGATCTTAGGGGTTAAACAATACGGGTCAGTAAGTTATCCAACAAGCCTAAGTGTGCCTATATTCTTCGCTGTAAAATAAAAAATAATAAAAGAAAGTTCAGTCACTTGAGTTGTGCCTGGATTTTAAGATATTAGGAATGCTACAGCTTCGTCATACAGCAACATCACAAGTGGCTATAATATTTCATAAAATTACTCACCAAATATGCCATTCTATGCAAGTGGTTGACTTCTCTGCAATAGGATTCCCTTTCGGTACCTAAGATGAAGAGGTTATGCCCCATTCGTCTATATTTTTTTTTTAAACACGCACCAAAACTTACTGCTGTCTCCACCTCTCCAGTAAAGATACCAGAATGCCAAATACTTGAGATCAGGACTCGGCCAAAACCTAACCTAACAAGAAAACCATCTTTTTTTTCTTAAGCTCTTTTTTTTTTTTTTTTTCTTCCCATTATGTCTCTTAGATGTGTTTGTTTATGGACTCTTCCTTTTGTTGTATTGTTTTATGTCGATAAAGTCCCATAGTTTTCCATCGGTTGTAAGGAAAGGGAAATGCATGGTTCTGATTGGTTCCCGGTTATTTTGCGGGTTTTAATTACACATGTCTTTTCAGTGATTCATAATAAAAGTTGAGTGGGGCAGTTCAAATAGTCTTCAAAGTTGTTTAGTAAATCTTTATGTGCATAATAAAAGGTCGCATGCATGTTGTTATTTTCATTGGTTGGTTAAGATTTGAAAATGTATCAGTATAATGTGAACGAATATTCAGCCTACTACTTTACTCTATTGCAATCAATGAGAACATATCTGCGACGAAGAAAAAGAAGCTAATCAGATTTAACAATCTGGTTTTAAAGATGGATATAAATCAGTCTTTCAGATGTCAATTTTGTGAAGGGATATTCACAGAGCGGCATCTACGGGACCCTCATGAGATCGACCATGTGAGTTTTTTTCTGGCATTTTATTCAAACATTTACTGTTTAATTAAAGAAAACCTGTTGTCGCTTAGTCCAGATCTTTTAATTGTTACTAGACTAATCTGGTGGCTCACCAGATTTCAGTTGTAGATATTTCTAATGTGTTTCTTCTCCATGACTCGAGTGTACGACGCAATAGAATAAAATTGGTCTTGGGAAAAAAAAGAGAAAGAAAAATACAGAAAGAGACAGGAAAATGAAACTGTTCTTTTATTCTTCACAGGCAGAAAAAGCATTCACCTGCTTAGAATGTGGTAGCGTATTTTCCACAAGATCGGGCCTGGAAAAGCATCAAATGGAAAATCACGTAAGTTTTTTTTCTTTCTGTGTTGTTATTTTGTCCAATCTGTCTGTCTCTGCTTTTTTTGTTTTTGTTTTTTTTGTTTCCTTCTCCAATGTAGTGTAGCGATAATATGTGGCTTTGTTTCGCTTTTTCAGAAGGGATGTCTCGCAAGATGTGTGTTATGCGATAAGCAATTTGATACCCTTGAATGGCTACAAACACATTTCCGCGTCAAACATGAAGAGGTATGTTTCTTTCCCTCTTTCAGCTTTTAAAGATCTTGAGATATTGAAAAGTAAGGCGAGCTTTTCATGCTTTGAAGAATTATTTGTATATATGAAATAAGAGATGAAATATTAAGCATGCATTAGCACTATAAATGGTTATTTTAAACATAAACAATCCGATTGTTTTACCCCATCTTCTCCTTCTTTTGCAGAAAGACTGTCTAGTGACATTCAATTTATGTAACAAAGACTTCCATTCCCTCTAACGGCTACAAAGACATTACCCAATCCACTATGCTGAGGTAAGGCATTCATATTATTATTATTATTATTATTATTATTATTATTATTATTATTATTATTATTATTGTTGTTGTTGTAGTTGTAATTATTATTATTTCTATCTTACATACAGTGTACGTAACTTGATTATCATTATTATTATTGTTGTTGTTGTTATTATTATTTCTATCTTAAATACAGTGTACATAACTTGACCGACTGACAGCGACAATTAAACAGACTAGGCTGTGCTGCATCACTGTATACTAATGCTCAACTGTTAGTGTTAATATAATATATCTGTTTTGTTGCTTTTATTTTTAGCCGACGTCCAGCTGGAATGAATTACCGTCATTAAAAAGCGTCGGGTCGAGCAGTAGTGAAACCGTTGCAGCTAAGAACTCATCAGCGCCGGCAACTGGAAACGAATTGTGTTTTAAATGTGAAATATGTGGACAGAATGAAAAACTGAGCCGAATGGACATTCACAGGAAAAAGCATAGACTGCAGTTGAGAAAGAGAAAGGACTCAGCATTAGAACGAGTGAGTGGAATAGTTGGAGTACACGGTGAATTACCTTCAGCAGAGGAATCTAATGGCGAGGGACGTAAGAAACAAAAGTGTGTTTACACTTGTCAGACTTGTGGCTCAGAGTTTCGCAAAAAGTTTAATTTAAAAAGGCACCAAAAGATGCATGATGCATTATTACAGTTTTATTGTTGTTTTCAATGCGGCAAAGCTTTTAAACAAAAGAGCAACTTAAGGAGACATGAAAAGGTGACACATCGGTTTCCAGGTGGAGATAATAAAATGAAGTATGCTTGTCAAAAGTGCACCAAAAGTTTCTCATCTAAATTTAATCTTGAGAGGTAGCAGCAAGTAAACTGTAGTCAGAAGTTGCCTCAGTTTACCTTTGAACATTGTGCTCGTCATTTTTCTTTAATGTTTAACCCTCAGCAACACCAGAAAAGCAATAACTGTAAAACAAAGCCTGTGTCTTGTGACAAATGTGGAAAAACTTTTAATGGTACCCTCAATCTAAGGCATCACAAGCACAATGCTCACAGACCTTTCTCTTGCACAGACTGTCCAGGAACCTTTAATACAGGGGCTGCTCTAGAGTCTCATACAGAGCGTAGGCACTCTACGACAGCATCACTGGGCACTGGAGACAGTCCTAGTTCCTCTGATCAGGTGGGGGGAGGAAGAAGAGCAACACGGAGTGTGACTTGCTCCACTTGCGGGGAAAAGTTTGAGGGAGAGAGTAAATATAGATACAAAGATTTCCGTTAGCTTTCATTGAAATATATCTACATTAGAAAACGTAGCTTTCAAAAGAATAATTGGACATTTGAGTATATTCGAGGGCGATTTATTTCCAAGTTTGCTGCCTGGCTGATTCACCAGTTGACTGTAAATCACCCACACCTAATGTCTGGTCTTGTGCAAGGATTTTGCGTCTGGGTATATGGTGCCCCTTTGAAGTTTCTTGCTTCTATTTATTACATTTAATGCCTTGGTTATCTTCTTCAGTAGCAACATCTCTAAAATGAAAATTGACACCTTTTGCAAATAATTATAGCATTCTGTGATCTGATGTTAAGATTTTACTTTTTGGCCACACAAAGATATTCAATGTTTACTTTGGTAATGGTTATGTTGCATATAGTATCAAAAGGCGTGCTTCGTTCTCATGCATCACCGTGATCTTCATTGCATTTTAATCTCATACCTGTTGTATATTCAACCATGTAATTTTAATAATATTGCTGAATTAAATGTCTAGTTTCTTTCCTTCGTTAAGAAAATGACTAATGTTGGCTGTACTTCCATCCTAGGACCTTTTTCCATAGTTTGTATACTGACACTTTATCTGCAGAGTAATATAAAACTAACATCCATGTGCTTTAGTCAATAATATGTCTTGTTTGTTTTGACTGCAACATCCCAACTTTCACAGAGGTCTTCTCTTATGTGTGTAATATTCTTCTGTGTGTTGACTGCTGTGAATTTTATGTGATGGGGAAACGAAGAGTATCAGTAAATTTATATCAATAGTCTACTGTTTTAAGTCCCTTCTGTAACTTAATATCCGATTTATGTATCAGTAAATTTATATCAACAGTCTACTGTTTTAAGTCCCTTCTGTAACTTAACATCCGATTTATTATCATATTTGCATTACGCATACAAACATTTGGATAAAATTAAGAAAGGTGCCACACTGAACCATTTCTGATGAACAGTTCACCGACACGTGGTAATGGCTAATATAGTCCTGTTTAGACGCACTAGTGTTTCCATTCACCAGCAATGTTGAATGTATTCAACATGTTAAGCACAAACAGAACCGCCACTTCTCCTTGCCAGCTGTAAAAGTAGTGTCGTGTAGTGTGAGCAGCTATCCCGTTCTTGTCCTCGAAAATATATCTTTTTCATAAAAGTGTGAAACACAGTGCCACATTTCAAAGTCCATCATATCTGGTAGCCAAAAACAGTACCTTAAACAGCTTTTCGTCAGATTATTCTGCAACAAAACAGAAGATTCTTAAGAAATAATCTACTGCCGAACAGTAGATTCTTCAGAAATAGTCTAATGCGAAAACGAAAGAACTAAGTCGTCATCAGATGTGAATAGATAATAATTTGTTTTTATAACTGAATTCAGCAGGATGTGAATGAAACGATGATTGAACATATGTTTGTGTTTTGCTGTTTGTTGCTCTATGGGTCATATGAGTACCTAAAGCTTCATGTATAAGCCGTAGAGTTCCAAGTATGTTGTCGAAGTTGTCATAAAAAGCAAAACACATAATCCAAAAGAAAGTTCAACATGATTCTTGCAAACGGTTTGCTCTCCTTTGCTTGTAATTAAAAAGTTGATATTTCAGATGATAGCAATGTGGATCATTGGTGTGTATCATTTGGTTACATTGAAACATGATCTGGTGCTAGTCATGCTGCCTTTAGTCTGTACAAGAAGATCATGATTGTCTAGTGCTCTACTAATTGGACTCTTCAAGTGGAAATTTTACTGCTCTATACATGTTTATTACCAATGGTTATCAGGTTTTGACTAAGTTTTATATTATCAATGTATTACCAGGACTTACGAAGGTCATTCCAAGTCAAAGTTATGAACACAACAAACCATTAGGCACTTTGCTATTATCCTTTAATTGTAATCATGGGCCTAACAGCCACCATTACAGAAATATAAGCCGGTATTTTAGTTTGAACTTTCATGGTTGTTCGTTTTGAAGTTCCAAGAACAAGCCCAAGGGAACATTCCTACTGTGTAAAGGCAAAGCAACTTATGCAAGGTTATTTAGTGTTTTCTGAAGCATTGGGAGAGTAGGAAAAGTCTAGACTTTGTTTTTGCCAGTTTAATTTCAACTTGATGGCAGGCAATTTTAACTTGTATTTGTGTCTTGTAGTCCAGAACTACTTCTTTGTAGTCATTAACCCATTCTGTAGTCCGAACTCTTCACTCTCCATAAGCTAAACTGTCACCGTCTAACATATATACATATGGAGTTATTACTGTCTGTGTTCCAGATTTTGCTTATAAATGCAGAGCTTCATTATGAATGAAGAATACCTGTCAAACCTAACATATATACTAAATTTGTAGAGTACAAGTTCAGATATGAACAGCTAATCTGACATCATTAAAATGCCTACCATCAAGTTACAATAACTGGTCGATCAATGCAATTGAAAGGACGCTCAATTCCTCATGTTAAGGTAGCGGAGGACTGAGCTATAAGGGCAAAATTATAACCCCAAACAAAGTGACTTTTTCCCCTTTCATAAAAGTTGGCACTGTACCTATCTGTCACGAAACATGGATCCCGATAAATCAGTATTTATGTGATGAAAAACAACAAAACATTACCATATTTTAGCTGGATCTAGCACCTGCATGTCTGTTGACAAATATGCTAAACAGAAGGATCTCTCTCTCTCTCTGTCTCTCCCTCTATGTCTCTCTCTATCAGTTGTTGATATTCTTTACTTCTTTACAGAGGATTTTAAATATAGCTAGAGGTTAATTGAAATTGTTTTCTTTGTGTCGGTACAAAGTAGCATACATGTCTTATTGTACATGGAAAAGCATGAAACAATGGCAATATACACATTTTATAACAAACAGATAATAGGACAAGGTCGGGACTGCCATATATAGACTCTCTCCATCTCCTTCTCTCCTTTTTCTCTCTCTTTCTTTCTCTCTCTCTCGCTCTCTTTTGTGTGTGTCCATGATACACCTTACTTCACAAAATACTATATGCGAAAAGTAAACAAAACAAAGACACATTGCCATCAGCATCAAGATAAGTAGCAGTTAAGTTGTCATTTTCAGAGAAGCATCTGGGAGGGATGGACAGAATGGCATCGAACTCAAGGTTTAACTTGCCAAGAATTGCAATTGTAAAGTTCAGTTTAAAAAAAAATCTGCCCCCCCCCCCTTACTGTATGCCAGGTCATCAACTTTTTTCTTTTTCTTTCTTTCTTTATTTTTTGTTTCTATTCTCTTCATCTCAAACCCATATCAATATTCCATGGTGTCCATATCTTCTTGCTCAATAGTCAAACTGGTAATATATGTAGTCATAATGCTTCATCACATATCCAATAAAGAATGATTTTTTGATGTATTACAAATACCGGCACAAATACCAGTATCTGGGTTATTGTCATATAGGATCCTGGAATATATGATCTTTCCTCATATACTTGTTTTTTTTTTTTAGGACAATAAAAGTGTGCTGCAGTAATATTTCCTGCTGCTGTTATATGGCGCATAAATTGTTGCTGGGAATTAGAAACCAGTCCACACCACTACATGACCTTGTAATTTTTGTTGATTGCATGTTTGAGTTCTGTTGTCTTCTGTAATGTAAATTTGAAACGAGTGCATTCAATCCTCCCAGTCCAAGGTCAGATGGTTATACTGAAAGTTTTTCACAATTATGAGACCATTACACTTCACTCACTTCTGCTGACTGGGCGCTAACCTTAAGATGGCCTTTCTGTGGGTGCCAAGAATGCCGACACTTGGGAGCTGATCCCTTCCCAGGTATAGACTTTACTGTGGCATGAAAGTGTCCACACCGGTACATGGGTCTCTTTTATCTTTCTGGAATGCATCCATGTGGCTCGAACGACTTTGGTGATTCTGTTTACACTTATCTTTCACTGGTGCTGATGACTTGTAAACACAGTCCCGAAGCCTAACTGTGTCCAACCACTTCAGTGTAGACTTAGGTACACTGTGAAGAGGGATGTCTTCTTCACCGAAGATGACTGACACTGTTGTCAATTTGCCCCTGTTGTACCACTATGTAAAGTACTGCAGCAAAATTTTCGGTAAACCTCTTAATATCAAAGTCCTGCAGTGACTTTAATTATATTTCTAATATTCAGTGACTTTAGTTATCTTTGAATATTCAGTGATTTTAATTATATTTCTAATATTAAGAATTTCAAAAGTAAGAGGAAAGGGTTAATGGCAATAAAAGTTGCACACTAGCTAAATTGTAGTTATTTATGGATAGGTCATGGAACCATCTTATGTAGTATTTACTTTAAGCAGTTCAGATGCACGTGGGTCATTAACAAGTCATTAATCACCACACTGGCAGAAGCCAATAAGGGTGTGAAAATACGTTCCGTTCGTTAAATAGTCATTTAGTTATTACCTGATGAAGAGTCAACAAGGCATCTGGTACATCCTTGCTAATTTAGTCCTGAAGTCATAAATATCGCATTTATCTATTTGGTAAACCAGACATTCAGATATTATTGTAAACATTGAAGTATTTATTGAAAACAGGTAACTGGTAAAAATATACGTTCTTTAAACAGTACGAGACTTCACTGGCGCTTCTCGGTGCTGATACTAAGAAACATTACATAAGTTCATTAGTCATTGTCGTTATGAGTTTATCATCAAAACAGAACCCACGAGAGCATATTGGTGACTCAGTAAAGGTGACGTCTATTCTACATAAGCTACGTACATCAGAAATAAACAGCCTTTCTTACCATCTTGGCCCCTGAACGGACGTGTTGGGTTGTCTCTCCCCTACTTGCCTGTGCGACTGTACTATTCTATTATACCTGAACTATGGAACAGTGAATCTTCTGAAGTGACGCGAGTCAGCGCGTTTGCCAGCAAGCCCTAACATTGTAAAGAAAGTAAAGGACATCTCTCTCTTCTAGGGATGGAAGAACTTTACATTGGCGAGCGGTTGCCAGGATTTATCTCATATTATCACATTTTATTGGACTTCTAAGAAGAACTGTGAACGATGAAAGAGTGACCCCTGCCCTAACTACAACCAAGAAGATGCAGAATGACAAAGAAGGAAAGAAGGAGAAAAAGAGAAATGTATTGCCTCGAGGGACTACCCCATCACCATGTGGATATCAGTATGGAATACTGAATAGCAGCTATGTTTGCAGAAAATATGGGGGACCATGAACTGGAAATACAATGTCATCCCTCTCCAGTGCAGCATGTATCTATGAGTGCCTTTCAACAAGGAATAGTGCAACACCTGGTGAGGAGCAAGACTGTGTCAAGGCTTAGGCAGGAGATAATTATTTTTAAGGAACATCTTAACTTGAACGGGGACTGCCAGGGAACCCAGGTGATTGGTCGACTACACCCCTTGATTGGCCAGACCGTGTCCCATTCATAGACCCAAATAATGGGTTCCCAAAGCAGGACATTGGGAAACCAAGAATTGGAGGCCTGTGTCTTATGTATGGAGAGTTTTGCCGGTGGCTTCTAAGCCTCCCAGACCTCAGTGTAGATGTGACAAAGGCTGCATCTTACTGATATCTGCAAGAGATGGGAAACTCTAGACCCCATAAGATGACACAGAAGCTACCGTATGAACAAATAGACAAAGAGCATCTGTCTGCCAAAGTAGCGTCTGTGGGCCCATCAAAAGACTCGTGCCTGTCCAATCTACATGGAGTCCGGAAGCCCCATTGGGTGTGTATTTATGGACTGGAGCCCAGTGAAATCTGCTTGGGAAGGACTGGTATATATTACTTGGTTTACACTTTTATAAGTTTCTAGTTAGCTTCATTCTGATCATAATGATAGTTAGCATTGTTATAATTGTTTATATTTGCAACTTTTTGATATGAGCGTCTCTATTTATGTACGTATTCAGTAAGAGTCAATGGGATTTTATGTATGGGTCTCAGAAGATGTGTTTGGCTTGAGCCTAAAAGAGACATTAATTAAGCTCAGGTAACTAGCCCATTAACAGTAATCCTGTTTCTGGTGCATTTGTGAACTCCTTTGGGAGGGGAAACATTGTGAACTCCTTTGGGAGAGGTATATTATGAACTCCTTCGGGAGAGGTATGAGTTCTGATCAAACTCTTTAAAGTTACAGCCAACAGCATGGCTGTGAAATTGTGAAAAGGTATCTTGACGTGAGCTTTTCGTGAAGTCACTCTAACGGGTCTCATTGAACGTGCAAGACATATATCAGTCAAGGCTTGGTAAATGTTGTCGTCTAATATTCTGTATATCACTGAAATTATACCTCCTGAACAGGGTACATCAATTTTATTCATGACGGTAATTTAATTTTAAGTGTAAGTTCATCATATTATCGACATATTAACATCTTATCTGTCCACATGTCAATCTAATGAGTAATGGAAACCTGTGAATATAGAGTGTATGTTTTAAGTATTGAAGGTGATTTAATGCAGGACTCTGCAATGTGCGAATAAGTTTGACATTCTCTTGATGTATCAATGTCAAGGGAATATAGTGTAGTACTCCAATGGTGGCATTGAAACTGCATAACAAAGCTCTGTGAATGCAGACTTCTGCATAACTCAACCATAACTGCGGGTAACTGAGTAATTGTACTCATATGTACATCTACGTATAAACTTGTGCATTGTTATGTGAATGTATAGCTAGAATATCTAGGTTAAATTAGATAGCTTTAGTCCTAATGGTGACAGATGTGTGCCTCCTAGTTACTTTGTGCCTGTTTGGATTCACCCAACCCTCTGAAAACCCGGCCAGAGCGTTGAATCTTCCAAAATGGCAGATAACTGTGCTGGCCCAGGAACGTGCATGTATCTATATTGTATATTTTTATTTTATTTTATCTTATTCTATTTTATTCATTTTGTTCTGTGCATATAGACAGACAAGGTTGGCCTGAATAATGAAAGCAAGTGACATGTAATCAGGGCAAGCCCACCTATCACTATCTTGTTAATGTGTATATGAAATTGTGAATTTTAGACTGTTTTTGTGCCACCTGGATTGAAGTAGGATGGCAAACAAAGAGTTAATGGTTGACTCGGTACTGGTACCCTGTACTTGAGGGCTCTACCGAGTATACCCGATTTACCCTTTTGTTTCGTTCCTATTGGTGTTAAGACAATAGGACATTGATCAACGTATTTTATATCTTTTTAATGTTATTGCATAGCATAAGTAGTGAAGTAGAGTAACGAACTAGTCCCAACATAAGTGTAACAAAAACTACACACAAATATATGACACTGTAGACTATGGATTGATTTATTATTATTACGTAATACTATCATATTTTATCTAGATGTGAATTTGATATCAATAATATTTGTTTCATGTGCCCAGGGGGATAATATGGTGTGATTTATTCCCTGTTTTATTATATGGTTTATTGGAATGGAAATCGCCGGATGGACGCTGTGAAACATTATACAGTAAGATATTTATGATATTCTTGTCATTTCCAGGACATCGATGCTTTAATGTCTTTACATTTAGTTTGTGCCTTCTATCAAAAGGTACTGGCGAGCTTGAGAACGAATCCGGGTCAATTATCAATTTCAATGTTTTTCATATTTTTCATATCTTTATTTGTATTATGTAATTATATCACTGCCATTATTATTTCATTGTATATTGATTCAATTCAGTATGTTGGTACACACAGTGTCAACCTTGTAGACCAGTTAATATGGCATATTAGTGGTTAACTGCATTGGCACCCCTACCACAGGTCTACAATTGAGACTTGTGCCCTAACAGTATATATGTAGAGTGTAGGTACTATTGACCGGTTTGGTCATTTACAGATAGTCAGTAAATGATGTTATACAATGTTGATTATCCAAAAGAATTTTTATATAATGGTTTTACATATAGATATATATGTTATGGAGGAGTGCTGAATGACTTCTCCCACCGGTGAGCCATGTGCTAGTAACCTCTGGCTCCATATTACCTTGAAGATGCTTTATCATTCTGATTAACGTAGTTTAATGGTTTGGATATTCTATTCTAATCCTATAAACTTCAAATTAGCTAGATACTCGATTTGAGTTTTGATATATATTTCTACCTGTAACAAAACTGAAGAAGGGGAACGTATGTAAAGTACTGCAGCGACTTTTTTCGGTAAACCTCTAAATATCAAAGTCCTGCAGTGACTTTAATTATATTTCTAATATTCAGTGACTAGTTATCTTTTAATATTAAGTGATTTTAATTAAATTTCTAATATTAAGAATTTCAAAAGTAAGAAGAAAGAGTTAATGGCAATAAAAGTTGCACACTAGCTAAATTGTAGTTATTTATGGATAGGTGATGGAACCACCTTGTGTTGTATTTACTTTAAGCAGTTCAGATGCACGTGGGTCATTAACAAGTCATTAATCACCACACTGGCAGAAGCCAATAAGGGTGTGAAAATACGTTCCGTTCGTTAAATAGTCATTTAGTTATTACCTGATGAAGAGTCAACAGGGCATCTGGTCCATCCTTGCTAATCTAGTCCTGAAGTCATAAATATCGCATTAAGCTATTTGGTAAACCAGACATTCAGATATTATTGTAAACATTGAAGTATTTATTGAAAACAGGTAACTGGTAAAAATATACGTTCTTTAAACAGTACGAGACTTCACTGGCGCTTCTTGCTGCTGATACTAAGAAACATTACATAAGTTCATTAGTCATTGTCGTTATGAGTTTATCATCAAAACAGAACCCACGAGAGCATATTGGTGACTCAGTAAAGGTGACGTCTATTCAACATAAGCTATGTACATCAGAAATAAACAGCCTTTCTTACCATCTTGGCCACTGAACGGACGTGTTGGGTTGTCTCTCCCCTCCTTGCCTGTGCGACTGTACTATTTTATTATACCTGAACTATGGAACAGTGAATCTTCTGAAGTGACGCGAGTCAGCGCGTTTGCCAGCAAGCCCTAACATTGTAAAGAAAGTAAAGGACATCTCTCTCTTCTACGGACGGAAGAACTTTGCAACATGATGCACAGGTCTATTCCCAGCAGCACCTGCTCTGGGGAATGGTACTGCTTCTTTGGCACTACGCTCCAGGTGACATGACGAAGAGCTTTGTTGGCATTCTGTGTCACTGCGCACCTACAGTTTTTTAGTAGCTCCGGATCTGCCAGTTTCTGAAAGTTGGGCCGAATGACATCGATGACTGCTGGCGAAAGTGGCTGGGCTGGAGGCGTGTAATTCACATAATATTCGCCAGGTGAAATTGTTTTGCAACACAATATGGACAAGTTGAAAAATATATAATATACACTAAGAATATATTGGATTAGTATAATAAATGTTTACTATCTTGGCACATTTCTGGCAGTAAGCCTTGCAGAGCCCAACTTTCAATTTTATCTTAATTTTTCCTTTTTTTTTTAATTCAAGGTTATTCTTTCCATTTCGGTGTATCTGAAATGGTGGTCATCTACGTCCACAATGTGCACAGAAACTCAGACAAATTGAAACATGCATACAGTAGTCCCTATCATGAGATAACACTTCATTGAGAGACCTTCTAGCTTCATGTAATTTGTGTAGTATTTTCATACCTGGTCTGATGCGAAATGCAATCTTTGTATGTGCCCAAATTATACAGTTTTCACTTACAGCCGCTATATTTAAATACTGGTTGTTAGGGTCCTGGTTATCACACGTCAGGTCACCTGATTCATCCACTTTTAATTCCTGTTTGAAGTCAGCCAGCCGAATGGGAAACCAGCCAGGTAAAACCAATAGCGTGGCTGCCTTTGGAGTCTTTGAGTTTTAAAGCATGCTTACTAACGCAGACAACATCAATACATTTTACGAGCAATACATGAAATGTGAGGTTTGCATGTGTATCATGTGTACTGCAAATTTGAGCTGGAGAAAACAAACCATAATCCCCCTATAGACAATCATGTACGAAAATGAGCCATTCTACCTTTTATTGCAATTTACTCAGAAAGCAATTTTCGCAAGATCAATCAATTTTCTAAACAAAATTTTTAAAAAACCAGTAGGTTTATCCTATCCAAATGAACAGATTTTGGAAGGTAAATACCTAAGCTAAGATGTGTATGTGGGATTTTCCATACTAACTATTCCTTCTGTGACTTCTAAAGTGCTAAAAGTGACAGAACTGTAAGACTTTATGATGGCGATGACAGAATTCAACAACATTTCCAATACTCATTCACTTCATGAAAGGGTCCTGCATACTGGTCAGTACTTTAATCCTGCATAGTTTTTAGACTTAATTGTCGAATATTTTTCCAGTGCACGCTGCAAAAAGTGCGATCTGATAAGTTGGTTCTTTCAAATCTAGCCATCCATACCATGAACATAAGGCATAGTTTTCTGGGTGAAATGGCAAAAACGAAAAAGTCATAAGGGGTTAAAGTCGCTAGTTCTATACACGCTGTCGAAATATGGCCGATACCGTAAACACACGTAGCACATTGACTATGCATTTCAGAGGTTTTTTTAAACTTATGAAACGAATTGACAAGTTAAACACACACAGCAGAATGACTACGTAATTTATATAATACAGAAAAACACGACCCATATCCATCAATTCCAAACTCAACAATGACAGCAAAGAGATTCTAGAGTTACCAAAACATAAACATTTATCTTACAGCTCCAATATGAAGAATCAAATTTCACTCCTGACTTGAGATATGCAGTCACCCTTAAAGGCGAGTGGTGGTTTTAAACCAGTCCTCTCAGCCTCTGCAATATTCAAAATTAATTACAGCCTATAGTGTTTCCAAAATGTAGAGCCCTAACCACTCAAAACACAAATTTTATTTCTTCTGCCAAAAATAAAAAAGACCGGGTAGGCCAATAAGTTTTTGGCTCTCCTGAATTGTTAGTCATCTGAGTTTAAAACAGCAGAAAAAAAGTAGGCCTACACCGTTTTTGTGATATTTATGAATGTGCAACATTATAAACACATTCCACACATATATATATATATATATATAACTGTGAGTCTGAGAACACAGCCCATAGTACAACTTAGCAAACAAAGTATTTATCAAATAGTACACAAGAACGTGACCCATATTCATAAATTCCAAACTAACAATGACAGGAAAGAGAATCCAGGGTGTCAAAGATCAATATTCATCTTCCAATACCAATGTGAAGAAACAAATTTCACTCATGACTTGAAACAGGCAGTCACCCATAAAAGGCGACTGGTGGTTTTAAACCGGTCCTCTCAACCTTGGAAATATTCTTCCTTAACTACAGACTACAGTGTTTTTCTTTTATTGGAACATGGGACATCAATTAACACTATAAACAAACGCAGTACAATGGCTAGATATTTCAGGGCATCTTCGTTTTATTCCAAGCAATAAATATAATGTGACCATGTAGAATATTTTGGGTCAAAAAAGCCATGTCTAGTTTTAACATGACAGAATGCAAAAAGTTTTGTTTAAACTTATCAGCCTATTTCAGCAAATTGACTTGAACAGGTGCATCGTTCATGTGCATATAGGACCGTGCAATTCATGAAAATGGACCAAAATTTGCAGCACATAAGAGAAACTGCAAGCACAGTTTCCTAAGTAGTTGAAAATATCAATAAAATTCAGTATTTAAAAGGTACTGGTTGCAACCACCATTTCAACAATGATCATGAGCCATATAAGTCCACAAAGTGACACTTACGCCAACATCAATTTATCAGAAAAGCCCCCTAGGCCTAAAATGACCATCGACAAGAATTCAAGCAACATGATTATACAATTCGATGTGTTTTAGACATCATTGCACCAATCCTGCCTGGTGCTTAGGTACGTTAGCATGTCTAAAAGAACACTGACACCTGACTTGACTTCTGACAAATGCTTACAGTAATGACCAATTTTAGGTTTTATTTTCTCACAACAATGAAAAAGATACTGCAAAACTACTTAGTATGAAGGAAGATCAGCAATATTTTATCGAAAATGACACAAAGACAAACTTGAAGGCATGTGATTTTCAGTGCATGTTAACCTATGGTTCTGATGCCTTAATCGTCGACTTAACTTTGTCACTGGAAAAGAAACACACACACACACACACACACACACACACATACATACATACATACATATATACATACATATATATTATATATATATATAATATATATATATATATATATATATATATATATATATATATATATATATATATATATATATATATATATGTATATATATATATATATATATATATATATATATATATATATATATATATATATATATATATATCCATGCACTTGATTAGAGCAATTTGGGCCTATGACATCTCATTAGTGAAGTCCAAGGTACAGCAAACAGAAAATTGAACACGAGTTGTGACATTTAGCTGATAACTCCAAGGAATAGTATAACATTGGGTTATTATGAAGGGTTTAAATTGGGATAACCATTTTCGAGTATGTGTTACAGAATACTCTGTAGCCAAAGTGCACCGAAATCACTCCCAATGTTTGGTGTGTGTTTTCAACAGGTCGTCCCATGTATATTAGTCATGAACCAATCATTGCCAATATGTATTTAATTGGAACTAAAGAAACAAAATCCTAAATAATATGGTAAAGGAGCAAATCTGTTTCTTGATGAACTTCATGGATTTTGTCATCTGTATTTAAACCAGATTCATTAATATCCCAAAAACGATCTACACGTCAGCGTTCGTCAGCTCAGCACACTGACAAGTCGTGAACAGAAAAGGTAGTAGGACTACCATGTCTTTCTTATCTTTGAAAAAGTGTCATAAATTTTGAGCTTTGCAAGGGTAAGCTTAAATGTTTTAGAGAAAAAAAAATGAAGTTTGTAGTTAGTGAAGAATATTTTAAAGGTTGAGGGGAGCTGCTAAAACCACTGGTTGCCTTTTATTGGTGACTTTGTACTGATTGTTGCGTTAGAATTCATGCATGTAGGTAAGGATTTTCTGTACTATTCCTTTTTAATCTGATTGTTTTCATTTCTCCGTTTGTAGCTTCAAAATTTATAAATGCATCATTGGAGTCTCAGTTTATTCTGATTTGGGAAGCAATAGTCCCTCACGGTTAACGGTTTCCCTGAAAAAGCTTTGATATTGCACTGCGTTTTAATACATACTAAAGTCCAATGTGGATTAAAGAAGTATTTAGCTTTACTAGAAACCCATTTATTTAAGCTGATGGGGCAAACTATATGAACCATAGACTTTACGGAAAGATAGATAAAACAAATGTTGAAGTGAATGCAGAGAAAGGTTCTTCATCAAAGTATAACTAATGCAGGTGAGCAAGGACTAGATTGCATTGTTAATACGCAATTTATATTTGCTCCATTACGGTATTTATCGTTCGGCGACTGTGTACCATCTTTTTGCTACGTGCCACTCCAGACTTAAAATAGTGCAACTCGCTCACGTTGCTCATAGACCCACATATGAAAGTTTGAGGTGCAAATTGTATGAATCATGGGATTTATCAAGGAACATAAAGGAAGGATACCTAAAGCAAACCATTCAGTAAGTATGGGAAGAGGTTTGTCATGAAGATGAAGTAACATCATTACAGTAAGAAATGGGACATATGCTTGTACCATAGCTATGGGCACCACCAAGATTCGCTTGATGACGGCATTTACATTATGGTGACCATGCACCCTTTTCTTACTTCTCCAAACCATAAACAAACAAGCAAAATGTGCACATGTAACATAAATCATGGTCAGAAATACAAACGTCCAGGAAATATGAAAGATTAAATAACAAACATAATACGCCTTTACAAAATAAGGTAGACATAGGTCTTGCTTCTTCGAGTCAAAATGTTGCCAGGAATAGGTATTAACTACATCTGATCCAGAAAGTAAAATACAGAATAAACAAAGGGAAAATAGGAAGCAAAATGATCTTTTGCTCATTCGATTAATATGAAATATAACAAGAATTCCAATCACTCGATCCAAAGAGAGAAGTAGGAGGGAACATGCAGAACCTAAATAAGATAAAAGATTTGCAATTGAGAAAAACTTGCAGTATACACTACTGATCCACTGTCTTTTGTGTAGGAAATATTGCATGCCATACTTAGAGTCTACAAAGATTATTGTTGTCATGTACGTATTCATCCCAAAATCACATAATGCAAGTAAACATCGGACAAGATTTGGCACATTTAAGGTGATGCTGGAAGATAAAAATATAATCACCACTATGTTCAGGAATGAACTCAACGGAATGATTACGTATATTGACAATATCATCAGAAATTCATTTTCCACCAATCTTGAACATGACGCAATGTTTATTTTGGGTATGCAGTTATCCAGGAATCTGTTCAGACAACAAAATTCAAAGTTATCACTTATCAACTTTTTTAAGTCAGTTAAGTGCACAAATACGTTATACTCGATATGTTCAAAATTGTTGCCACTTAAATTCAGAAAAAGGAGTCTATTTAAGCCAAAGAAATGACTTGCAAATAAGAATTTGATGCTATTTGCTGACAAATCAAGGTGTTTTAAGAGACGCAGTTCCTGAAATGAGTTACTGCATATTGCAGTCAAACGAAGTTGGCTAATTGAAAGATGATTTTAGTTTAAACAGCCATAGAAAGGTTCGATAATGAAGATGTTTAAGAGGGTTATCACTGATTTTGAGTTCAAGCAGGTATGCCAAGCCATTGAACACATCCCAGGGCAACTTACATATGATGTTCTTACTAATGTCAAGCTCACGTAATGCTCGAGTATGACGGAAAAATGTGGACTTAACGCTTCGGATTTTGTTTAACCTGACATCCAGCTTGACGAGAAAACGAAACTTCCCTTGTAAAAACGCAGACAAAAACTTTATACTACAATTATAAACAACAATTGCTCTCAGATAGATGGGCACATACCTCTTGTTTACTGCATTTTCGCCATTGCACATTACGGCATATCCTATGCATGTACATCCATGCAGACATTCTGTTAAAAAGCAAAATTCTTCATCATTTGCAGAACCCTTGCAATTCACCTCTCCATCACACAATTCTTGTGGGTGCACACAGGTGGCGTTTCTGCATCGGAAGAAATAAGGACAGCTGAAGGATGAACAATTGCGTTCATCTACTCCAGAAGCGCAATGCCACACATAATCGCATATTAACTTCAGCGCAATGCAGTATGACTTTGGACATTTGAACATTCGAGAACATTCGGTGTCGTAACAGACATCTAAATGTCCTCCATTTACACAGTACTTGATATTGCTGTGACAATCATAATCAAGTTTGCAAACACCAGACCTGGGATAACATTGTGTAGCGTGAACTAAACTACAAGAAATGAAGTTCCTATCTTCGCAAGCAGATGATGCATCTGATGGTACCTTACCATGAGTATCTTCGATCAACCCGTCTACAGGTAGATCTAACATATTTGTAGAGTAAAAGCAAGATTTTAGACTACTAAAAACTTTGCCAGCACATTCCTCATCACTTCTATCGGGACAATCATACCAACCATTACAGAATTTAGAAACTGAAACGCATCCACCTCTGGTACACTGGAAGTACACCTGCGAACACACACAAAAACTCCGTTTACACTCGTATGTACAGTATGCGTCAGTCTGTGCTCTTCCGTTTTGTAGCCAGCATATAACACAGTCTGATTCATCACTCTTCGAAAAGTCGTTACAATCTATAATTCCGTCACAAATATAATGGTCAAGTATGCATTCACTGGTACCACACTGAAAGGTTCCACTTGGACATATATGGGAGAGAGATTTTATGTCCATTTGGCAGAAAACGCCACTGAATTTCAACACGTTGCCGATTACCTTTATTACAGATGCGTTTGCAAGTATGGGATGGATGGTAGTGGGACCACACGAATGAAGCCTTTGCTTCTTTATATAAGCAAAAGTGTGCATAAAAATAGGTTTTATTCCATGTAAAGTATGTGAGCCTTTGTACACAACTGAAACAAGTATGCTCTCTTGTCGATCTATTAGTGCCCACATATTAAAAATACCTAGAAGTATATCCAAAAAAGTAGCATTATGAAAGTATCTGCATATATGATTAATATCCAGCTGGGGAAAAAAATTGTAATTAGTCATGTCCTGAAGCTCCAATTCAGTCTCCATCAAAGCATGTATGGCAAGATATGGTACTGATACAACAGAACTTTTCAGTCTGTGGCATTCTTTCATGGCTTCTGTTTGATTGTGTAACTTATAGAATATTACAACTTGGAAACATTTTTTGTGTACCATTTCCCAATTTGACAGACAATAGCCCTCGGTTATCCACTGACCATTACTATACACCAATGTATTAATGATTGTAATTTTAACACGTTCGCATAGGAAAAATGAGTGTGTAAAAGTCATATCACAAGGAATTGTTATCCAATTATCTGGACGAAAAATTGATAATACTCCTGTACATTTTCGTGTTTTCCAATCAGGCTGTTTAACATGAAATGCCATTTGCAGTGCTTTGTTATTAAATAGAGCTGTAAGTTCCCCATCTTTGTTGATGAAAGTATTGAAAACGTTAAAGCACTGAATAGCTGGCATCCAAGCAGTGAATGTAAGAGGTTTGCCGGATACCCAACGTGGCATCTTCATAGATTTTTTTTTAAAATAAAATTTATTATTTCAATATATCATATTTATGTCTAATGAAAATTATGTTTTCTTTTCATCAGTATCATTTTTACTACACTCTTTTGTTTCTGTTCAGACTGGATCTTCATGCTTCTACAAACACAAAACTAAATTCAGGAAATTTACAAAATCATTCTCAGACCTAACTGTATGGTTTTTCCAAACAGTTTGGCAGGTAATTTATCTCCCTTGATCTGCCCAACTAAATGGCAAGTCATCCAGTCGTATGTTTGAGCCTAAGAGAGCAGTTGGTCATGTACTTAATACTTTTTTAATGTCCTGTCTGAAACCTCTACTCGATCCCATTAATGGTTTAATACAATAAATAATCATATGTTTTTTTTTTAGTTCCATACAATTTCAGTTTACTGCTGCTGATTTTAACAACTGAGTTTGTGTGTGTATACATGTGTGTGTGTGTGTGTGTGTGTGTGTTAATAGATCTACGTCTGCTTTAGGTGATGTATGCATGCATATGGTAAAGGTAGGTGTATTGTGTGTAACAGCTTTTTTTATTGTTTTGCGTAGTCATAATTAAGTGTACACAAACACAGAATAGGCATTTCAGAGGATATTTAAATGGATTTAGATAACCATGTGGCTCCTGGATTCACGTCATTTGCTTGCGCCGACAATGATAATGTGCCAACGCTTGCGTGTGTATGTGTATTCTTTATTGTACAAAACTAGTTTGCATTTTAGAGTTAATCATTAATATGAATGCATTTTGTTTTGACCTAGCATATTTTTACTACAGTGTTCTTAGATTTATTTCTACTTTCGTATCAGAATGCATATTCAGCATTATGCTAAGATAACACTATTAATTTATATACAGCAGGGTTTCCTGCTATGATCTTTAAGATACATTTTGTTATCATACATGGGTAGGCAGCAGGTATATCAGAACATTTATCTGGGAGAGTAATCGAACATGAGTTTTGTTGCCTTAACTTTCTTTGGAACTTGATTATATAAACCTTTTGTCATTTTTGACACAAGTGATACATTTGGGCCTTTACGTTATTTGGACTCTCTGTGTTTGAACCAATCATGTCTGTTGTTATTAAAAAAATGTATACCAAAGGTTAACGAAACCAGCTGAAAACCACCAGTTACCTTCAATGAGTGAATACATGTCTCAAATCTAGAGTGTGGTTTTTCTTTGTTTAAGTATTGAGATAGGACTGTTGAAGTTTTGCGAACTCTTGTATATATGTCCTTTGCTATTCTTAACCTTGATCTTGTTGTTGGTGTAGATTTTTGGAATGCACATCATGGGTTTTAATTATTTCATACCCCTTGCTGTTCATTTTATCCGTTAATGAAACCTGCTCCACTAAGCAACTAGTTGGGATCATTCAGTGTCATAACGGAACCACTATCATGCAATGGTTTCTACCAGCTTTGTTAGCCAAACATTTGACGAAATGTTTTATGTGTGTGAATGCCATTGTATATTCATTGCGATTCCTTATTTCTAATGGGTTAGTTTCAATTATGAGTTTTATCATGCACTTACAAAATCTTTCTTGAGTCCTATAAAGCCAAGACTATTTATATAGCGGTACAACAGAAAGTTTACTTGATCTCGCAATCCAGACATAAACAGATTATGTTCATAGATGAAGGTATTAAATTCATAATACTTTAGTATATTTTCAATTGTAAATAACTGCATACTTTGTGCCAGACATCTGGAGTGTGCTTGGAGCCAAGAGAGGGTCTCTGAATTATGCTTTTTATATCTTATAAATGGAGGAAGTGGAACATCCATAATAGCAAATTCTATAAGTGCTAATGTCCTTTTCCTGTGTTTCACTTTCAGGGGTGTTTTATCGAGGTTGTACATTAGTGTAATATTTACAGTTTGCTTATGATTTGCAAGTAATTTTATTATTTGTAGTGTATAATCATGACACTTCTTCTGTCGATTACGCATGTACTCTGAGTTACTTAATGAAAACTTCCACATGATTTGCGTTATTTGTAAATTGTTCCATACAGTCATAATTTGTTGACGCAATGCACAGGTGGCAGTCATGCGGACATATCTCAGAAATTTGACCGTAATACCTCCAGCTTTGTTTGCAACGTACATCACCATGGGTATAAACAAGTATGAAAGGTTCTCTACCTTGCTTACATGGGTATTCTGGCTTATATGTAATTGTAAGACATGTGCATTGGATTGTTGAAGAAATGTAGAACAAAGAAGCTCATGTTCAGAAACAACCTTGGTATATGCAGCCTTGTAAGCAACATGCAAATGACACTCTGGTGATATAAATATTTTCATAAAATACATAAAAAAGGATATTGTACTCCTGGCTATTAACATAGTAGCATCAAACCTGTTTGATGTGATAGCCATGGATGGTGATATAACTGGAACAACACTTTCCATTTGTAGAGATCTTTTGATAAGTAAGATATTATGCCATCTTTCATCATAGTCAAGTGAAAAATAAAAGCTCGGATGGATATTAGGCCAAATATATATGATGATTCGATTATTGATGCCAATAGTTGAAAATATCAAACTACATTTGCTTATGTGCTTTATATTTGGCATCTCCTCTGCATATTGTGAAAAAATAACACATTTATCATTTTTAGTAAGGTGCCTGTGAAATTGTGGATGATAAAAATCTAAGTATATTTCTTTATTGAATATTCCATGATGTTTGCATGGTTGAAGAACCCCTTTACAAAGTGTGATATTGCACGTAATGCAGAACGAAATGTTCAGCGTGGGCACATATGAAAACAAAATAACTAAAAGTTGGTGGGTGGATGTAACTACAAAATTATAGTCGATGTATTCAGAGTTCAACCCCCTAGAAGCGTTGCAAAATGGCCCTATTCGTGATGCATTTCCATCATACAATTTGCTCATGTCACCATCAAAAAATACCAGGCCACCAAATCTACAGTATCCTATATTGGGTCCCAGCCACTTAAAGTCACTGAATGAAACATTCATGGTCCTGTTTCTGGATCCTACCAACAATACACTGTGCATCAACAGAGTTTGGCAAAAAGTTGGAGAAAAACATAATCTGTGAAGAACAAGCTTTGTATATTTTGAAATTTTATATATATGCACATTTGACATCTCTTGCTTTCCTCTAAGACGTAATGTTGTAAATCCTTGAATTAAGCTCAAAGTGGATAATTTGATAGTCAATACGTGGCCACTTGATATGAAATAATGGCTGCTTTGACACACATTCGTGGCTATGTATCCCTTATACAATAACATATTTTGATGATTGCCATCCGGACCTTCGTATAATTCAATGTGAGCCATCCGTTTGGTATCAATAATGGTTCGTACAGAACGAAGGAGCCAAACTAAGTAATATCTTCCTTCTCTTGTCATAATCAAGAATATTTTGTGAGTATATTTGTGATGCCCATATGGAACATGCCTGAAAATCAAAGGTACATTAACTTTGTCACTGAGTTTTTCATTTTTTGATTTCACATGACGCAAACTGGTAAAGTGATAAAGTATATCAAGTTTTGAATTTTCAGAGCGCTTTCCTGGTTGAAAAATCAAATGGACCGACACAAAATGGAAAATGGATACCAACTTGTAATTGCTAATTGTGCCAGAGAGGCATGCTAGTTGTATTCCACATATAATATCACGCATTTGCAATCTGGGAATGCCACACGACATACCACAATACAGGATAGTAAGCAATATCAAATCTAGCTGTATTTTTAATTCATGGGGTGCAATGATAAACCAAACAATCAATCTCGGCATTGTTTGTCTCACTTCCGTTTCGCATCTATTGTATTGCAATCTTGAAAATGGCTTTATTAGAACGTTATTTGATTTATAAAGCAGTTGACACTTAAAATGCTGGTTCTCAAATTGCAAGTGAATGTACCTATCCCAGCATGCAGTAGTACAGTCGTGATAATGGTGATTTTCTGTTTGCAAGTTTTTTATTTTTGAACTCTCCCTGGCACAGAACCAAAGTGTCAGTTGTATGTAATTTATTTGTATTAATTTTATTTGTTTTATTTTGTATGTACTCAGACAAACTGCTTGATGATAAATAAAGACTCCCCATGGAGCAATTTTAGTTTCGTGGATCCAAATGCTCATACGGTTCCATGAGGAAACAAACATTGCATTTTCACGTAACAGTTTGGAATTGTGCTCCCCAGGGTAACGGAAAATAACTGAACTGGTCAATGAAAAACCGTTCAGCAAGGTCACGGAAATAAAAGGATGTCCATTGATATCAAAGTGCTTTATGGTAACATTAATCTGTAGACCAAGCTTGGTGTGCAAGTTTATTTTGCAACTATTAATCTTGAGTCTGCCAAGCACACGATGCCATAAATGATTACTAATGCTTAATCTGCCATACTGACTGAAAACATACTTTTCCATATTTTGGTCAGTTAGATGAAATATATGCTTCTGTGGACTTCTGTTTGATACACATAGTACAATATCATGCGGCATTTTAGAAAATATCCCAATTTGTTTCATTCCAGTTATGCTGCAAAAGCTCAAAATCGTTAATATATATGGTTCCCAATCTGAATGGCAGGCATAACTGATAAGACCAGTGATTTTCTTTGGAGGGATGGACATATGAAAATCCATGCTGACGTGATTCAGTACCCCTGTGTATATTTCTCATCTTCTGTGCTCATTGTTTATCACTATTAGCCAGTAGTCTGTATATGTGTCAACAACTTTTTAATACGATAGTTTCCAAAATTCGGTGTGACAGGCTGAAGGTCGAGGAACCTTTCTCTACAGTGCCCTATTAGTCATGTAGCAGTTTGGAATTTTGTTCCAAAAAGTAACAGTACACAATTCATCCATGCTTTAAAAAAAACACGCTATGGTGATGGAACATAGATGGCAGCTTGCTGTGTGGTAACTTTGCTCTGTGGGCCAAGCTTGGCCTGCAATATTTGACAGATAAAATAACACCTACAGCTTTTCATCTTTAAACGTATTCCACTGTACGTTTTTACAACTTATTTACTGTTCATTTTATGTGCCTAGTTACTAAATTATTTCACCAACATAGATGACTTCAGGTAGGTGTTGTTTTGTTTCAAATTTTTATAGAATATATATGTACATGCATGGGTACACGTAACAACGATAAATCAGAAATGATTACATCATGTGCTTATGTCTTTAGGCTTTACCACTTGGTAGCACTGTTTATGAACATGTATTTGCTTTGGACTCAAGGCAAATATTCATTGCAATAAAGGTTTACTACTTATGTGTTTCCTGAAAAAATATCGACTTCTCAAATAAAAGCTGTGGTGGTTATCCATCGTTCTTAAACATGAACAAACATACTTCTAAACCAGGTTTTGCGTTCAAGAGTAACATTTGCACTATGTTTTTTGTAATTGTAGTGTCAAAAAGTATAAGTGGTATCTATGGAAATGTAAAGATTGAATGTTCTTTTACCAATTTCTCTCTATATTCAAAGTGTTGTAGTTCCCAAGATGAATCTGTACTGATTAATCTAAACTTTCAAATGAGATAAGCTTCAATCTTAAGGGACTTATTCAAGTTACTTAACTGGTCACTATACTACTGTGTGTGTTTGTGTGAATATGTAGTTGGCGATAATACAGCCCCTTGTGTTTTACCGAAACTGCAAAGCAGATGATGATGTGTGATTTGTGCCTATAATAAAATGTTTTTTTTTTAATTTTTAAGTCGACAGTAGTAAAAATACGTTTTACTTTTCTTTGGTTTGCTATTCTTTTTATTCATTTTACCTCCTCACATTCTATAGACCAAATAGTCTTCATCCATTTAAAACATTGCCCCATTCACTGTGTACACTCTGTCCGTCTAAGGTAAGGGTCAACTGAGCAAAGTAAGGGGGGTCCAATGTAATCAAGACTTTGCAGTAATGTGTAATAAACCATAACGTGCAGACATCCACAGTACTCGTCAAACACCTGTTGTGCTGTAGCTTGATAAAACAAGCAATATTGTGATACTTCATGAAAAGTGGATATTAATGGAGATGTGTGCCTCGGCTGGAGGTAGCCCACTGTCAATACAAATAGGTCGGACATTGTACTACTAAACAAGATGGTGTTTACCATGTTGATATGCTGGCCACTGTTAAATTTCGAAACCACTTCCTTGCAGCTCTACATCTCTTCATCATATGCCTTATCCTATTATAGGTCTGTCTGAAAATGGCCTCAATCGGAAGATTGCCTAGAAGCTGCATAATATCATACTTAGAGTTGGAGAATATACACACACAACACAACGAAAAATGCGCAGTTATGCATATGCAATGGTCTAGATAGACAACGAAGAACCATAGATTTCCGTCATGACATGGATCATATAATTTGATTACCCAAACCTTCAGTGGCGCAAGTAAAGACAACAATACAAAGTGTATCAGGTATGCATACCTAAAAATCCTGATGGCAAAGTAAGTTCAAGTTAATTTATTAATCTTTTTACAATTTTTAAACAGTTCAAACAATTGCTTCATGCTTTATTGTGCAATGCTTAAGTATCAGGGCAGTTGACATACTTTTTTTCATTTGGTCAGGGTTTTCAGAGAAATACACTTTCTTTTCCATTTTTTTTAGCTCAGCTGATAATTCAGCTGAGCTTTTAGGAAAGGGAGGCATCCGTCGTCGTCGTCCGTTAACAATTCACATTTTCGACTTCTCCGAAACCGTCAGCCAGATCCACTTCAAACTTGGTGGGGATGTGCCTTGGGTAAGTGTCTACCAAGTTTCTTCAAATGGTCACCGTTCATGGATTTTAGATTTTTAATGACATTTTTGTTCTTTTTTGGGTAAATTTTAAAAAATCTTCTCCTAAACTGCTCACCCAATTGCTTTGATATCACACAGGAACATTCCCTGGGTCTCTTAGTTCTTAATTTGTTCAACAGGTGGCGGTGCAATTTTTTCTATTTTTTATGAACTTTTGTGTGTTATAGCTATTTTCGACTTCTTCTCCAGAACCGTCACTCAGATTAAGGTGAAACATGGTGGATATGTTCCTTGTTGAATGGTCAAACAAAGTTTTCAATATGTGGGATTGCTGCGGATACCTGATTTTTAACAATTTTTTTCAATTCGGGTACTTAGCGGTCAATGCAGCTTTCCTATTGATTACTATGGAAGTCAATAAACATTTTAATGCTAATTCACATTTTCGACTTCTCCTCCGAAAACCTCATCCAGATTAACCACAAGCTTGGTGGCAATGTACCTTGGGTGAGTTTCTACCAGGCTTGTTCAAATGGTCATGGTCCAGTGATTTTTGGATTTCTAATGAATTTTCTTGTTCTTTTTTTGGACGAATGTTAAAAAAAATTCTCCAAAACCCCTTACCCAATTGCTTTGATATCACACAGGAAGACACTTAGGGACTCCTAGTTCTTAATTTGTTCACCAGGCTGTGCTGCAAATTTTTCGTATTATTTTTGTTTTTGTTTTTTGTTTTGTTTTACAGCTATTCTTGATTTCAGTGCCAGAACTGTCCCTCAGATGAAGCTTAAACGTGGTGGATATGTTCCTTGTGCAAGGGTGAAACAATGTTGTTCACAATATGGGAATGCTGCAGATTCCTGATGTAAAACAAGTTTTTCAATTCAGCTCCTTGTCGGTAAATGCACCTTTCCTACTGATTACCATGCAAGTCCATCGGCATTCTAATGCTAATTTACATTTTCGACTTCTTCTCCAAAACCATCATCCAGATTTACGTCAAACTTGATGGGGATACACCTTCGGTGGGTGTCTACCAAGTTGTTCCAATGGTCATGTTCCAATGAATTTTGGAATTTTTTATGGTTTTTTTTTTTTGGAAAAATCTTTACAAAAGTTTTAATAGGAATGTTTAACATGGATATTTCTTGTAATGGTTATAACTTGAATAATTTGGCCAGATTTACTTCAAACATGGTGGGGATGTGCATTGGGCGGATCTCTACCAAGTTTGTTCAAATGGTCACGCTCTATTGATTTTTGGATTTTTATGAATTTTTTTGTTCTTTTTAGGGGCAAACCTTAAAAACTCTTCTCCTCTGAAACCGTTCACCCAATTGCTTTGATATCGTACATAGACACTCCCAGGGACACCTAGTTCCCAATTTGTTCACCATGTGGCGCTGCAATTTTTTCTAATTTTTAAAGAATATTTTGTATAGTTTTGCTATTTTTCACTTGTTCTCAGAACCGTCACTCAGATTAAGCTGAAATATCATGGATATTTTCTTCTGGAAGGGTCAAACAAAGTTGTTGACTAGGTGGCACTGCTTTGGATTCCTGATTTTTAAGGATTTTCAATTCGGGTACTTATCGGTCAATGCAGCTTTCCTATTGATTACTATGTAAGTCAATGGGCATTCTAATGCTAATTTGCAGGATAAGTGACACGAAATTTACTGTTTTCTTGATAACTTGAGACCTGACTTACTCAGAACATGGGTGACCTTGATCCTTTCCCAAGTTCATAGAGCTGCAAGTGTGATGAATGTCATGATCAGCTAAGCATGGGCTGTTTACACAGCCCTCTTGTTTTTATATCAGTGGTTCGGTTGAGAGTATAAGAATTTATTCTATGAAAGACTTGTACAAGCAAATGACCTAAAGTGTTCAACTAAAACATCTCTATGGGTACAATATCTTACAAGTATAAACAAGAAACTCAGGCTAAATACAATACAGATTCATAAATTACTGGTGCGTCTGCCGAATGGTGGGATTCAATTGTCAAGACAAAGATTGATATTCTTAATGACATCATTTAGAAACGTTGTCCAGCAGCTTAATGCGCGTGTGGTGTTCATAGAATTATCTGTGGCCAGATGCTTTGATATCCTGTCATGTTCACCTTTCTCGAATTAAAGAAACTGATAATATTGTTTTGAAATCTGTGTGTAGGTCCCTTGGCAGAATGGTAAAAAGGGCTGTGATTATTATATCAGATCTTTTGGAGTTCAAACTTACTATGGATTTTTTAGCTATCTGTTCCCAAAGGTACGATTTCTAATTTTTTTAATGGCCCAATAATACCAAATGCAGAATAATCAGGTCCAACTTAAGTCCAAACCGTACATGTCTGTGCAAGTTATTATTCTGGAATTCAAGTATATTCAATTTGAATTGAGGCCCAGTGCATTTGCAAACCACATTTGAGCTGACGAAATATAGTTTTCTGGCTTTTGGATGCACAAAATGACTCGGGTTAGATTTATTGTAGGTAGTCATAATGGAAAGCTGACTATACTTGCAATTCACACCCTAGAGGAGCACGATATGGAATTTTAATCTTGATTTATTCATAACACCCAATAAATATCACAGGCAGACCTTCTAGTTACCCTGAAAGACAGCTTCAGCGAATTGATGGATATTTAGTATGGGGAACACAGGCTGGAGTAGTTAAAGCAGAATGCAGATAAAAACGGGCATAAGTTGTGTGCATAAAGAATAATAGATATTGTGGCAGAGTAGATACGTTTTTTCATCTATTTTCCGAAAAACGGAATCTTTTCGATAAGGGGGCAGATTTGAGGGGGTGGTTCCCTTTTTGGTAGTTATGGATAGTAAAACTAGCACCTCTGCTTCATACCTTCCGTAATTAAATGGTACAGAAAGTGTGTCCCTCCATAAACAAGGGGATCATGAAAAATACAATAATAAAACTAAAGAACAAAAAATCCCCCAAAATTGAACCACATTAACATATTAGCAAAATTAATATACACTAAAGATAAAAAAATCATGGGATAGATTCAATTATCATCATGAAGAATGTGTCCATTGTTTATGGATACGCTACGAGGTTCTAAAACGTAGTTACTTGGGAATGAACCTATAATTTAGATTTCTGCCAAATGCAAAAAAAAAAAAAAGTTTCAGTATTTTGGATGCTGCAAATAGATGGCTTAAGCATATTTCACCAGGTGATTACAGAACAGGTCATAACCATATGACAATTTTACAAATTGCAGATGTGCTGTAATGTGAAACAAACGGAGAGAGTTAACATTGTGATTTACTCAAATTTGCACACGTTATTTATATTAATTATCCCCGCATATTGGCACTTCAAGCCACGAAATGCTATATACTGGTTTCATTGACATATTTCAGTTTAATTAAAGTGCTTCAAAAAGAGAACCTCGACCAATGATATACACTTTTCCTGCAACTAAAAGCTACAAACAGCCGATGCAAAATATTGATGTATGGGTAGCAACACTGTATCATTGTCATGCATGCTGTCATTTAGGACCGGCATATCGGTACAGTGTACCCTGGGTAGGTATTAATGGAAACGTGGTAGCGTCATTTTTTTTAAATACAAAGGCAACCCACCCCAATTAGAAAGATTGCAGTTGATTGTGGCTTTCAAACCAGTTCGTACTGGCAATAAAATGATAATTTAGAGATACCATAGCAGCACCAGATAAAAAAGGTAACAGAGGCCAAACATTGTCGCACAATTCTTCCTCACAGTTGCTTATCTTCGTCAAGTGCTTAAGCTTGTAATGAGCATGATGATGGGGTCACATATATGCCATTGGAAAAACCCAGGACAAGTAGGGCCATGAACCCATTTATGTAAACAGGAGCCAGAATGCCATATCTTTCATGTAATTCGGAACTCTTTAAAACAGAAGAAAAGAAAGGGAGGAAAGAAAGAAAGAAAGAAAGAAAGAAAGAAAGAAAGAAAGAAAGAAAGAAAGAAAGAAAACACTGTGCAATCTTTGAGCCACATAGCCAATCTAATCACTGGCTATCTCTAAGCCTAAAACTATTAATCACAAGATTCAAATTCCTGCAAATATTTAGCAAACTCAAAACTTTAAGACAACACATTCTCAATGACTCATCTGAGTGAAAATATGACTTGATAAATGCATGTAAAGTGTGCCTGACAATTAAGTATCAGAGATTTGTGCACCAGTTTCCAGCTGTTCAAGACCTTCAAGTGCCTACGATCGTATTTGAAGGCTTAGTCAAGGGCTGGTCCTGAAAGAACCCCTAGCAGCTAAAAGAACAATACCAAACCTTACAATCAGTTTGGTATACAGCAGATGCGCATTTGCCCGGATATTTCGCTGCTTTTGCAGGCAATATTTTCTGTAATTGTGCTCAAGTGTTAGCGTACCTGCCACATTACAAAGGGGTGCATTCCTGCCTGGGTTCTTTTTCCTTTCTAAAGGCCAGTGTTTGTGCAAAATTGTTAAGGCATAACAGGCCTCGGCATATTCTAAAGGGGTAACCATTCCATCGGAGTAAGAAAATGGTGCAATTTAAGTATGTTTACAGGTGGAGCTGTGTTGGTTCATCACATCAGTGTCCTGGCACGAAGAGTTGTGTGAATATAGAGCCACGGACATATTTGTGAAACTCTATGATTTACATGTTTTTTTATTCTTTGCTAAGTTTCTTGGCCAAAAAGGAAATAAAATAGCTTTCCCGCAATGAACTCTTTCATGACTGAAATGGAGATGGCTTTGTTTATTTAAAACGACTACCTGGTCACTTATGCACTTTATTCCACAGGTATAGAATTCCTCAGTTTTGACATTTCAGGCATTTAAATGCAGTCTTAATTTCACTATTTTCTGAGGACATTGATCCATTTAAACCAACTTTTCGATGCTTTTCCAAGCGTTTTTATTTTGGCTATTTTGTAGCACCAGCAAACAAAGCAAACATAAAAAATACAAGAAAAAATCAAGTTAATTTACAGCAGTGACAAAATACTCCACCGCAATTTCATGTGAATATGTACACTGCCTGCAGAAAATCCTATCCTCACTTGTGTAACATATATATATATATATATATATATATATATATATATATATATATATATATATATATATATATATATATATATATATATATATATATATATATATATACATTTACATATAAAGCAAGTGTGTGTAAAATCTGCCCATAGAGGTTACCTGTTTTTGTGTTTTGCTTTTTTTAAAATTTGTTTGTTGGGCGTGAAAGAGGTTGCACTCTGTTACCAAGGAAGCCTAAAATTGCTAAACGTGCAGCAACGGTCAGTATAAAAAATGTTGCAAGCGAATAAAATCTCTGTAAAGTAGACGTACAGTTGTATATATTCCTAATATAGAATGCATTTATTTCTTGATCTTGATACAGTGTAAAATAATCAGTTAAATAATACAGATATACAGTGTAAACTGTAATCCAAGTCTTCTTTTCTGTTTTTGCTACCCATCTCTGTCTCTAACCTTTGGTTTGCTTCTTAGTCCGAGGACGTTGCTGCTTACGTCAAAGCATACTAGCTGCTTACACTTATGCATGGGAGTACTGTGTCATATATGTACATCTGCCATGCAACATCCCCGTTTGCCATGTGTTTTTCACCCGAAGTGGACTGATACAATTTACAGTATGCAGTTCAATATCATTCATAAATGAATTTATGATTCATATACAGGTTATTCTTTCCAACAATTTCACTTCAACTTCTGAAATTTATTTATTTATTTATTTATTTGTTTGTTTGTTTGTTTGTTTGTTTGTTTGTTTATTTATTTATTTGTTTGTTTACGTATTTATTAAATTATTTATAATTGTATTAATTTACTCATTCATCCATTTATTCTTTCTTCTTTCTTTCTTTACAGGCAAATTGGTCCAACATTTCATTTCAAAACTGTAATTTGTAGAAACTCTAAACTTGGCACGATTATAGTTCCATTTATGAAGCCTTCAGTTGATACAAAGACGTTCAGTAGTTTCTAAAATAATGCAAATTAGGGCCATTTGAAAATCTGAAGCTTTAATTTCTCCAAAACTATTGTAGGTGCAGCTAGCCAATCTAACGTCAATTTATAGATTTGAAACCCTTCACATTTTTGTAATCCATGTGTGGCCTGTAAAGTTCAAGGTCATTTGGACCTTTGAAATCTTCATCATGCCATAACTTTGTCAATTTTCAGCCAATTGTGATCATAGTTCGCCCTTCAAATTCTACATATTGCAACACTGCATTTTTTTGTAATTTGCATGTGACGTCCAAGGATTAAAGGTCAAAGTCATTAGGACCTTTGGTATTTTCATGAAGCCATAAGTTGGTCAATTTTTATCTGATCTGGTTCATGGGCTTAAATTGTAGATATTATAACACTGCATATTTTTGTCGTAACTTTATATGTGACTAGTTAAGGTTTAAGGCCAAATTCGTTTGGACCTTCAAAAACTTTATTCAAGTCAATTTTTATCCAGTTTTAATAATGTTAGACTCAACTTGTAGGTGTTGCAAAACTGAACACTTTTGTAATTTGCATGTGACCTCTGAAAATCAAAGGTCAAGGTTACTTTGCTTTTTGAAATGTTCATCTACCCATAACTTGGTGAAGTTTCATCTTATGTGGTTCATGTTTTGCTAAATTGTAGATATTGTAACACTGCATGTCTGTAATTTAGTTGTGACGCCTCAAGGTCAACGGTCCAGAATATCTGGTCCTTTAACATTTTCATGTAGCCATAAAGTGGTCAACTGTCATCCAATGCGAGTCATGCCGGACTCAAATTGTAGGTATGACAACACCACACATTTTTATTAATATAAATGTAACCTCTGGAGATCAAAGTTCAAGATCATTCGAGCCTTTGAAATGTTCATCTAGCCATAACTTGGTGAAGTTTCATCTTATGTGGTTCATGTTTTGCCAAATTGTCGATATTGTAACACTACATTTCTGTAATATAATTGTGACGCCTTAAGGTCAACGGTCAAGAACATCTGGGCCTTTTACATTTTCATGTAGCCATAAAGTGTTCAGTTGTCACCCTATGCGAGTCATGCCGGACTCAAATTGTAGGTATGACAACACCACACATTTTTTTAAATACATAAATGTAACCTCTGGAGATCAAAGTTCAAGATCATTTGAGCCTTTGAAATGTTCATCTAGCCACATTTCAACTTTTGAAGGCACACAGACAGATTTGCCTTAATGCAAATCTTCTTTTATGGTTTCATTTAGTTTTCACTTTACCTTTCACTTTGACCATACCTTTACTTTACACTACAATGCTACAAGGGTCAACTGTTGAGAAAAATATGTAGTACTTGATCCTACTGTATATTTCTTTACACGTTTTAATCCTTTCTTGCTGGGCATGGGGAATATTTTTTACAGGTGTATACAATTTCCCCTCCAAAATGCAGTGAGCAGAACACAGGACCATCATGGTCCTATTGTTCTTATGTATAATGAACATTGTCAAAAAAGAACACCTGTTATAAGGGCTGTGTCAATAAACTTTTCCATCATACAGCTGATGGGGTTTAAATGGACGAAGTTTTCGAGACATAAGTGTGAAGGTAATCATTAATTACACTTACAAATATGTTACCCCATTATGGCAATTGACAAGTCTTTTCCATACAGCCTGGGTTTAATTAAATACACATATACCTCCACAAGCATGTAAAACCTAAAAACAGTGTTGATCTTTGTCGCCCAAACTCTGTATGTTTAATTACATAAATTATCTAATCATTGTAGACATCAAAACTGAAACAAAGAGCGACGCAGACTAAACAGGACTAAATATTGCATGATTTCCCGCACAACATGGCATTGTGCAGGTCTGAAAATCCAAGGTTTGACTTTATTTTTCTATTTTCCCTCACGGGTGGTAATGTTTTATCATTTAGTATCTGACTAGCCTAAAAATACATTCTGAAAAAGATATAAGGGATCAGGTCCCATGAGTGACACTATCTACCTCCACGGTAACACAATGCAGCGAAAATATCAGTTAAAATATTTGTATATTGCCAAAAGATTTATTCCCTGTTATGAAAGTTTGGTTTCCAGACAGGCCAAATGTTACATCATAAAATTAAAAGAATTGTTATGTACAATAAGAGAGAAAGAGGCATATAAATGTATGTTGAATTGTGTCTTCTTGTCCAACAAGATATGTTCATGGATAGATTAAAATCTGGAAAAGAAATGTGCCTACAAATGTATAAAACCAGTTTCCTGGATAAACATGTGGTTTTAACTTTAAATTGGTCACAGCAGAAACCTGTAGGTAGGTTCCTGATCAATTGAAAGATCACTACATTTATTGTTTAAAAAATTAGACACGTATTAATTATGTTAATGAGGGAGTTGCCTGTAAAAGTTCCTATGAAAAATGTTTATCAAAAAGAAGCTTAATGCTATTTTCAATTTATATATGTATATGAAATATTAATACCATCAAGTATTACTCATAAAATTTGTATTTATTGAAGATCAAATTAAAAAAAAAACATATATATAACACGTATTCTATATACTGGTCACGAAAATCCCAAGTTCTGAGAAATGGCAATTTAATTTCCATGTGGTCCTTAGGAGTTGATGGTGTTGAAACCTTGATACATATTACTAACATAATATCAGTACACTTTTTGTGATATTTATGTTTATAAACACTGTACATTCAAATAAATGAAACAGGAATGATTCAATGAAAAATACCTAGTTAAATTTTACTCACGATACATGCACATGTAGTAAATCCTCTCCAAGATTTTCTGGAACTTGTTGTGAAGTATCATGCAATATAAAATATTTTGAAACCCTTCATATTTAATGAAGCAGGTTATAAATACCTTTTGTGCTGCATCAATTAGCCAGTACTCTTAGCAATATCTAATTAGAATATAAAATTGAATTTTTTAATTGATGAACTTGGAAACCATGTATTTGGAATTGTTAGCCTTATCGACCAATGTCTAAGTGAAGAACAGTTAAATCTTAGACCAATCTGTTATATGTGGGTAATAAATGAAAACGATATCGTTTTAAGGAAAAGTATCAATAATTGGGAGTATCTTGTTACGGCGCGGGGTAGATTAAGAACTGTTTTTAATGATGGCTACTCTATTCCAAATTCAATCAGCCCTTGTGGGTTTACTACTTGAAGTTTATCCAAGCGTTTCAAGTTAAAAATAGATCCTGTTATGACAGTTGATCTTTGATGAAGAATAAGAATTACTGCAAGACGTTTCAAAATTTGGAATATACTTAAAATCATGGGTTATATTAAAGAACTGAATAAATACAAACCCATAGGAGTTTCTGACTCACTGTCATTTTTAAATAGCGGTGTCAAACCCGTGAGCTATGGGTGGCTAAGAATCGAACATGCCAAGCTTGCCTGAGTGGTCATCCTTATCTTGCACTTATATACACATGGACAGTTACTCTTGGACCACCAAAGACTTTGGTAAAATTATCACACATGGATAGTCAATATATTTAATATTAATTCACAAGGACAATAAATACACTATTTATTTTTTAGACGTAAGATTTATTACTTATAGCAATATGGACCTCATCTTTTTAAAAATAGAAATGTGTAGATATATATTTTAACTTCAGGAATTTTTAATCATGTTTCCCTCTTGGTTCAACACATTCATTCAGTCATTGGTTATAATATAAAAGAATCGAACACATAGAGAACCAGGAGAGTCTCTGACTTTAGTTTGTAAGTTGCAGCCTAAAACTCGTGAGCTTAAATTCTGGGTGGTTCTTCTAACAGGTCTGTGGCATATATTTTTTAAATCCTTGAAGTGGCCTGGCATAGGTCCATTGTTGGTTTATGGATTGTTTGACGGAGCATGATGACAAAACACTACAATAACAAATCTGCCGTCCCAGCTTTAGCTGTGCTGTGATTCTGAGTGGGTCTCCCTGCCTGTACACAAATGTCGCTGACAGGTCCCACACATGTTTAAAAATAAATGTTACTTCTTAATTGTGGATTCTAATCTTGAGAGATGGTTCAGGTCCAAAAGATTTTATTCCAAACTCATTGCATTTTCTAACAGTTTGGTCCGACAAATTTTTGATCAGTGTTGTCTAAAGGTGAAAGCATCCTTGTGTTTGTAACCAGCCAGAGTCATCATGAATGAAGTGTACAATCTGTCATCTGTTTCTCGGGTATGTTTTCCAGATGGTCCAGTGCATTTTTTCTGGCCAACGCTGCCTGTTTCTCTTAGCTTTTGCAGTAATAGCCAAACAACTAACTTAGAAGCGGTAACAGAAATGGAGCCTTTTTGCATAAGCCAACAATTTTCTATTTGTATCTTTCTCAGATAAACGCCTGCCAGGTGTTGCCATACTGAGTGATTTCTTGTCAGTGCTTGCTTGGCAAAAAAAAAAAAAAAAAAAAAAAAGGGGGGGGGGGGGAGCGGAGGACACACCTGTTTATACTGAGTTCTTAGGGTCATAATGAATACAAATTCATCATGCATTTTCGGTCACTCATGATTTTAACAATAATCCTGAGTGCGAGAAATCAATCCACAGCCTTGTAAGATTTTGTTTATTCAATTTTTTAGTGGTTATTCATTGCAAAAAAAAAAAAAAAAAACTTGCCCTACTTTCAACGCCGACCTGTCAGGCCGCGTTTGTTTATGTTTGTCGCAGTGTTTCTACATTACACATAACGTAAAATCAAACATCATTTACACACATTTGATCTTGTCTGAATGCCAGGTTTGGACCAAGTAATCTACAGTGAGTTACTACTCTTGAATTTCACTTTCGAAAATTATAATTCATCTTCAAACAAAGAATCAAAAGATATGTAGAAACAATCAGCTGTAAGTATCGAGCCACAGTCAGGCCAGCAATAACTTTACAGGTATACACAGCATAACTGTGAGCCAGCTACGGGTATCCTTTCTTGACAGATTTATGAACTTGACATGTCATATTTATTCTCTCCATGTCTACTGTTGACATAGTCATTGAAATGTGATCATCCTAAATAAGTACATTAAACATCAATCTACTGTAAGAAACTGATTTAACATAATTCTGCGTAATAGTTTATTCTTTGTGCACTATTATCTGTTAGGTTGCCTACAACATGACCAATGGTATCATTCTTCTGGTATGTGTTAAAAGAAGCAAAAGTCTTTTGATCCGGCATACCGATAGTAGGGGAAATGCTTCTACTTATTGATACAATGCTGTTGTTTTCTTTTACTAAATAAAGGAATGGTCAAGTGCATAACAGTGGTAGTTGATAAAGAGATACATTAGGCAACAAATTAGAATCGATGTTTATAACAAATATATCGAGATAATAGCGCATACCAGAAAGCTTTAATTTTCACATTCAATGCTAACTTTTATCCACTCTACTAAGCCTGTCAATTTTGTCTTGAGAGCTACGAGCAACAATACTTAAAGCATAGTTATGACCATATAATCAGGGAATAAGGAGATCATGCAAAGGCTTGTTTTGTTATTTGCATAAACGAAAAAAAACAAAAAACAAAGGCATAATAAGAGAGACATGTGGTACTCCACATGTCATATATTATATGGAATTGTTTGTCATTCCCATTCTTTATAGCCTACAGCTTTAATCTTTGCCAGAATGAAAATAAAACGTAGCTTTATTGCTCAATTGAAAAAGGCAATAAAACGTGCATGTTTCATGTTTTCTTACCTGGACACCACTCCCCAGTCTTATTCTATAAGAAAACTTCATCACCTTGCTGTTGTTATTTGATGCAGAGGCATTACGAGTCCTTTTGGTAGTAGATGAAGCTAAAATAAGATTAAATAAATATAGACATAATATATAGCTATATATAAATATCAATTTTCCTGTTCGTTGGTCTAAGTTTCAATAATTTTGAAAAGTGTGAAATATTGAATAGCTGTGTATCCTAGACACAAGCAAACACACAGACACACATTTGTGTTTATGTTCTCTACATTTCCTCCATACTTCATGGCTGCAGGTAATATATTTTTGTATGGGATCACACACACACACACACACGCACACACACACACACACACATATATATATATATATATATATATATATATTATATATATATATAGATATATAATTATCATTTTTATTATTACTATACTAAATTAATAAACACTCATGTCTATAGATATGCAAGCTAAGAAGAAAACGCGTAAGATAACCTGTTTCACATTTACAAGATTGGATATTACACAAAATGGGTTTAAATGTGGGTCACATTGAAATGATGTTCTGTTTTTATGCAATACTGCACACAGCACGAGTGTGAACAGGGGTTTCTATTGTTCACAAGCATATTCAAAATACTTCAGTTAAAGACATGCTTTGTATCAATAATTATAACTCAAATTAGCTAATAAAGAAGGCAAATATATTTAACATGTTTTAATTTAAAAACAGAAATTCTGTTTGTTTGTTTTTTGGATGAATTATATAAATTGGGGACCTGTTGTTGCCAATTCAGGATTCTGATACCTGCTAGGTCTACAAATCTGCATTTTGATTGAGTGGAAACCCTCATTCTGTACAAAACCTAGGAAAACGGGTCCCAACTGAGTGGAGCCACTATCTTTGGACCTGCTGGACACTGCCATCAATGAGTGGGAAGACACATTTGATACAAAAAAATCCAAACTGTGGCCCAAACGAGGGAAACCACTCACTCAAACTAGCTACATCAAGGCTTTGGTGATTGGAAACACTCGACTACCTGGCACAAGAAATTTGAAGCAGGGCCCACGCGAGGGAAAACACTCATTTAGGCCTTGTGTATCTGCATGAAGTCTTAAGGTGATCGGTGAGTGGTGACACTCAGTTGATCCCGAATCATGTCAAAAGGAGGGAAAACACTAACTTGTCAGACCACAGCTGTCTGTTTTTAATCTTATTTGAATGAAACCACTCACCCTTTTCAACATGCCATGAAAAATGGAAATTAATAAAGTGATATTTCATTTTTTTTCAAATGTTGAAAATATGACTGGTACCCTCACATACAAAAATAGAGTTCTGATTTTGAGCCGTGTATTTTGAGGTTTATGGGGTGTTTGACGTAAGAAGCGTATGAGTTGAGGGGTGTGGAGAAAGGGGCAAGGTAAAAACTTAAAATATATTCATGCCAAAAGATTGCCAGTTCATCACATCATGGCGCTGGAAACGAGGAGGGTGGGGACAACTTGAGGATTTTTTGAGTTACATTAAAATCACCGCCACTGATTCAGATTGGATTGCGACACCTCGCTATCCCTTTAATGTTCAGTACACGATGCTGATAGTCAGATACATGCATCTAATGGGTCGTCGAGTGACCTATTTGGCCCTTAGTCATCTTCTGCGTCCTGTTAGCGTTCATTCATAGCAACCCATGACAAAATGCCTGAAAATTTATGCTCAAGCTGTATACTTTTATGAGTGAAGTTTTACTTGCTGACAGGGACCGAAACAGGGATAATTACAAATAATGCCAAACATTTCTTCGTGTGATACACCAAACCTTGTTTCAGAAACCTCAACACAGCACAAACTATAGACTTTTGGTCGCCAAAAATTCTTACAGAAATGCCTTTTTTTCCTGGTATTTAAAGTATGGTTGTCAGTACAATTGCCCTAAATTGGCTAAAACCCATCAGATTCTTTCCATTCAAAAACTGTCGGAAAGCCTTTGTCAGAAGAGGAGAATACATGAAAGCCTTTACTTTACTATGCAGAGTCTGTGGTCCACGAAAGTGGCATTAAAAACTTCAGGACGTGCATGTATGTAGTGGCCTCTGTCAAATACAATTGCACAGGACCAGCCTTTGTGTATTTTTCATTCAAGACTACCGTCCATTTTGGCTCCAATTGGTACCCGTATTCAGGTTTTTATACAGCTTATTATGTTTGATACATTAAGTCATTATCACTGCACACTTCATGAGATTTCTCTTCCCCATACCTCGCAATAAAAAAATTCAAATGACTATCTGTCATTTCATTCCTTTTTTTCACGAAAACTACATAACAGATATTTCATTGGGATACAGGAAAACCGGCAAGACATATTTGATATTTTTGGACATGTTTTTTCCAGTCCGCAGATATAAATAAGCAAAAAAGTAAAGAAATACCGACCAGATGGCTGAAGCTGAATTTTTAGACATTCAACCAGGATAAACAATTGAACAAACCAGCAAAAATATTTGGCTGTAAGGTAAGGCCCTCATCTTCATGGAGTCTGATAAGCTGAGTCAAATATGAAGCATGACAGTCTTGTAGGCACGTTTGCTACCATGTGGTCCAATCAGCGGCCACACAACCTTCACCATGGGAAGGGGGGGGGTGTCGTGAGATATTAATTCCTGCAGCAGATTTCTTGAGCCCATTTCCCAGCCCGAGCCCATAGAATAAATCCTTCTGTTGTCAGGATCAAAACGTATGAGGTCGCATTGTCATGGCTTACTGGTCCATAACTTAAAGAATTTTACTTGTACTTTACACACAAGTGACCAAGAGTTATGATTAAAAAAGCGACTGGCGTCTGGATGGACATCTTATGGGATCAACAAAAACACAAGTGCCCATCCCCCTCCCCAGCCAGTTTTTCTCAATATTTGATGATGAAACGTTAACTCAAATATATATCAATTGGTATACATATCACTTTTAATATGCATAGAAAGGATAATGAAATACTTGTGGTTCCCATTAGATGGCACCCCCTCCCCTTAACACACACACCCACTTCTTGTCCATGTGAACCCGAGAGGATTGATAACTAACTGAGATCCGTCACGTTAACCTACATATATTTCTTGGCTGGGAGCAATCACTGGTGAAAAGTTACTAAGGCGGCTGTTGCCCTAATTTCGCTTAATAACAAGGGCCTTGTCAGGCCAACCTGGGCCAAGAAGTGGGATGAGAGGGGAGGGGCTGGGGCAGATAGAGAAGTATTTTTACAACAACCCTTTGATAAAACAGCCTGGGTCACTGATTCTGTATATTCTGCTGGGGGCCTTCGCTGGTTCCAGCAGCCCATTTGGCCACCCACTCAGTGCAGGACGGACGCTCACCACCCTACCAATTTATAATTTTATTCCAGCTGGCTGGGGGAAGGGAGCACTTGTGTTTGTTGTGTTTGTTTTCAAGCCATAAAGAAATTCTCATGTGTAAGTGGTGTCTTGATGCCTGTGGATACGACAAGCCAGGCATTCTATCCTCACATTGAGTATGGTGACCTGACACCCTCTACACCATCGTGGGACCATGTACTGCTTATTACCTTATCACTCAATTGTATAACACTGCCGATTAATGGACAGCTGGAGATAGTTATGACTGACTAAGGTGCAACCCGACCCTGTGTAGGAATGTAACAAACCACTGACACTATTTATAACACAGTGACACAGAAGAGGACTTTTCTCTGTGTTCCTGTCTTAGTATTTGTAAGTCATGAGTAAAACACAGACATTTGTAGTACATAATACACATTTAATATCCCAACACATTCGTTTAATATGTTACTTGTCCAGTTGTAACACTTTAATAGGCACAAACTGTAGAAGCCAAATATAACCGGCCTTGGATGCATAATACAATCGACTTGGTTCATAAACTGTCTGTAAACAGTTGAAAATTCTGGGATTCCCTTGGAAAAAAATATGGACCCTGAAGGTATAAAATCACAGCCAGTCTTTTCAATTCCCAAATTATTCTATTGCATTAGTTTTAAAATGGACCCTATTTTATATTTTTTTAGCTTCGCCGACTTGTCAGTCATGGCTAAGCTGATAGGATGGTCTTTGTCCATCATCCGTCCATTGACAATTGACATTTTCGGCTTCTTCTCTATAACTGTCAGCCAGATTTACTTCAAATTTGCTGGGATGTACCTTGGAAGGGTCTTCACCAAGTTTGGTGAAAAAGTCACGCTCCCGTGATTTTAGCATTTTATTTTATTTTTATTTTTTTGGAAGGGGGGGGGGGGAGGAATCTTAAACAAATTTCTCTGAAAGCGCTCACCCAATTGCTTTGATATCACACAGGAACACTCCTAGGGACTCCTAGTTTTTCACCACGAGGCGCTGCAATTATTTCAATATTTTTTGGTGTGTGTATGTGTTTTTTTGCTATTTTTGACTTCTCCAGAATCATCATTCACACTAAGCTTGGAGCATATGTTGCTTGTGGAATGGTCAAACAAAGCTGTTCACTAGGTGGCACTGCTGTGGATTCCTCATTTTTAACAATTTCTTTTTTTAATTTGAATACTTCTCGGTAAATGCACATTTCCTATTGATTACTATGTAAGTCACGGGGCATTGTAATGCTAATAATGTCTAGGCGATCACCCAGACATTTTGTCTCTCTTTTCTTTCTTTCTTTCTTTCTTTCTTTCTTTCTTTCTTTCTTTCTTTCTTTCTTTCTTTCTTTCTTTCTTTCTTTCTTTCTTTCTTTCTTTCTTTCTTTCTTTCTTTCTTTCCTTCTTTCTTTCTTTCTTTCTTTCTTTCTTTCTTTCTTTCTTTCCTTCTTTCTTTTTTTCTTTCTTTCTTTTGTTCCTCTTGGATGCCAACCCAGACATATTGTTTTTCTTCAGGTTCTTAAATTGCTTTCTTTCCATGGCACCCAAATTTAATTAGAGTTTTGCTTGACTATGACTGACCTACCAGTGAAATTGTGCACCTGGTCTGGAATAGTAATATTTGAAATCATGCAAATGAAAGGCAATTAAAATTTTAAAAGCTCCATATCACCCAAGCTATTGGCTCAAAATTCCAATGTGCATGTACAGATTTGAAATAATTGCCAATAAAATGGACAGTAAATGAGGGTTGTAGAACTTCAAACTGTGCTTATTAGAGGCACCGAAAAAATGTAAAAGTTGAATATATCTAAAACTATTAAACATATAGATGTCATTCCAACTTCAATCTTAAGATTTGTGGCAAAGCCGTATCCAATGCAAATTAGGTGATTTTGCAGGATGTAAATCATGCATAGCTTTAAAACTATTAAAGATAGAGGTACCATTCCAATTTCAATCCATAGGCGTGTAACATAGCCACATCCAATGAACCATGATCCAAAATTGCACAATTTCAATTGATGCAGATTAGGCAAAACATAAAATTAAAATGTTAAATAGCTTTGAACCTTTTATAGAAATTGGTGTCTTTCAACTTCAGTTGATATGTTTATGACATTGCCACATCCGATGAACCAGGGACAAAAGTTGTAACATTTTAGATTCTGCACATTAGGCTAATACACAAAATTTAGATTATGTAGAACAATGGCAACGTGCAATATTTCAAACTGTTCTCATTTGAAGGCACTCAGATTTGCTGTGAAGCAAATTTTTTTCCAGTTCACATTTTTTATTTCTTTTCTGAAACTATCAACCAGATTGACTTCAAAATTTGTGAGGATGTACCTTGGGATCAGTCACTACCAAGATAGTTTAAATTGTCAGACTCCATTGATTTTTTGTTTACTTTTCATGCACTTTTTGTTCTTTTTAGGGGCAAATTCTTTTTTAAAAATTCTCACTCAATTGCTCTGATATTAAACAGGATTACTCCTAGGGACTCCTAGTTTTTAATTGTTAGCCAGGTGGCGCTGCGATTTTTCCTAATTTTTTTTGTTTTTTGTGTTCCTGCTATTTTCGGCTTATTCTCCAGAACCGTCAATCAGGTTAAGCTGAAAATTGGTGGATGTGTTGTTTGTGGAAGAGTCAAACGAATTTGTTCACTTCGTGGTACTGCTATGGATTCCTGATTTTTAACTTTTTTATTTCTAATTCGGTGCTTATTAGTAAATGAACCTTTCCTATTTATTTCTATGCAAGTCAATGGGCATTGTTATGCTGAAAGACACTTTGGACTTCTCTGAAGAAACCGTCAGTCAGATTGACCTTAAACTTGGTGGCAATGTATCTCAGTTGGGTCCCTACCAAGTTTCTTTGAATGGTCATGCTCAAGTGATTTTTTTCTTTTTTATGATTTTTTTTCGGAAAATCTTTTAAAAAGTTTAATAGGAAAGTTTTACATGGGAATTTCTTCTAATGGTTATAACTTAAATAAATTTTGGCCAGATTTGTGCCGAACTTGCTTAGGATGTACCTTTCATAAGTGTCTACATATTTGTGGAAGTGATCATGCTCCAATGATTTTTGGACCTTGACCTCATTCCCAAGGTTAAAAGACAACTGACATGAAGGTTATTGTTCATTCGATAACTTGAGATCTGTTTTGAGTTAGGACCTTGAGGTTGCACATGTTAATGTTTCTCTATAAAGGTCACGCTTAGACAGTACAGGAGTGACCTTGACCTCGTTTTTAGGATCACAGTGCAACATACATGAGTTTTACTCTGCACTGTAACTTGAGAACTACTTGAACTGGAACCTTGATGTTGCACATGTCAGTGTTCTTCCATAAATATCAGACGTACTCAATACATGGGTGACCTTGATCCTATCCTAAATTTACAGAGCCACAAGTGTGATGAATCTTTTAGGTTAGCTGAGCATGAACTGTTCAGACAAACCTCTGGCTACTTGCTAAATTCATATGCAATGTTCTGCTGCTTTGCACATAATCTATCCACTAAAGTTAATAATATTGAGCCAAATTGTCAAATAAAGATTTAGATGATGGATCCATGAAATTAAGCCTTGGGCTCATGATAAATGCTTTTCACTTCGGAGGTAGCCTTTGTTTGTAGGATCATAAATTAAAAAAGAAATAAGAGATATAGCAGCAGCTTTACCTGCACCAGTTCCCCCAAGAGGTATATTGCACACATTGGACTATGAATCGCATCCTTCATCGTATTACATGTTGGTACATTGTAATCATAAACTTACATTGTAATCATAAACTTTATATTTCACGAACAAGAATATGGAATTAAAATATACATACATTCTGCAGGGCCGTTAGTGACATGCAACTTGAATTCATATGATAAAAAGGGTTCGCAGGAGTGTAGACTTAATTTGTCAGTTACAGCTTGGATTCAATTGTTGTTTGCGGACTCTCGGATCGAAACACACGTATGAATAAAATATTAAATGTGGAAAAGAGAGATTGGCGGAATGGTGTACAGTGTACTGTCTTATGCATGGGGAGGTTTTGATTGAAAGGATTTAGTATTTCTTGGCGGGACATATTTATCATCTCATAAAAATGGTACCATGGATTAGATGCAAGTTTGCCTAAAAAATATTCAGGCTTGTCTGTTAAAAACAGTTCCATATTTGTGAAAGGGAGATATTAACAACTCAACTTGGAAAACCAAAACTAGCAGTTGGACTTTTCGATTGATTAATTTTTATGTGTTAAATAAAAGTATTCGAGGTAAAGTGTTCACCATATTAATGATCATGTAAGGATGAATGTTTTTCGCATCAGGTAAAGATTTCATTAAAGGAGTGCTTTTACTGTGGAAAACTGATCTACAGTCTGTCTTAACTCGTAAAGAGACCTGTGACCCTACAGATTATATTATGTACCAAAAATTCAATATTACGTGTTCATGGTATCTTGTATGACCATACATACCTTCACATCAACGTAAGTGGATTCTTTTTTTCAACATCACAAAATTTTCTTGCTGATGCCAACTTTGAACACTGGTTATTTTTGCGAAACTTTATTTTTCTAAAAGCTAATTATTATGCAATGAAGCAATAATATCACACATGATATGACGTTAGTTTATGAATCATTACCATTATGTTTATTTTGAAGTATGCTAGTTTTAATTTTGATGATTAAATTCAAAACTGATTTTTGAGTATTTTCAGTAGTTTTCATGAAGAAAAATTTTTCTTGGTCCAATAAAATGTCACAGGTGTTAGGCTGTCGTCAAAGGCAATAGCAGGTGCTACTCACATTGAAGTTTTTGAGAATAATATGGCAAAAATATTCATTTCAAGGGTCTCTTGAGGTCATACAGACTGTAAATCTAAACAGAAGTGTGATTATAATAAGAGGGCTGTGTAAACATCTCATGCTCAGCTGACGTAGAGATTCATCATACTTGTGTTTCTGTAAACTTGGGACAGCACAAAATAGTTAAACACTTATCAAAGGTACATCCTTGCCAAGTTAGACATATTAACCAATAAGAAAAGTGCATTACACAAATACGCGAACTAAAAGAATAAAACATAAATAAAAATCACTGAAAATGCAACCTCGTGGACAGCTTTTTTTTTTACCTATTTACAAGGAACATATCCACAAAAACAGTCAAAAAATTATTATGTTTTAGATACATCGCTGCCTATTGCACAAATTAAGAACTAGGAGTGCCCAGAAGTGTTGCTGTGTGATATCAAAGCAATTGGGTGAGTGGTTCTGGAGAAGATTTTCTTTAGGATTTGCCAAAAAACGCCCAAAATTTATTTTAAAATAGAAAAAATCGCTGGACCTGGACCACTTGGACAATCTTAGGTGAAAAGGTACTTGGCTACCAAGTTTTAAGCGAATATGGTTGATGGCTCCAAGATGTGAATCAGCATTAGATCTAGAATGCCCTGTGACTTACATAGTAATCAATAGGAAAGGTGCATTTATCGATAAGTACTCAAATTGAAAAAAAAGTTAAAATCAGGAATCAGTGCCCCCTACTGAATAACTTTTTTGACCATCCCACAAGCAACATTTCCACCAAGTTTCAGTTCAATGTGAGTCACGTTTCTGGAGAAGAAGGCAAAATGGCAATAACATAAAAAAAATCACAAAAAGGGTGAAGAAGATTTTTTAAAAATTTCCCCCTAAAGCGAACCTAACAAATCATTTAAACAATCCAAAAATCACTGGAGCATGACCGATTGAACAAACTTGGCAGAGACCCACACAAGGTATATTGCCACCAAGTTTGAAGTGAATCTGGCAGACGGTTTTGGAGAAGTCGATTGTTGAGGACAGATGACAGACAAAGACCATAAGAAAAGCTCAGCGACGGACAAGTCAGCGGAGCTGAAAAGCTGGCTGCAAAACTTGAGTGGTCTCTTTATGGGGGATTTTAATTGAATATTCTACTGTATTATTAGGATGTACATTTATATACATGCCAAATAACAGTCCTTGAGGAACAAATGTATACAGTATATATTATTTTGGTTTGAATCTCGTACCCGCTGGTACCTAAATTCACACAGTGTAAGTCACCTAAACTAGAAAAATATTTTGAAAGTGACAAAATGATCCAAAAGAGGAGGGCATTTACAGTAGAAACAATATGTAAAACTTGTCAGTGTTACATATTTGTTGTTTATCATTTGGCACAATTCAAAGTAAGAATGTCGGGGTTTAATGCAGTATAGGCAATGTTTCACCTTTGTCACGCTCGTAATTTCATATTACCTGCATGGGCATCATAACAAGTTAACAATGTGATGCGTTTCAAGATGATACACATAAACAATGCCAAAAATGAGAGCTTTCTTTAATATGTAAACAATGCAACCTCATTTTTCTTTTTTCAATTTACGGGCCCTTCTATTGTCAAAATTGGTAAAAATGGGGAAAATGAAATTTAAAATGGGGATTTTTTTTCGACTTCTTTTAAAATCAGCACATAGATCTATAGAGAAGTAATTTGACATCCTGTTGATTCACACTTTTCTCAGAGATAGCCAGCTTTTAACTGTTTCTTTCCAATACAAAAGCTTTAGAATACAATTTTCATAAATTTACCCTATTTAACTTACTTGCCAGAGCCAAAACAGAAGAACATTATTCTCAATCTTCATTATCTCTGACTTTTTTGGACTTCTTTCTGTTTTCAAATTTTGTTCATCTAGTCCGTAAACCAAGAAAAAAAAGCAATGGGGGTGGGGGTGGGGTGGGTAATTGATGAAGATAGATCACATAGTTACGGTAAGTTTGCATGACTTTTGAGGCATTTGAATGTTAAAAGTGTTTCATTCGTTGCATTTTAATTTAAGTCAATGCACAAAAAGTTCAGAATTGATAATTTAACAAATGCATTTTTTATTTAATGAATAACATTAAAATGTATATATCCATAACATGAAAAGACTAAAACAACTGATTCAATATTTCAGTTTCACTCTCTACCCTCCTTGGTTACAGACTGTCAGCATTGGCAATATGATAAGAATACATTATGATTCTCACTTTTTCCAAATGTTGATGAACATCTAAGATCAAACATTGTATATTCTCAGTGTAAGCACTACATGTAACTCAATTGGCAACGGTCAATGTCACATGAAAGATAAAGGAACGAAACGTACATGTTGGTGTATATGCAGTGATTGTATGTGCACTTGGTAATGTGTATGAGCGATCAGCTAGTCAGTATCACACAATGGTTGCCATTACCAGCTTTAATTTTGATAATTTGGTGTTTATGGCTGGAGATTGAGAATTAATATTATGAAAATTGGTAGTATTAATGGGTATATTTTGTAAAGGAAAGGCAGAAAATGTGGCTTTATCTACAGGACAAAATTTGACCACTTTGACATAGAGAAACACTTGAAAATGACATGTAAACTAGTTGAGAGTATTTTAATATTTCACAGTTGTGGTGGGATTTTTTTAGAAATAAGCAGTCCTGTATGCATGTGTTTAAACTCTATGTGAGTTGGCTGGAGGGGGGGGGGGGGGCGAGGTTCATGTTCATACCATACCAAATCTCGGTAAAGAAAGACCTGAAACTAGGCCTGTTTTCTTTTTTTCTTCTTTTTTATAAAGCTTTCTCCTTTGTGACACAGGGGACTGATTACACTTAAACCAAAATATAATTTTATCCATCGCAACATCATATTATGATCATGCTGATAAAGACTGGTTTGCATAATAGGACCAGATATGAAATACCCCTATTCCCTATCACCATATTGTTACTGAGTAGCAGCCTTAACCTATTTTCATTTATACATAATTGACAGTGTGTACATGGCTTAGATCAATGCAGTACCAAGAATATAGGCAGATGGTTGCTTATTTTACTCCATTCACAACCACCTTTCTTAGGATTTTTCATGGTACTTCATGTCTGCACTCAAAATGTATATATATTTTGTTCGGAACGAGTGGGACTCGAACCTCCAACCTTTGGCACCAGTCGCCTTGCTGAAATAGGAAACGCTCATAGCCACTCGACCAAATCCCCATTCGTAAAAAGAATGGTTCAATGGAGGTAGTTATGTGCGAGTGCCATATCAACACGGTAATGCAGTATATTTACGGAGTCGGCATTTATTTCCAGAATCGGGAGCTTAAATCCACCAGCATTAAGGAAATGCCGAAGATATATATTTTTGTTCGGAACGAGTGAGACTCGAACCTGCAATTTCCTATTGTAGTTTCAGAGAGTTTATGGGGTTTCTCCTGATACATTTTTGTGTGTGTGTACAATATATGTAAATATAGATCTGTAGCTGTATTCAACATTTGTCGGATCTCCCAGTATCCAAATTGTACAAATCTGAGATGCTGGTTATACATGTAAACTTTTCTGCACACAACAAACAACTGGACAGTGCTGTGTGGTCACCAGTCAAGTAGCTTATGTGTAGACCTGACCTGGGAACGAAATATTACGCACCTATATGTAATGTGTCAGGGAGCCGGGAATGTTTGTGTTACCGCTAACATATGTGCTGTTTTATTACCATGATAGGACTACTCTTTCAATTAGCAGTGGGCTCTTGTTTCAGTGGTAGAATTTTGCAAAGGAAGGGGCAAATTCAGGGCTAGTGGTATGACTCGGTGTCATGCTGACTGATTGCAATACGGGCGGATGTCACTTTCACCTGGCTTGATCAAATTGCCAATACGTGATGCCCATGTGCGTATTCACACACCCACACACACACACACACACGTGTATCAAGGTTCTATGCCGATAACATGACACCCCATTGGGAACCACTAAATGACACCAATTTCAGAGCAAGAATGCATCAACAAACGGATAGCAAGGAGGTACTCACACAACAAAACCCTGCCAGAAAGAGCATCTTCCTCAATAATCATTGTTTGTCCAGTCCACTGTTAATTTACTACAAATGATGATGTGAACACCTGGCAAAAGTCATGATATGTTACAACGAATCTCAAGACTTGTAGGCTTAAGTACGCAATGAGAATGCATGGGTTCAACTTGACACCATGTATGTAAGTATGTGAACTGGATGGGGGGGGGGGGGTTCCCACGCAGTTCCAAGAGGATCTGTACGTGCTGCATCATGAATGTGAGTTTTATCTATTTGTCAAGGAATATTTTCACAAATACTGATGTATATGCATTTATGTGTGTTCTGTGCCATTTGAAATGAATTATAACAAGAATAATTATGCTGCCAAAGCAAATAGCCTAATTTAGCTGATGCACTAAGAGTTTTTGTTGTTTGGATGCTGTCCATGCATGAAGCTTGAGTGTATGGAGGGGGGGGGGGTGTTAAGGTAGGTGGGGTCCCATCGTGCTGGTAGAGTAAATTAATTTCCCCAAATACAGAGTACAGAAAATAAGAATATTCCGAAATACTGGCCAGTAGGGAAAATTAGAGGCCTCCAGTATATGTTGGTACTCAAAGAGGATTATGCCAAAGTGTCGCAGTGCAGAAATACACTGTACACTTACACTGCACCCCCCCCCCCAATATATTGCTGTAGATTATTCTTGAATTCACATGGTGATAAAGCACCAATAATTTCAAATTGGGATCTTCATCAAATTGAAATTACTTTGTACCATTGAGTATGTTCTGCCATTTGCGTGCAGACTAAACATCAAATTTTCAATGTATCAAATGGTATTTTCATTGATCTTCATTCGTTAATTTTGCGACTTACAATTATGTACGCACTGGTTGGGTGTCTTCACACTCAAATAACATGGTGGGGTACTAAGACCAAGCACGCATTCAGAGGAGTATTTACACACGTTGCAAGGTGTCTAAGGGCTTTTTTTGTTTATTTTTGCTTTTGTTTGCTTGTTCAGTTTTTTTTCTTTTGTTTTGCTACGTTTTTTGTTGGCTTTAGCTTTATTTTGACAACCGATTCAAATGTGTTCTAAAGTCATTTAATTCGTTTAGATACTAAATAACATATTTTAATCGTTTCGGTGTTATTACTCAACTAGGTAGGATTTCGTACAGAGCTGTATCTCAAAGGTTGAGAGTTTTTCCTCGTTTGGAACTGATGTTGGACTATGGTGGTGCCAACTGGATGTTTTCACTCATCCGAGGCTTTAAAACAGATACAGACCAGGTCTTAATGAGTGTTTTCCCTCATGTGGACCTCGTTTTCGATTCCTTATACGAGCTGGGTTGAGTGTTTCCACTCAGCTGGGACTGTTTACATAGTTTTGTATGGATTGAGTGTGTCCACTCAAGCAAAATTGTAGATATGTGGACCTGCCAGTTACTGACATCTAGAAATGACGACCAAAATCACCAATTTCTGTTAATCTAGCCAAAAAACAGACAAATAGAATTTTTGTTTTTAAAATAAAACGTGTTATTTACATATATCTTGGTATGTTAGTGAAAAAGCTTTATTCTGTCTATGAGCGTATACCACATACCATATAAATTCAATTTTATTTATTTCAGATTTTCTTTTCTCTTCATTTTCTTTAGTATTCTGTTGTTTTTTTAAAATTTTTTTTAATTTTTAAATTTTTTTTGGCTTTTTTGTTTTGTCATTGTTTTTTTTAATTTTTTGTTTGTTGTTGTTTTTTGTGGGGTGGTTTCATTTTTTTTATTCGCTTTGTTTTGCGCGAAATATTGCGGCATAATTATGCGATTTTTTAATTACTGAAGGGAATGGGTAACTATAGCTCACGCTAAATCCATCGTGATGGACATTTCGCTTTTTTTGAGAAAAAAGTAGAGTCAACTGTCCTTATCTCTCTGGCCACATGCTATTAAGAAGTGTGATTATTTGGTGTCTTGCGTGTACGTCTACCATATATAATCTCTGAGAATTGGCATGCTCATGCAATTACCATGAAAAAGAACTCTTATCTGTCAAGGTACAATGCCCAAATGACGGCTATCAGCATTTGAAACGTCGGTCAGACAAATGTTATTATATTGGTCTAGCAAAAAAGAACAGTAAATTAGAAACTAGGCTTCAGAATCTGGTAGCAAGTATGTAGCTGTTTTACAGCCTTGGTGCATGCCAATTACAAACTAGGTTTTTTTTTAAAGTCAAATGTTTGGTAGTTATATGCCTCCAAAAACTGAAACATACGAAATTCGAAGGACCATTCCCTGTATACGTTCTTTGCTTCTAAGGGCAAAAGATCAAAAGATCAATTTATGTTAAAATGATGGTAAATGAAATAAAATCCTGGGTCCATATTATCTTTATGATCTATTTCAACCATACATTTCCACCAAATCAAGAAGAAAGAAGATCCACCCCCCCCCCCCAAAAAAAGAAACTACTTCTTGCGGCATAAACCTTTGAGATAGTATGGAGCAAAAATATGGAATGATCTCCCAGACCAGCTCAGAGAAGATATCAATGTTAAAAACGTCAACAGTCAGATAAACAAATGGGATAGTGATATGCCTTTTACTCTTCATACGCCAGTATATATTTTGATATATTTATATTAATGCGGGGAGTGTGTTGCCTCTTGCAGGAATCGTGGGGCTAGGATGGGGCTCTCATGGCAATCTTGGCCACATCGTCATGCTGGGGAGGTGGCCGAGATGGTCATGGGTACTCCATGGTCATCCTGGTTGTCTCTGGGGGTGACTTACTCTTCACATGTACCAGTAAATAACTTACATAATACTGTGGTTAGTTTTTAACCGTCATCGCAAGTCCATCATTATTCTCATATTCAGGTTTCATTTGTTAGATGTATGAAAGCATGAAGAAAATCTTTTTGTAATTTGACATAATTTACTTATAGTATCTTTTATTGTAACTTAATCGTTAGTTTTATTCAAAGTCTTAGTTATTGTAGTTAAATTTCCGTTAAACTTTTCTTAATGTACTCTGGTTCATGCTCTTTTATACCTTATACACTTATGTTGTCAAAGAGCCTTAGACTGCTCAAATTGTCTATTTTATGTAAACCGGCGATAAAAAAGTTTATGTACGTATGTATGTATGTATGTATGTATATATGTATGTATGTATGTGTGTATGTATGTATGTATGTATGTATGTATGTATCTATCTATCTATCTATCTATCTATCTATCTATCTATCTATCTATCTATCTATCTATCTATCTCTCTGTCTGTCTGTCTGTAGCATTTATCTCATCACATTGTAAGAATGTGCTTTCATGAAGTCTGCTTAGTCCCTTTTCAGGATGTGTTGTAGCTTAATATACCAACAGGAAATGGAAAGTTGGAAACGGAAATATCCGTAAATGGATCTTGTACCCGTTTTGAGTGATAAGCACTCAATGGCTCATAATATATATATATATATATATATATATACATATATATATATGTATGTATGTATGTATGTATGTGTGTGTGTGTGTGTGTGTGCATAACAGTATTGCTTCCAGACCACATTCGGCGCTATGTTTTCCATAATTCACATCAAAAGTGGCGTTAAAAAGGAATTAGAATATAGTAGACAGTGTGAAAACGAGGCTGCCGTGACATAACATCTGATATATCACAGTGAATCTTCTTTTCATTATACTTCCCCCCCCCCACTGAATTGCCACCCCATATGAGCCCTGGATTGATTTCTATTCAACGATTATTAATAAAGTTCAAGTATATGATTGTTTACTTCATTTTAAAATGTTATTACAGGGAATGTTCACAAAATATCTTTCACGACAATGTAATGTAAATTTTTGGTTCCGTGTTCTTATGTTAGTTACCATGGTTGATAATAGATGGCACAGTAATTCAAGTACATCTGTACTCCCTATCCGCACTTGCCCTCAATGCTCCAGCAGCCACATATAGGAAAGTTACAAACCTGATCTCGTCATTACTCCACAATTATCCCAATGACCCTCACACAAGTCAATGCAAGTGCATGCATGGACAACCTTGGTAAACAAGCCTCCCGATTACTGCAACCACTGAACCAGTGTCAAAACACTGTGTCAGTAACTAGTTGTAGGCCTACGGATGCTATGGTATTTAATTCATCCCGCTCCTCTCCCAAAAGTAAATTTTGCTAAGTATTGTCATAATTGTTGCATGGGTCTTGCATTTGATAAACCTTTGTCCTGGAAAAATAATCCAAGTAGAACATGAACTAATTTAAAAATTGACCGATACAGGGTGAATTTTCCTGCTTGCCACCGTCATTCACTTTCAACCGTGATACAGTGATTTGTTACATGACCTCATTCAGCGAATCACATTTGTCATACATCGTTCGTCTGGCGGGACCCTATAAGATTTCCACGTTTCAGAAAGGTATGTGGGCCTAAAGCAGCGAACTGCCAAATGTAGGCCTAGGATATAATTATGATAAACTTTGGTGTCATATTTTTATGGTCCATATCTTAAGCTTATGCATATTTGGAAGGTTGTTGGTTAGAGCAGTACAATTTTCCCACATAGGGCCCAGCAAATAGGGCCCCGTTCATCTCCAAAACGGTAGATTCTACAGGGGGGGGGGGGTGCGCAAGCAAACGGGAATGGCATAGATAAAAGCAATGATAACGTGTGAAAATAGGCCAGTTAAATCCTTTTTTGCGTCAATTTGGGGGATTTTCAAACTGAAACCATATTTCAGTAGGAATTAAGTACAGCATGGCATTGATCATTGCCAATATATTACTCAGGAGGCGGTGAGACTCCGTCAGATCTCTTGCCGGTGCCCCAGATCTGACTTCAATTACACTGCTTCCTTCATGATATATTGGCAGCAATCAACGTCACGCCGCACTTATTTTCCTGAAGCACAGACATGTATCTGGTCAGATAACAACCATTAGTAATGCATGTTTCCCAACTTAATTTGGACGTTCCAACTATACTTTTAAACGTAGAAAATATTCAATGGTGAAGCAAGATTTTCCCCTTCAGATGACGAACTCCATAATATGATTCTTCCCTCACTCCAAAAACAGAAGAAAAACACTAAATGATTCCAAAATACCGGGACACTGCCCAAAAGAATTGTCTTAACCATGCTACTAGGCTGGGTTATATTCATTTGCAATTGATACACATTGTGCACATCAAATTTGCAATTCTGTTTCAAACCTGATTCTGCTACCAGACACAGCTTTCGTAGTATCATAATGCATAAACTATTACTAATGAAGAAGTGCTGATGTCCATTAAGTGTTTGGGATATGACTCAATAGTTCGACAAAGTCGAGTTTTCGATGGTGCTGAAGTGAGTCTTGCGTCCATTTACATTTCGATTACTGTTTTATATATATATATATATATATATATATGGATTTAGCCTTTACTTCTGCAAAAAAAAAAATTGTTGGAGCAGGTGCATATGAGGATGTCACAAGAGTCATTAGTTCCACTCTCACATCGATGACTAAGTTTCTTGCTAAGAATTTCTGAAGAATGAAAGGTGCTGTTCAATCCGAGTGAGCCTAAAGTGATTTCCTTCAACCGATTGACTGGTCCGTGTTTACCAAATTTTATATAAATGGGTACAGATACAAAAATGTATCTTTCACACATATTAATGAGCAAATATCGAAATACATGCGAACACTAAAAAAAACCCCAGGAGCATATTTGAAGGTTTAGCGCTGATTGCTAGTTTAGACATGGTGTTCGAAGACAAAATATAAATTGTTTAAGACACCACGTATACCTTTTTATGGTTGCCAGTTGTAGGATTCCGCAGGACAAAGTTTTGAAGTGTTCCTCACTACCTGTCGCAAGACAAGTAGACTAGTTTTAGAAACATCCCTGCACAAGCCACAGTGCCTTGCTGCATGCAATTTGCGCTGACTTATATAATGATCATCAAAATTGCAAAAGGTTCCACACCTTCTTTTTCAAAGCCTGCTGTACTAAAAACGAGATTTTGTCTACTCTAGCTAATACCACTTTTCATGTAAGCATGTTCACTCTGTGTCACTGTTGAAATTATGTATTGTGATATATGTATGATTTTCTGTAGCTTAGCTTTTTAGATCCGCTCAGCAGTATATATAAGACACAAAATCGTGGTCAGTTGTGCACCAGTCCATTGATGACAGCACTGTGGGATTAGAGAAGAGGAATTGAATGCAAAAGTACGAATAAAGATAAGATAACAAAAATATCAAAATGAGACATTAAGTTGCCAATCAGTATTCACATATTTTCAAGGGACAATCCAACTAAAACGGCATTAAAAAGTATAGACCCATATCTTCTACATGGATTGCGAAACAGGCCAAGCCTATATTAATCTCTCCCCATTACACAGATGGTGGCATGTACTTTCTTACCTACTTGTTTGGTGGAGGAAACCGAAGGATTGGGATAAAACCACCATGCACAGTCAGAATGGTAGGATTTTTTTTCATTTGCTTCCCCAGCCATGAATCGAAGCCCGGCCGCAAACACAGCAATGCAGATGGTAAACCCACCCTCACCAAGCAGGAAGCTCAGCAGTGATTACCCACTGCCTAAGTATAGATGTTGCCAAAACAAAAATACTTGTGGTATTTGCCGTTGAGCAATTATGTGGGCTGGAGAGACAGCATAGAGGCTGTTGGTCATGCAGAATTGCTCCCAAGCACCTGCTTTGATTGTGACACAATGAAAATTTACGTTCTCCATTCAGAAATATTACTCTGAAATTTGTGCAAGGTTTCCTTGCAAAAAAAAAACTGTTTACGTTTTTGTTTGTTTACTATAGATCTCTTAAATGTAGTTAGCATATTGAAAGAGATATTAGTGTTACGTCTCAAGACATTGTGTATATCATAGTTTAATGGACAACATATTCTTTTGTCGAGAAATGACACTGGTGGATTCTTGATTTTGAAACACTTGCAGCCTAGTTGATTCGAACACGAAGAATGTACTTACACAAGTCCTGTTTCCAACTGAAAATAAATATAAAACTTGTATCTTAACATTCGTGTCTTTTGTACTCGCACCCCTTTAGGAGTTTGGGATGTTGAGAAGGAATGGGCTTGGTAATATATTCATAAGAAATAATCTACAACGAAAACAAATGATTGTGTAACTATTTATGTTAATTGTATACAGTGAAAACTCGTTATAATGACACCATCTGTTCCCTTAGAAATGTGTTAGATAACTGAATATGTCCTATAAATGAATCACATAACAAAGAAAATGAACTTTTCCCATTCAAAACTTGTGTCACTATAACGAAAATATCGGATATCTGAGTGTCGTCATAATAAGGTTTCACTGTATTAACGAAAATGTACGTCGATAAAGACGTTCAATGATCTAGATTTCGTAATTCACGCAGCCGTTTTTATAAGCATCAGTATTAACGTAAACAAAGAAATAATTATTATGTATGTGGCACTCGTCTTGGTTATTCTCTCTTGCCTCGCTAACAAGAGCACCAAATGGTACAATTGATTTTAGTAATAGATGATCAGATCTTACAGAAAACCTGATGTATGAAATATTTGAACAGGCCTTCTGACGTGTGATGTAGGTAACAGACCACATTTGTGATTGGCTTGTTGCCCATCCCAACGGAGATAGTCCGTAATTGTGAAAATACTGTGTTTTTAGCATGCTGTAGCTTCTGTTTAAATAAAGTTAGCTGAGTCAGGTTTCCTGCATCCCAGAGTTGCTTTATTGCTGGTCATATAGGTGCACTGTCTTCCAGGCCAGGTGGGAATTTTATGGTGGGGAAGGACAAGGATGTGACCCTGGCAAGAGCACAGTTCATACACGTGTATAAAGCTGACATCCAGGTGGAGTTTCGTATTTCAATTATCACAAATTAACGAGCTTGGAATTATATGACAAAAATCCATCCATGTTTTTCTGACATTTTTATCTGTAATATGCGTTCACGGAACTTTAAAATACCAAAATGCTGATTTTTTAGACTGAAAATGCTAATATGAAAAATCGAAAGATTTATAACTGTGGTCTGTGGCCTATTAGGGCTAACTCTGTATTTGTTGGGACTCACATGGTCATGTTGTTATTCTAATATCGTCCATCAAGCAAGTAAAAAATGGGAAGTCAGCACTTTTTGACAGCTGCCTGGACAATTTTGAGTGATCCTAACAACTTTTACATGGATGGAGCATGCAAGATATGGTCCTGGGACTGTAAATCACAAGGCAAATGGTTTGGGCTATGGTATTGTGTACCTCAGGCCAGGTTATGAAAGGAGAAGAAAGTTTTATACCCACAGATTGGCTGTGAATATCAAGTTTAACAGTCTCAATATTCCAAAAATTCATGGAGTATCACTTTTATCTCACAAATCATTGTGTACAGACATGTTGCACATATCGGTGGAACCACACTGTATAAATAATAACATGATTCACCTCAAGACATTTAACAAGTGCACAGGCTACGCCTCCTTTGCTGACTGCTTGGTAGATAGATAGCTTCCATAGCCCTTTGTCTTTAGCGATACCTCAGAGGTACCACACAGGTAATCATATGTGTGTATGAGAAATTAACAATGCCAATGTGATATGAATAAATTATGCTAATCCCATTAATATGAAACTTAGTAACCCTGTGTTTCAAACTTTTAATTTTGTGGCATTGTTATTGTAGGCCTATAGCCTCCATTCATATGCAGAGCTGTTTGTACAAAATCATGTCAAAGTGATTTTGGGCATACCAGAAAAATGCGCATTGTCTGTCAGTGGAGTTGTACAAATCTTAGGCAAAATGTAAATTTCTTTGTTTTTTGGTTTTGTTTTTGTTTCTCCCACCCCACCCCTAACCCCTTTTATGTGTATTATTTTTTTTTGTCGACAAAAGCTTGTCATATATGTGTGTCATTTGACTGGGGTAAATGATATAAAATCAGGCATGCTGACTTTGTTGAGCTGTTGAGTTCATCAGCATATTATTTTCACATAAATGAATCAATTCATATCCATGAATATGGGTGACAGCACTTGTGAACTGCAGATTTTATAGCTTTTTACCAAGCTAGTGTACATAGGTGGCGAAACTTTTGAACTTCGACATACAACCACATATAATTACAAGAGTTTTAGATAGTGAAACAAGTTAAAAAAAAAGTGAGCTTCCATTAAACACTTGCCTGAAAACATTTATGCCTGATAATTGGATTGATAATTGGATGCTTATCAAATTTAAAATCAGAGCACTTGTGAATACAAATATGTATTTATGATATTGGAGTAACTGTACAAACTTTTGTCATTTTCTTTCTAATATGTGCACATACAACAGAAGTCATGCCAATAAACCACAACTTATGCAGTCTACTGCAGAAAAAAGGCAAAGCACTATTGGTTTGTGGAAGCTGGATCACCCAACTGCCCTCCTAATGTTCAAACAATGGGCGCATTAAAATTCAATAATTTTAGTACCAAAAAACATAATTTGCTGAATAGTGCTACTCTAATCTGTGACCTACTGGTTTTAAACTGTGCACTTTAATGGGTCAATAATGTTTTAACACTGAAACTATTCCATTGTCTGCCATGATTCAGATAATATCAGGAAAATACTGCCATATTGACTGGTATTAGTTGCTGACTTGGTGTAACTGATACTCCTACCATCCCCCATTAATGCCTCAGTAGTGATAGATGTCATCTTTCTGGTACACAAATATTACTAATCTATCCATGAATAGTAAAAAAAACACCAAATTCACTTAAAAAATACTAAAATTTTAGCAATATATTCAAAATTTGGGTTAAAATTAAGGGGTGGGGCATTGTAATTTTATCTCTCATTGTAAGGGCAGGACATGCAGGCAAGTGATTATGGGTCTGCATCAAAGCACATTGTGTATCGTATTCATATTGGACAGAAAAGAATTGATTGGATGCAATTATATATTTTCCTCAAAATTTCAATAAATTATTTTATTTGTCATGAAAACTGATTTTTCAGATTTAAAGGTTGCTTGCAAAAAAGGTTATATTTTCCTTAATATTGAAGTTTTGTCAAGTTAATGCAAATCCTTTGCAGAAAACAAGTTGTGGCTTCAGTTAGACAAATTTCAAAAATTTTTGATAAGTCTATTAGGTTACAGACCACAGTTGTGATTCGCTTGTTGCCCATCCCAACGGAGATAGTCCGTAATTCTGAAAATGCTGTGTTTTCAGCATGCTATAGCTTCTGTTTAAATAAAGTTAGCTAAGTCAGGTAAGCTGCAAGGCATAGTTGTTTCATTGGTGGTTATATAGGTGCACTGTCTTCCAGGCCAGGTGGGAACTTTATGGTGCGGAAGGACAATGATGTGACCCTGGCAAGACCACAGTTCATACACGTGTATAAAGCTGACATCCAGGTGGAGTTTCTTATTTCAATTATAACAAATCAACGAGCTTGGAATTATATGACAAAAATCCATCCATGTTTTTCTGACATTTTTATCTGTAAAATGCGTTCACGGAACTTTAAAATACCAAAATGCTAATTTTTTAGACTGAAAAATGCTAATATGAAAAATAGAAAGATTTATAACTGTAGTCTGTGGCCTGTACATTTGGAATAACCTCTATTGACTGCACCATAAAACAAAGTTCATGATATTTTGTTAAATATACATATAGCGAAAATAAAAATACAGCAAAGTACACACAAATACAAAATGATAAATAGCACAACAGTTTCAATATACTAAGAAAAAAAACAACAGAATTATACTACATCGCATATACACATGAACTTTCGACATATAGATACGGGATATATATTTCTTTTGAGCGAGGTTAAAAAAAATGGGTGAGGGGTCAATAATGCCGGGTGAAAGGAGAAATATTGCGATGTGTTTACTCTAATTTCTTTAAATTTTATACAGGATTTTAATTTGGAGATTCATTTTGTGTCTTATGTGAATATAAGCAGTGTCCTAAACATCGCATTTTAGTAACTGGGTGCCAGCCACATGCCCGTGTTGTGATAATATGCTATGAGATATATAATATCATTGACCTACATTTAAGCTGTAACAAACCCTCCATGATTATTTGAATAAACCTAGAATGCCAGCTGCAATAAAGGGTTTTTACACGGAAGTATATGGTTTCCCTATGCATATCTTTAATGGTGTACCTTTCTCTTACGATAATGTTTATTGCTAATAATGCTGACGTGGCTTCATCAGATTACAGCAAGGCAACACAATAATGATACATTGAAAATATTACAATTTCTAAATTACAACTAAGTGATCTGTGGGTCACACAATATGAAGCCAACATATGGCTAGAAAAAAGTTCATTTAATAGCTGACAACTGCATAGACCTTATCCTCTGCACATTCCTGCATGTTTTGCAAGTAGCAGAGACAACAATACGTGCATGTGTTAAAAACAGTCTGCATATGGAACACACCAGTACACACTACACGCGTGATACACTTGATTTTAATGCCCACAAATATTATGTATGTGGGCATAGGAAAGCAACCTTGTTCCACCCGAGGCCAGAAATACGAACACTTTGCAATATATCTTTCTTCTGTGTCCAGGGAAACTTTGAACACATATGCATTTCGATTATGCAAATGAATAATCAATCAAATTAGAATTACTAAAGGGCAGTGAAACACCGAGGTAATATTATTTAGCTTATATATATACATATATATATATATATATATATATATATATATATATATATATATATGAGTGTATGTATGTATATGTGTGTGTGTGTGTGTGTGTGTGTGTGTGTGTGTGTGTGTGTGTATCACACATACAGATATTTTTCTCTTTTCGTCCAAAGCCACTTCCTGATTGTCATTACCCTATTCCGGAATCAGAACTGCCTACACTCTAAAAGCGAACCTGTCACTGTCCAAAGTATATACACATGGAAGTACGATTGTCACATTCTTCTGTAGACTTAGACATAGGCTGGATTCGCCCAAAAAACTTAAAGGGTCTTAAGTGGGTAACTATTCAGATCATATTTCCTAGCACCATGATGACCACTACTCCTCAGTATGAAAGTCTCCAAAAAATCAAGTTCTATTTAGTTGTCAAATCTTAATTCTGAAAGAAAACTCCTGACTTCATTTATTGGTAGATTTGTGTACAGCATAGAAAATTAAACCATGTGTTACATTTTGCATTTAAATCTTTAATATCAGATTCAAACATGGAAGAACTGCCAATGCTCCAAAAAAAATTATTTCACAGTTTCAAGAAAGCGCATTGCAGTATTTAATGAAATGATTCCAAATTGCAGTCAAACACAGTGTTAGTTCCTTTGATAGTTGTTTTCTCGTACACTTCGAAGCACCAGCTATGAATTTGTATTTAAAAGAGGTGTTATGTAACTACGGTATCCAGAACAAACATGGAATGCAATTGTCCTCTTCAGAAATTTTGGTATTAATATTTCTTTTCATGCCATCCTGATGTGTATCTATCAAATTATCAAACGATTGTTTGTGTACTTGATATACTTTATTTACCCTTATGTCTGAAATATTGTTTATGTCAAATTCATTTTTCAAAACATTCAGATACTGTTTTTGAGGATAATCCCAAAATTGCTCCTGCCTTATTAATATTAGGGATTACATCTCTTTCTTGCACTTTTATGACTGTTCTCGAAACTGTAAGCTGCTTTAAATTTACCATACTAAATTCTTCATGTGTTGTTTGTAACGATAAATTCGATTTCCAAAGGCTCTTTTCAAGTCTTATAACTATCCTTCACATTTCCGAAATACTGTTTTTTTATTTCTTGGCCCACTTCATGCAGTAGCAAAGAAAAACATTGCTTGTATCCTTAAAAATACTGTCAACATTCCACTTCGGACAAATCCGAATTCTGTACCTTTTTGGGTCAATTTTTTAAAAATAAATTTTGTGTAATATCCAAATGACCTGTAAGTACATGTTAGTGGTATGTATCAACAAAATGGGAATATTATATGCTCGACATACAGTTACGATTCTGACTAGCTGCGATAACCTCAAGAGTGATTAAAGCCAGAAGTTTCTTGTAAGTCTTGTTACTTTGTTCAATATTATTGCCATATTTATAGAAAATAATGGGGGTTCTTTTATTTTACATTCCTTTTGAATCATGTTACGCAGATATTTCAATTTAAAAGGAGCTAAATGTTCAGTGAATCCTAATGTTGTACTGGAATGGAATGCTGCAATACATTTGGTCCAATTATTTGTTTTCAGAATCTGAATAGTTCCATATGCTCCAACACAATCCCCCCCCCAAAAAAAAAGTGGCAATCTGAGTTCAGAATAAGTTGAACCCAGATAATCATTGATTATGGTTATATCTCGAAATGATAGTGCGTTCAGAACTATAAGTAATTGATCAATGGCATCGGAGAAAACCTGTAGTAAATTGTACAACCAAAACGAAAGGTTGCAACACTTTAACATAATAGGTAAAAGTGCTGCAAATTGTTTTGGTCCAATATCAGGGCTTCATTTCTAGAATTTAGGTACTGTTTTTTTTTCGCCATAACACATGTTTGTAATTTTTTGTCTCTGTATTTTGGGAAATCGGGAATGAAGGCATGACAGACACAAAGAGGCAGGTTTAGCAGCCCCCTGCAGTTCATATAAATACAAAATATTGATGAGATCTCTTAAGGTACCATTGAGCAGAGAAATCCTTCATTGACACCTCCTGTTCTGTGCATTGTGTACAACAGGCACCAAGGGCACACGTTTCCTTCAATTGTAAGGTAAATATGAAAAGGCATAACCACTACATTGCATTCCTGAAGTCTCCTTAAATCGCGCCAGTTAAACTGCAGATATACCTCCTTACCAGAGAATAGTTCTTGGTAATTTGCATGTTGGAAAACATATACATAAGTGAAACAAAACCTGCTGTGAAAAATCAACTCTTGATTCCATTAAAAAGATATGCGCAACGGGTTGTAACCAACCTTTGTAAACATCGCCCTTTAGTATGTAGGTATATACTTTGTGACCACAGAACGGACAGGTCTCGAACCAGCACCTAAGGCACCAACCATCAAGTAGAAAATGGGAAATGCACCTACCAACTGCAGCAAATCCCCATTCCTGAAAAGAATGGTTCAATGGGAGCCAGTATGCGTGAATGCTGTGATGGACACGGCCAAGCTTGTTGTATGCAGTACAGGTACTGTATTCGGAGTTGTTCCAAATGGGGGGCTATACATATGTAAGGCCACCAGCATCAAAGGAGCACCGAAAATATAAATGTCTTGTGGCTGACTTTGTCTTTTCTGTTTATCATGTAGAAGCCCTCATGAACAGTTCTAATCGACACAAAGGCCTTTACTGTCGACTTCTTGCATTTGACGAATTTAAAGGTGCTTTTTAGCTCTACTGACCAGAGGTCACAAGTTATACGATTACTCATGTTTGTCTGTCTCTCCATATGTGTGTCCATTCGAGTGTCTATAATTTTTCCCTTCGGACACAATACGGCCCACAGTTTTCAGATTTTCCCCAAGCAACGTTCGGGATGTACTGGTCTATGAAATTGTAGATTGAGTTCGATATTGGTGGCGCCCGTGCAGCAATATGTGTTTATATTCATACGCCGACAATGGCAGAAGGCTAAGTTTTTGGCTCTGCCTTGGATCTGTAAAATGATCTAAATTTTGGACGTATAAGCGGGAAAAAATGGTAGACTATGTTTATCTAGACAAGTTTTTGTCCAAGTAAGAGAATTGCGGCGAGAAACATCTTATTTGCCAAGTTTTGATCGAAAATCGACAACACGCAGTTCAACTGCCATGCCCATTGTCACAACGTAAACACTACCACGTGTTTCTACATGAATGTGGAGCGACTGTAACGGTGATGGAAGTGAGAGTGAAAGGGACTCTTTTCATTCTTTACCAGATATGTCTAATACCACATCTTCAACAGATTCTTTGTCTGGCAACTTACTGATAGGTTTCTCGGGTGATACACCCATTTATAAATCAACAGAGATGGCTGGCGTGAATGCGGAGTGTGTGAAATCTGACAAAAAGCGCAAGTTAAGCGAAGGAAGCACGTTGACTGGTAAGAAAGAAAGTAACACTGATTTAGCTGATAAATTAGAAAATGCAGTACAACAGGCTCTTAGCAGTCCTTCTTTCATTTCACAAATAAAACAGGCTCTTCTGCCGGTAGTCGAGAGTGCAAACAAGCAGCATTTAGATCAAGTAATTGAGCCAGTGAAATTTCGATTGAACAACGTGGAGGAAAAAGTCGAAAAACATGATGAGTTATTAGATTCTCTCATTAAAGAGAAGCAAAAAACTGCAACTCAACAGCAAATGATCACTACAGGAAAACATAACAACTTATTGATAAGCGGCCTTGATGAGAAAAACGATGAAATCACAAGGCAAACAGTTCATGATCTGGCAGTCAAGTTAGATATTCAGTTTTCCGATACATTCACTGCGGCTAGAATAGGAAAGAAAGCGACAGAAAAAAGCCGACCCATACTTGTTAGATTTGCTTTTCATTGGGAAAACGCAAACTTTACTTCCAGAGAATGAAACTGACAAAAGTAGGAATGTCAGCAGTCTTCATCAATGAGGATCTGATGAAAGATGAATCCGAAATATTCTACTGTACTAGGAGAGCGAAACAAGACAAACTGATAAGGACCACGTGGTCCTGCAATGGATCCATTTTCATCAAGTGCCTAAACGGGGTCGATGTTCTAATCACATCCAAAGACGATATTTTGTGAAATCTACTTGGTTTCGACCAATTTATGTATGATAAAAATGTGAAAAAATAAACTTAGTTCCATGCTCTCATTTGACTTTTCCGACCTACTTGGATACCGTCGTAAAGGACTATCTATGCATAACTTTAATAAACACCGTCTTCCGCCGCTAATATAGTTCCATTGTTGATGAACAGGCCCACACCAAAATACAAAATGGCGCTCGATTCGTGAAGTCGTAACTATTTATTTCATACAAATATGAAGTGATTAGCTTTCCATTACAGTGTACAAAAAGTCTACTATGCGCCAGACTAAACCCAAGCAGGAAACCTTGACCAACTTTTGACAGATCTGAGGTCTGACCAGTCAATTCTTATTACTTTATTTTAGACGGACATGTCACCCAAATTTTCCGGTCCCTTTTCTGGACCACCATGATACACGTTTTTTCAATATTTTCTTCTCATTCATGACGGACAACTACCGCTTGTCTACCTGGACCTTTTATAGGAGAGACTTAACATCAAGATATGAAGTGTTACAGTTAACTTTACGTGTATCTATATGTCAGAATGCCGAGAACTTCGTACTTTTATCATTATTGACTCGCTGTTGGTGTTCCTCAAGCAGTGAATATGATTTTAAAGCTTGTCTCTATCATTTTGTTTTGCTATAACCGAACCCACCCGTAGGAAAGGAATGCTATCACAACCTCCTTATTTAATCAGAAATGCCTGTCTTAAGTGAGGAATTACTAAGTAACAAAGGGGAAATTAGGAAATACGATTTAACCAAAACTATTGACCTTGATTCCTTCAAAAGTCAGTATCCTGGAGCTAAATCCAAATATATTAATCTTAGGGATCTGAGTGATCTTTTAACCAAACACAAAAAACCTACTGACAATTTTAAGTCTTAATATAGAATCAATGAAAGCAAAATTTGACGAATTGAAAATTCTTATTGTAGGTTTGGCCGAAAAAGATGCTTATTTCAGTGTAATATGTATTCAAGAGGCATGGCCCTCAGAGAAAAGCGACACGGATCAATTTATACTGCAGCACTATCACATGTTTTCACAATGCAGTAACCAGGAATGTTCAAGAAAAGGTGGTCTTATTACTTATGTGAGAAATATCTTGAGTGTAAAGAAACAGGACAACTACAACAAATTTAAAACTTGGGAAGGTCTATTTATTGATGTTGAAGATAATGTCAAAAATAATATTAAAATATGTATCATTTATCGTCCCCCAAAAGGGAACAACAACCATAGAGCTATCGATTCATTTCTAGAAGAGTTTGTTCCCATAATTGACAATGTGGATATCCAAAGCAATAATTTACTATTAGCAGGGGATTTTAACCTTGATCTACTCAAAGTAAGCAACAATGAAAAATATCAAGAGTACTATGATATCATTACCGGACACAATATGTTGCCTAACATTTTATTACCTACCAGGCTTTCCAAAGAAAATGCCACTCTGATTGATAATATTTTCAGCAAAATTTCAAACTCGTACAAACCAGTAGAAACTGGAATTTTGGTACACAAATTATCTGACCATATGGCCACAATCTCAGCCATCAACTTTAATGTGAATACAAATCATAGTAACAAGAAGCACATACAATGTAGAGCTTTCACAGGAGAGGCCACTCGTAATTTTTTTCGATGAGTTTAAATAACACAAACTGGGAATCTGTATTTGATAACAATGTCAATGCTGGTCCTCAAATTACATATGATCAGAAATTTGCAAGTAAACTAGATTATGTTATTGATAAACACTTTCCTTTGAAAAAGAAATAAAAATAAATACAAACATAAAAAGACTAAATGGATCACTCATGATATTTTAAACAAAATAAAACACAGGGATACTTTGTATAAAAAAGTACATTCAATTACTCCTGACAATGAGCGGCATCATGAACTCAGTGAAAGACTACAAGAGTGCTCTAGTGAAGTCCGATCAATGATTAGACGGGCAAGATTTGTCTTTTACCATGCAGAATTTGACAAATATAAAAATGACATTAAAAACACATAGAAAACTGTAAAAGATGTATTGAATAAATCAGACACCCATAAAGAACTCCCCAAGTATTTCAATGTCGGTAACAAGCAAATAACAGACATACACGAGATTGCATCACAATTTAATGACTTCTTTGTCAATATTGGTCCAACACTTGCTAGAAAAATTGATACTCAAGGGAAAAAATCTTTTCAATATTACCTGGGAAATAGTAATGTAAACTCCACCTTCCACTTTACTTATGTGGATGAGGAACAAATTAAAAAAGTAATACGTAATTTAAATCCTAAAAAAAAGTGCAGGAGTGGACAGTATATCCTCAATTCTGCTTAACGTTGCTTAGAAGCATTAATCAAACCCCTGACCTTGATCATAAATCAGTCATTAAAATGGCATTTTGCCAAATAAATTAAAAATAGCTAAAATAATACCAAATTTTAAAAAAGATGATTAGCATGATCTCAACAACTACACAGCTATATCTTTGCTACCTTCTATTTCCAAAGTGTTTGAAAGAGTTGTTCAAACACAGGTCTTTCAATATTTCACAGAGAAGGGTTTACTTTATAACCATCAATATGGATTCAGGAAAATGCACTCTACAGAAACGGCAGTTCTGGAACTAATTGATAGATTACATGCGGAACCTGATGATAAAAACCTGCCAATTGCATTCTTTTTAGATGTTTCGACGGCCTTTGACACTATAGACCATAATATACTCCTAAAAAAGCTTGAGCACCATGGGATCTTGTATACTGAGCTACAGTGGTTTAACAGCTACTTAAGTAGCAGATCTCAGTATGTTGAAATTGAAAATGTTAAATCATCTTGTCAGGAAATTACTACTGGAGTCCCGCAAGGATCTATCCTGGACCCTCTTCTATTTCTTATTTACATAAATGACCTATCCACAGCTAGTAATTTTACCTCAATTATGTATGCTGATTACACAAACCTATTAAACACAGTCTGTAATTTTAACTCCCAAACATTGTCTCAATCTTTATTATCCGATCAAATAAATAAAGAACTAAAAAAAGTTGGTGACTGGCTGGCTGTCAATAAGTTATCACTAAATGTAAATAAAATTAAGCTCATGATCTTCCACTCCAAACATAAATACTTATCCCCACACCAAATACCAAATATAATGATTAACAACAAACCAGTTGAGAAAGTGGAGAGTTTTGAATTTTTAGGTGTCTTGATTGATCATAACCTTACCTGGAATAAGCATGTAAATTTATTTCAAACAAATTATCACGGGTATGTGGGATACTTTCCAAACTGAAAAACCTACTGCCCAAACACATTCTCCAATTGAATTACAATGCCCTATTCTTATCTCATTTGAACTATGGAATAACTGCATGGGGGTTCCACTCCTGTGGCAGACTTATCAAGCTGCAAATGAAAGCAATAAGATGGATCAGCAATAGCAAATGCAATACACATACATCCCCCCCTTTTTAAAAAATGTCGCCTGCTAAAATTTAATGACATATTTAAGTTATCCTGTATCAAAACTTATTATAAATTCAAAAATCATATGTTACCCTACTATTTTAACACTCTGTTTGATGGTAATCAATAAGGGCCACAAATTGAGCGAACTGGAAGAACGGTAGTGCCCCAAAGCAGATTTGAGGCAACAATCCATGACATTCCAATCTTAACCCCAACCATGCCAATACTCTTCACTAATACTAAATTTTATCGATCATGTATTAGACATAAAATACCGGACTTAATTAATGAAAATTACGTACGGGAGATAGTCATGACAAAGATTGACACTCACTCTTTTAAAGGTTTCTCGCAGTATGCTAAGAATTATATTGTTAACAATTATGAGACCAACTGTAACATTAACTCTCATATACGTAATACGCCATAATCATTTAAACTCTATATATTTCTTCTGTCGTTTGGTCTACTTATATTTATTTTGTGTGCAGTGTATGAATCATTGTTAAGTACTGTAATAAATTTATATATCTTGAGGGTGGCCTGCACGATAGCGACTCACTGGAGTTTTAGTGCAGAGTCTCCCGGTTTAAACATCTGAAGACTGTACTATGTACACAATGTATATTTAGACCGAATAAAGCGACTGTCAACTGTCAACTGTCAATATGTAATAGATGAATCAAAATGGAAAACCCTGTGACCACTCCAGCATCTTATTTTCTTTTGTAGATGAAATTGAGTGCAGTTGTGAAGGAAGCCAAATATCAGTTGCATGTGACATTAGTAGCACTAACTATATATTTTGAAAATAATTGAGTTGAACCTGCCATAGTTAGGGGATATTCAGATCTTGTCCAGTGCAAATCGGTTAGGTAATGTTCATGACCTTAACTTACTTTTGCGACGAGAATGGGTTATTTAGAAATAATTGTGAAATAAATTGTACTAAGTCGATACAGAAAAGGAGGCAACACACATTACAGCAGTTTGCTTATATACTAGAAACTTCACACAAGGATTGCTATTGAAATAGGCATTTAAAACTAAGATGACGCATAGTGGACTGCTCTGAAATGCATTTATTCTGCTGGTTGCTGGGACTTATGTGTATTAGAGAAAGTGAACAGTTTTCTTTGGTACACCCTGGGTGAACCACATAACTACTGGAAAATCACCTGCATTAATTAATATGAACACAAAATAAATACAAACGCTGACAGCATCCCGAGCATGGACATATCAGCGTCAGATTTCTTAGTGTAAAGCTTGCTTGTTGGTCCTGTAACACCGTCCTTCATATCACTTGTTCCTCATTTTGTTAATTATATCCAAGAAAAGAGGTTGTTCTGAGTAATCCTCAAAGTGCATAGCCATCCAAAACTGAGATTTGTTCTACGTTACTTAGGGAATAAAATAACGATGAAGGACAAGAGGAGATTATGAAAGCGTGAGATACATTATGTTGTATATTAATAGAAGTCATTGTCTTTCTTCTGGATATCATTCAGGATTTCCAAAAGAAAATCAACAGCGCATAAAGAGCCACAAATCGCCTGAAAATTAACAATGACCACAGTATAACTGTTAATTAATGTGATCAGGTAATTGCTGTCTCTCGTCTTTGGGAGTTTGAAAATATAACCGGGCATTCATTGAAAAGCCGCTGCACTAGTCAGGTAAAAGAGAGAACTGAAAAGACTTTTCGTGTTTCGAGTAAACCGTGATGAATAGGTATCATTAAATATGTTTAATTTAGCTGTTTTTGGACGTCGTGAAGGAGGAAACAATCTGGAGAAGCTTATATGTACGACTGGGCCTCACAGTTCACCAAAATTCTGAGGAGCAGTAAACACCATTTATTTGATTTGCAAAACATCATTATTAGTTTATTGGGACCAAATACAAAAATGCTCAAGATTTTGCCATATGTGTGGGGTTCATAATTCCTACAACAAATATGTTGGCATGCACTCATTTGGCGCTGTTCTGCTACCTATGAGGGAGGATAAATTCCATCTTCAGAACCTGTAATATTTATTGTGAGTGATTAAGCTTTGCTTACACTACATTTTACTTTTATATATTTACTTATTTCCTTCCCTTTGCCTTCCCTTCCCATCTTTCATGTCCTCCCCTCTCCTCCTTTTGCTTTTTTCCCTCCTAATTGAACATAAATAATTTTTAAAAATTGCGACTGTGTCCTGTATATGTCTCATTTTAAAATTAATGATTAAATTACGGACAGATTCTTCTTCCTTCCTTTACACTAGAGTGAATCATAAGTTGGTATTTGCCTTCATTTAACTTGTGTATCATGCACATCGTTTGTTTTGTCCTCTTTGGTCTTTGCATATAAAATGTGTGCTCTTCATGCTAAGACAGCCTGTAGCTTAACTTGGTATTTGCTGTAAGGCAGAGAAATCACAAGGAACACACATAAACACATAAGAGACATTCACTTCACATTGCACATTAAAAGAAACAATTCTGTTTTACTTATTTTCCCCAATTTCCATCATGCCAGACCACTTTCCTGCATATAGATTATACATGAAGGGAGAACAAAGTCCAGAATTTTAGGTATTGCAAACTGTACAAAAGTAATTTGCCTGGTTCACAACAAAGTGAGGTATGTATACTATTGATCCATAGCATATAATATTCGTGAAAAAACATAAAGGTTGTCTATACATCGCCTATCAAAAATGCATTAAAGACTATGTATGTTTATTGCACACATGCACAGATGGTATTTTCTCGGAAGGCCAATCTACATTAGAGAATTAGAGAAGGGCAAATATTTGTGTACGGTAAATTATAACCAAACCCTGCCCTCAGTTGTACTTTCTGATCATTTTACATCACGTTTTTACAGCTGTTAGTATATCAATAGCTATTTGATGTCTTATGCCCTTGCTCACAGAGACAAGCATTCAGTTCTAATATATATATATATTTGTGTGTGTATGTGTGTGCATGTGTATGTATGTATGTATGTATGTATGTATGTATGTATGTATGTATGTATGTATGTATGTGTGTGTATGTGTATGTATGTATGTTTACAACATTTGGAACATGAAATTGAAAACTAATGTACTCTGTGTACAACCAGATTATTTTAATGTTCCTTTGACCTTGTTTACAAAAACAAAAGAGGAAGAAACGGGAAAGAAAGAAAATGTGGGAAAAAATGCAAATGTTTGTCACATCCAGCTTGAGTGTTGACTCTCTAAATGAAAAAGAATCAAATGTCTTGAAAGCCTTTAATATTGGGGAATGCATCATTTATGTCTGAATGAATCGAATATGTCGTTTGTCCATATGTCTGAAGAACGTCGCCTCTCTTAACTTGTTTCTATGTTTACCTCTATGTTCTGGACTAGAGTACAGCTTGAGATACCATAGTTTTCCCCTGTTTGTGCATATGTGTGAGTGATTAAGCGAGTGAGTGTCTACGGCAGCGCCCAGGAAGTGTCTGCTCCATGCTTTTACTGTATTGTTAACTGATACTTCTGTGCTACAGTATTTCCTTAGCTGCTTGGATTTGGCCTGTAAACAGATTTCATGTCTGGTCATGTGTATTCCTACATCGTTTTTGTTTCTATTTTAAGAATCTCCCTCTTGTAGCATCGAATTTGAAATAAATATGTTTACGATAATTTTTTACAGCAAAGGATTATCCATATCAAGGTGGGCTATCTTTTCAATTTTGTATTTAATGTGAAAGAAATAAAAAAAAAAAAAAAAAAAAAAGCACAAAAAAACCCCTAAGAGGATCATGATGATCCTGTGCTCTGTGCTTACTGGGATCTGCTTTTACAGCATTGGAACACATGGACTGCAGTGTAGATTTGTACAGCTATATACATGTATGTAGAGTGGTAGCAAAGTTTGTCCTTAAAATAAATTTTGCGGAAGGACGGAAGGACGGACGACGGACGCAAACGGATTATATAGGCTCTGCTGATGGTAGTACATGTATTATCATATCTTGCTGTTTCAATGGCTGCTGGTGTACAGTGGCAGCACTCACTTACAGTCACAAAGTTTGATATCGCATAACTTTGTCAAAAATTAACATTTCCACATTATTTTCGCAGCTTTCATTGTCGAATGTCCAACTATATTTTGATAAAACTTTAAGCAATTCTATCATGCTGTGCTGGAGAAGTCGAAAATAGCCTTTACATGCAAAAATTCATAAAAAAATAGGAAAAATTGCCAAAATAAGATCTAGTTGACCCCAGGTGACCCTATGTGTAACATCAAAGCAATTGGCCAGGTAGTTCTTGAGATGAAGAAATTGTTTTTTCAACAAATAAATTAAAAAATTCATTTAAAATAGAAAAATTATTGCATCATCATCTCCTTCGCAAACTTAGTAGAAGTTGACCTGGGCAATATCCATGTGCAAAATTAAAACATTCTATACAGCGGTTTTTGAGCAGAAGTCAAAAGGGTAAATACAATAGTGTAATATATGCACTGTATTGCAATATATATATATATATATATATATATATATATATATATATATATATATATATATATATATATGTATATATATATTTATATATATATATATATATATATATATATATATATATATATATATATATATATATATATATATATATATATATATATACACAGCTGCAGCACTTCCTCACAGTTGTGAAGTTTGATATTCCATAACTTTGCCTAAAATTAATGTATCCATATTATTTTCAAAACGTTCCTTGTCTAATGTCCAACTATATTCTGATCAAATTTTAAGCAATTCTGTTAAGCCGCGCTGGAGGAGAAGTCGAAAATAGCCTTAACAGGCCATAATTCATAAAAAATAGGAAAAAAATTACAGCGCCACCTGGTGGCCAAAATAAGAACTAGTTGACCCCAGATGACCCTATGTGCAATATCAAAGCAATTGGCTTCGAAGTTCTTCAGATGAAATTTTTATTTTTTTTCAAAAAATAAATTAAAAAATTCATAACAAATAGAAAAATTATTGTCATCTCCTTTGCAAATTTGGTTGAGGTCCACCTTGGGATCATCCATGTGCAAAATCAAAACATTCTATGTAGCAGTTTTTGAGAAGAAGTCGAAAATATAAAAAGTCTAACAACAGACGGACAGACGGACGGACGGACGGACAAACGGACGACGGACGCAAACGGATTCTATAAGCTCTAATAAAAAACAAAAAAACGAACCCCCCCAAGTTTCATGGACAGTTTTCAATGGGAATCCAACGGAAACTTTACCAATAATATGAAGGGTGAATGCTGAAAAAAGTTAGAAGTAAAAACATTGGATTGCCTGTGATGGCTGCTTCCGACGTTAAAAGTAAGAATGAATGTTTCTTCTGAGTGTTCCTTGCCGCACTGCCAAATAAATTCATGTAGCCTTAAGGCCCCATGTGTAATCACTAAGGCACAGTTATTCCCAACAAAGCCATCCCAAACAGAGCTGGTCCACCATATGATTCGACTTGTAGAAGTAAACTGGTGTAGGAATATATTTTTAAGAACTGGTACAAGTTGTTAAATAACACATGAGATCAGTCTAATGTAAGTGATGAATGGAAAAGCAAGGCTCAACAAGGCAGGTTGTACCCATGTAGATTCTCTGCATACATGGAACTGGTTCGCCGGTTTTCAATTATGGATTTTTTGGAGAGAAGGAAGGCTGCATGATAACCCACTCCCTCTCTCCCCAATAATGAGACACAGACAGGTCTTTTGTTTTAAGCTCCACAGCTTGGCGGAAATTACGTCTATGTCAGTCGGAATCAAGGGATGAGACTACACAGTGCAAAAGTAGTAATCATAGTGGTAAAGTTTCCAGCTTCCTCATCTGTGATCATTCTTCATGATCACTTACACACCAAACACATGTGGCGATCATGTAGTATGACAAGCGAGTATGCACACGACCTTAGTTTTACCTTAATATCATACCATTTTTGTTGACAGAATTGTCAAGTAAAATTACAAAAAAATTACTAGGATTAGACCAAAGAGAACTTTGATTTACCAGAGGGACCTATGTGGTCCCTATGGATGAAATGAGTTTGAAAAACAATCTGTTCACCCCTGGTTATAATGTCAGTGCGCTTAAGTTCACTATATTTTCAGCCTAACATGAAGTCTTCGGATGGTAATCTTTTGGTGTGTCAAGAACTATTTCATCACACAAAATGTCGCCACCCAAGTTTAACCACTGGGGACTCATCATCGTGTCCCTGTGAGTAAAAGGCTTCTCCCCCCCCCACTTCACTTTTGTGTGTGTAAAATTTCGTCCACTAGTGCTAAATATCAACAGGGTGCTCTTTTCTAAACATAGAGCTAACAGCCCCATCAAGGGAAGTACTCGTGTGCCAGGTATATCTTACTCTTTGAAACCAAGGAGAAGCTTTGCTTGCAGTTGTTAATACAGTACAAAATACTGGGGAAACCACAACATTTTGTCGCCATCGAGTCGAAATGTTTTCAAACCTGGGCTTTGTGTTCAATTTTATTCCTGAACGGGCCTATGCCTGCTAGATGACCAGTTGCAGGCATACATGTATATATGTACTGCGAGAAGTAGAGAAAGAAAGAAGGAAGAACGGGGAAGAAACAGCCCGGTTGTGTTGGGTTTGATATTTTAATAATGATGCTTCACTGACAAGTTGACATTTAGTGCAAGCATGAGTGTATTAGTTGATAAGCAACTGGAAAGAACATACTTGGATGTGCGAAGACATCAGTGGATATAACATGGAGATCTTAAAAGCTACTTGAAACATTCTTTCAAGCGAAACCTCAGAGAGTGGTAAGTAGGCCGAACAAGTAATAAGGATAAACATCCTGTCCCAACATTAGGATCGATGGGCTGCTAGGTAATATGTTGCTAAGAGTGTAAGGAAACGGTAAAAGTCGGCTAGTAGGACCAAGGCCTATGCCGATTTCAGATCTGCAAAAGAATGAACAAGCAAGTGAAAGACAGAATAGGGAAGGGCAGTTTCTTACGTTTCCAGAAACCTCCACTTCACGGCGCGAGTCATCGCTTTCATCCGGGTACTCGCCTGCGGGTGAACATTGGTCAGCGGATTTGCAAACACTGTGATAGCATTGTAGGTATCGGCAATCAAAGTGCTAAAAATGTTCCTTTTCACGTAATATCTGCTAATAAATTTTTCACACACGAAAGATAAGATTGTATTATAGCAGAGCATGAATGCATTTGTTCGTATGTTGTGTTAAAAATGTGAAAAATCCATTTGAACCGCAGTGACCGGGAACCGCATTCTGCTTCTTTGATTCCTGCGTAGCGCCTCTCGACTATGTGAATGGTCAAAAGAAATGCAATAATAAAGAATATTTTTCAACAGTTATTAAGATAATGCAATGATCACATATAACAAATTAACGACATAGCACATAATATGGACTCAACAGCATGATGATTTCGTATGACTCCTGTTGCAAGGATTTAATGTGACCCGGTTCATCGCACGCGATAATGGAGGATCGAGTAGGATAAAACAACATTGGTCATCGCGTTTCAAGATTAAAAAGTCGATCGTGTTTTATTGGCCGGGTGTGTTGTCATTGTGTCAAAAATAAAGACAAGTAGACAACCTCATCAGAATATGTTATTGTAGATGAATTCCCAAGTTTTAAAGTGTTACTGTTTGTGTGAGTGTGGGGGGGGGCGGCAGGTAGCGTTTAAAGTTCAATTTAAATTAAAATCAAATGTGATTAACTCCACAACAATGTGTATTGCGTTGATTCCTTGATTGCATTACTTTCTACAAAAAGCATTTATTAATGATAGCATTATCATGATTATGAGTTACACTTGGTTATTTCATTCGCCAAGAAAAATGATCAGTTTGCACCATGCGTTAACACATCATAGTATATGACGCTACTCAGGTTGACCCGCCATTGCATACCCGGATGAAAGCTGTCCGCTGCGCCACATGGCGGTCAATGAGAGAATGCAGAGTTATTGCTCTACCATATTGGTTAATACAGATTTAATTCCATATGTTCGGCTTATAAAAAGGCAATCAATTGGTCTGTTATTGTTTAAAACAACAACAATACCTTGTGAATTTATTTGTAAAATACAAATTTTCACTTGTTGTTGACAACAAATGCAATATGTATAATAAGGTTACGAACCCTTGTATTTTGTAATCTTTCTGTCTTTTCTTTATTAATTTATGTATTTACTAGTGTAGTCATTTATTTGTTTATTTATTTATTTATTTATTTATTCATTTATTTATTTATTTATTTATTTATTTATTTATTTATTTATTTATTTATTTATTTATTTATTTATTTATTTATTTATTTATTTATTCATTCATTCATTCATTCATTCATTCATTCATTCATTCATTCATGAAAATGATGTTTTCAAAGTTCCATATGATTCTGTTTATCCTTGCCTTAAGCCAGAAAAATATATCTATACCGTGCCTTGTAGAAGTGACTGGTTCCAGCCGTCCGAAATATTTGAAAAGTATTATCAGGAACTAAGGGTATGGTATATGAATGTCTTGAAATTGATAATAACATTGTATATGAAAAGTATTAATCACAATTTTTGGGGATGAAAGGGCCTGAGGTTTCGTCATTTGGTAGGTAGCATTTCTTGCCATTGTGGAGCATTATTAGTAATACTCGGGTGCGACATTGGCCATCTGGAAATCCATCCAGGAAAGGCAGTGCCATAAATCTGATTCCCATGTAATTTCCGGCAGTACAACAATCGGCAGGAGATGGTGTTGTTGGGATCTACAGAAGGTCAATACCTGAAAGTAGGGTTTGCACTGCCTACATACATATACATGGATGAAATAGATGTGTTTGTTTGGGGTCATCTTGGTTTTTTCTGCATGTTACCCTTGTCAACTTTCAGAGTCTTCGGTAAGCACGCAGTCTTTTGGCATGGGCTGTTGGTAGAATTTGCTCATATTATGACTTATGTCATTTTGTGCATTTGGTATCATATTTTCTTTCCTTTTTCTTTTTTTCTTTTTCAAAAACTTTCATGAGAACAATGATCAAACGTTGTTCAGTTACGAAGATGCATCAGTATATATGTTGAGACAACCCCACAAACCTCTTTAGATGAAAATTAACTCTGTAATTTATTACATTCACTCAATTTGACAGGTGCATGCACTACAAGATTCCCTCTGTCTCTGCCCTGCATTTCTCATTTCTTCTCTTCCCTATGCTCTACCCTCCTTCATGCTGTATAATCTATGGTAAATCTAGGTACACATGTACATGTCTGGATCTATATTTTACAATGATAAAATACATTAAATGATTATATGTTAGGCAAGGTTGTATATTGGTTCACTCTGTGCACTGTAGATGTTGAAAGGGATAGGAAATTGTTTGCAAGTATTTCAAGGTGTTTGAAATGGCTTAAAGGTACTAAAGACGTTTAAAAGCATCCCCCAAAAGGGTTTTGGGTCCGAACACATAGGACAAGGTTTACGTTTCAATCTGTTCAAGAGTACATGTTGGGGAAGCAGTTAAAAGAAGTTTAGAAGGCTTGGAAGTGTTCAGAGAGGTTTGGGCTTTCGCCACATTAGGAAAGTGTTTAAAAGAGTTATAACACATTGAGAGGAAATGGTTGGAAGAGTGTCGGGGAGTATTGCTAAGGCATTGTGAACATATTTCAAAAGGTTGGCTTTTCAATGAAGAGGGTGAAAAAATGTTAGAAAATGTGGGGAGATTCTTGTACACCTTTTTCATAGCAGGTGAAAAACAGGTTTGCATACGTATAACAAGGCATTAATTTCTAAATGTTAGTTTGCCATGTTGAAGGTCAAAGAAGGTAATGCTGCTGACTTAGATATTATTTTTTATAAGTAAGTGCAGCTTTATCAGAAAAGTCATGTAGTGGTTATGTATCATGGTTCCGTTCATTCATATATCCTCCATAACATTTTGTCGTTTTCTTAGAGTTATTTCAGGTTCTGCTTGTCTCATTATCATGGCAACAACGAGCATTACGTGTTATCGTGGTAGCATAAAGATACGTTCTTGAAAGAGTATATAACTGTGTAGTAAAACTGCGATAGTTAGGTTCATAGGGATGAACTTTGCCTGATTATTGTAAGTTTTTTAATCAAACAAGCTTCAGGATTATTTGGCACAATCTAATTATTTGATTGGATTTATGAGAGTATTTCATCCTGTGCTTGTTCTTGGACCAATCTTTATCCATTGGCCACCACAAACGGCACTTAATAAGCAAATGGAGGAACAGTCATTGATTGTACTTCATATGAAATAAACACCTGAAGCAGTATATATTTTTTACAAACATGCTCAGATAAAAGTTCGACTAAAGTATATATCCTTGGCCCGGGAACACAACAGAGGAGTTAGCACTGAAGAGATTTAGGCTGCGAGCTGCCCTTAACCCAGATCACTCCTCTATTCTCTAGCCAACCTACCAAAAGATGAGATATGATATAGAGGAGGTTCAGATTTGCTGCTTCTGATCCACACCCCCCCCCCTTCCGCCCCAGGTTTTTACTGTTTAACACATGCTGGTGGCTATCCACCCTTGGTCTACTTACCATGAGGCAGAATAGCTCCCAATGCATTCACATAAAGATATGCTCTACACAGCATAGTAGATCAAATGAAATTCGGGACACTAATTACAGCCAAATTTCCTTCAGCATAACTTGTTAGAGTGGTATATAACATCAATCTTTTATCAGTATTTATATACCTTCTTGAGGGGCAATGACACACGCCGTGAAGGTAAATGTATCTAATTTGATGCCAAAGAAAGGCAGGCATTTTATAATTACATTTCATAAGGTAACCATGACAAGATGGTGAGATTCTTGCACCATACAAAGGTCCAGCAGTCTATCTGTTTGCATACAGGCAATGATAGCACATCTTCAAATCAGTACCCAAATTGGATCTATTACGTTCTTTATTATCCTTATCAGAGCTAAAATAGATCAATGAATTTGTTTACAATAATAGTGACTTTCCATTTGGGAGTTATTCCCTCCTCAACCTGATCTGCTTCAGCCCATCATGGCATAAAATATCTGATACTACACTCAATTGAACCCACAAACTGGCCAAAATTGTCATTCCCATTGGCCTTACCCTTGTAATTGCCAGGGAGATGTTTGGACAAGCCTCACCTGCTAAATGATGGGGCTGCTTGGATCAGCTTCATGGTGCATGTTTTGTCATTTTGGTCTTCCTGTATTATTTGTTTTTTTTTTTTTCCATTTTGCCCTATTTGGTTGTCTTTTAGCCACATGGTTCTTACATTTGCTTCCGTTAGCCATTATCTGTGAGGAAACAGTAGTAGCACAAAAACCTGTGCAGAATTTTTCATAGTTTAAAGTTTAAATATATATATATGTATGTATATATTAATTCCCATACTAATCAGTTTACATTGCAATGTCGAGAAGGATGTATAAGAACTAGTTCAAGACCTTTTACATACCCTCGTAACTCGATAGAAAAAAAAGGAAATTGTTACATCATATTTAACAATCTCCCAAAAATATGAAGCCACGCCCCCTGAAACTTGGACCCATATTCTCACCCCCAAACACTCTTTGCTATCTATATATGACCAAGTCCGTAATGCTACGTCTGGAATATAACTGACTGTGCCTGTTTTTCATATTTTCAGGTTTCAAATCTACCGCAAATATATCATTTTTTACATGCACACGTCACGTCTCACAACGACCCACATTCTTCTCATACCGAAGGGATTTGATGTTGTGGGAAGCAAACGAAAATTTCCCACAACCAAGTGACCACCCTACTAAATAGAGAAATGGCTAATCTATCAGACTATATTCGTGAAACTGGCTTTAAAGACTTATTTATATCATTTTTATCGCTTTTGGTAACATTCCTTTGACCCGGCCGCCTGTCAATCATTGAACTTCCGGTTAGCAGGATAGGTTTGTAAACAGTGACAGCTGCACACACACTACATGCTGAGAGACGAGATTTGGTGAGGGAAAGTTTGGTTTTCTGAGCTGGTGTAAATTTACTGGAATTTAGACATTTTTAAACAGAATATGAACGAGTTAGAAAGGGACTTGTCTGATGAATATATTGTGATAGCGCAGGGAAAGTGTTAGTGGCAAAGTCGGGTTATTTTCAGGAGGTTTCAGTCAGAAAGTTTGAACGAGCACAAATAGGTCAGTGAGCATGGGGGTGCCATTTTGAATTATCTTATCATCGACGAAAATATAGAAACACAAGTCTAGGCCTTGGACCAGTAAATCAAACATAATATAGTTACATGTTAAATTGGTTATATTCGTCACCTTGTCTCGGACATTTAAAAGTTTCGTTGACACCATACCTGTTATATTTCTAAAAGTGTACGTCAATGACACTTACATTATCAATAGAAAATGGGGGTCAAGACGGATTAACTTCGTTGCTACTCGCGCATTTGTTTATGCTTGCCTCCATAGCTACAGTTCCGTAGCAAACCTTAGTGAAATAATTAGCCAACAAGATTTCGAGTTCAAGGATCAAATATTGAAGTGACACCCTTCTCAAACCCACCAATAATGAAGCATATTTATTCCCTTTATGTGACAAGTAATGGATCAGAGTTGCTCTGCTCTCTAATTTTTAATAGCCTGTTATATGAGGTGATGTATTGATTGTGTGACTGAAGGTTCTGACACAGCTGCACCCGCAGCATATTTACTGGTCCAAAACCTCTATAGCATGTTGGGACGTGGATTGCCAAAGAGTAGCAGGGATGCAGGACGAGGGAAAGCAGCAGGAGGGAGGTCTTCGAGAGGAGGAGGGGGCAGGTAGTAGAGAGACAGGTCAAGTTGGGGCGGGAGCGGACAGGAGGGGAGGATGGGCGCAGGGTAGAGCTGGGGGGGGGGGGGTGAGTGGGACGACCACATACAGTGTGAGGGGTGCGGTATGTGGGTCAAGTTCAGTGCTGCAGGACTAGCCTGCTCTCTGAATGAGGAGGCGACGGAGGAAAGTTTCCAGTTTATGTGTGGGAAGTGCAGGAGGGTCATATTTCAAAAATGTAAACCCTGATGCTCTTAATGATTATTCGTCGGTTGCACCATGGAATAATGGTTTGGGCTCTTTTGACGATATTGATGACAAAACATCATATTGGTTTTACTTACAGTACGAACCTACTTTTCAGGAATTATTACATGTTGTGACGTCACCATCCATCCAAGCTAGGACAAACTACAGATGAAATAAATAATTTAGAAACTCAAAAGGAAAAAATGTAACCGTAGCAACGTTACCAAAGGACAGCCAGAGAGTGTCACATCTTTCCAAGTTTACAAGAAACTTTGCAACCTTGGAGTTGCTGCCAACCCCAAACCTATTTGTATTTATTTTTGGAAGGTCCGATAGCAGATTGGCCAATATAATATAAAGCGCAAAAATGGAAGTCTATAACAAAATCTATCCTTGACAATGGGGCTATGCTGTTTCCCTGGACAACCATGGCTATGCAGCTATGCCATACTCAGCCTATGCTCTTTCCCCGGACCAAGTTAACCCTCTGTTCCAGACAAGCTGAAATAAAATGCTGTGTTTGATTTGACTTGACTGCAAAAGAAAGGCACACAGCGGCTACTTTCTCCATGATAACTTTCCACCGGGGTCGAACATTTTTTATTAGGGAAGGGTGGCTTGAAACTTTTTTTTTTAACTTATCTAATGTCTCATATTTAGGGCCAGGACCTGGGCCTTTTCAGTGGGGTAGGTCAGGTCACCAAAACCACACACATATTTTTGTTAGGCCTTTGGTAACTTGGACATTTGTTGAAACCTGTTTAAAATGGTATTCTTCCCTCTTTTGCACATTACTTCCTTTGACATCAGTTTAATTTGTTACCTGGGCACAGCCAGAGGCACTTGTCTACAATTAGCAATCTACATCCATCAACATAGTACTCACAATGGAAGAATAATTATCTATATAGGCATATGCAGAAAGCCAATGATTGCTTTGATAATTTTTCTGTAAGAGAATAACTAAGCTTATTCCTACTTACTGGCCTACAAACCATGAATTGTGAGTAATGTGGCATTGTGTTGCCTTGCAAAGAAATTGCATATCTTTCTATATGTACTGTAACAAAGAGTCATCTGCCTCATAGCAAGAGGACATGTTGCACATAGCACAGACTCAAGCCGAAGGCGTGGGAATGAATGGCACTGCACAAATGTGATTCTCATATGCAGTGAGTAATATGTTGCAACTGTATTGCAATGTAGATTAACACACCTAAACACAGAAGTGACAAGGGTGGGGTATCTCCCCACACGGAGGGCCACCTCAGTGACGAATGAGTAACATGGAACACCACTTTCTGGATCAGAAAATGAAAGAGAAAAGCTCTCATGCATGAGAATGATTAACTAGTTTTCTGTCATGAGTGATCGTTGTTGTTGGGGAAAACCATTAGTCACCACAGGTCACGAGTGATTTTCCACACCTACAGTGATCCCAAGGGAGAAAAAAATTGTTACTCATTCTCCAGCCATTTACGATTTTGTTTACTCTATGTATAATTGGGTACTCATTGCGAACAAATGCCCTAGGCCTACTTCCAATGAAAACCTGGTGTACCCTGTTTTTTAGGTTGGTTGCAGGTATTTCACGTCATGCGTGACGAATAATCCAACATCGTAAGCACACTTTTTATATTGTCTCAATGTCAATGCACCAGGTTACTGATGCAGGCACGTCACAATTTACTTGTAAAAAAAGTTTAAGTCTTTTGATTTACATCGCGTTAATACTTTTGAATTTCCTTCTAGAAAATAATAATTCACCCTCAAACATAGAATAAAATACCATGGCAAGCAAGAGAATGAGTGGAATTAAATTGTAGACAATCTAAGCAGGTAGGACCAACATCAACACAAAGCCACTTAGTGTTGGTGGTAGAATAACACCAATCACCACTATTATAGGTCTGCTAGCAGGCTGCTAAGCAGTACATTGTCTTAAGAGTGTGGCTGATTCTGCACTATAGGTCTGCAGATCAAGTAAGTGGGGCAAAGATTAGCTCCTTCTGTTTGCATGAAGGCTTTCCACTGCATATGCTTAGCACAACATGAACGAAATGAGTTACATTTTCATATTGGTTTTTCTGGCTAAATAAATGTCTGTAATTCTAGTTTATTAAGTTTGACTAGTGTTAAAAATCTTTGGTGGTAACTAGGGGTTTACTCATGCATCTAGTTGGTGTCGTATAGAGCCTGTTTCAAATCAAAGCAACCACAAATTCGGTAGAATCACTGAAAATAAGAATCACAGCTCTGTTTGTCATAGCTTTGAAAAAATGATATATTTTCATTTTTGACTGTGACCAATGCAACACAAATTTAAATTTTGGCATTCCAGCCATGGTCGGATACCCCTTGCATGCGTAGAGTACAAAGTGGAATAGTATATTTGTCTATGTAGTTTTGAGAATGGTCAACTAGTCTGTTTCCAATCATTCCTACTTCACCTTATTTTGCCACTGTCACTTCTTTTCATATCCATTTGATGCACCTGCACCAGAAGCATAAAAAACAACTTGGAATATCATTTTTATCCACAATGACTTAAAACATAGGCAGCAGTCAAAGCCTGTAGGGTACACAATTGGTTTAATTTTGTAATGACTGACATGTAGATCATAATTTCGTCAGAGGCACAGGCTCGATAAACATGCATATGGAACACTGAATGGTGGGTCCATCTCTGATAGCTTTGAAAGTATCTTATTCACACCTCATTCACTTAAATCTGAAAAACATGAATATTCCATATGATTTTTTTCTGCACAGGGTCTTAATGCATCAAATTGGAGATTTTGTGAATCATGGTGTTTGAGAATATGTGTCATTCAAAATTTAGCTGCAAAAAGGGACAGAGACACAAAGAACAAATCGACGTATGTTGCAAGGCCTGTGTTGAGTGCCTTCTTATATTTTGGAAAAAGGCCCTCTGGTAGTATATCCCCATGTTGGGACTATTTTATGTTGACCGATCATGGTTTGGGGTTGTGATGTAAGAAGTAGGGATGTATCTTTGAGATTGTTTTTAAAGAGTAAGTCAAGGCGAGCAGCAGATTTAACCTGTACACAAAATGGGCAAAAATAGTGAGCTTCTGTGCCCATACAATTTTTAATTGATCAAGAGTAATGGAATCTGTAAATGAGAGAATGGACGATATTTTGCCAAATGATCTTTGAAGCATTCATTGTTCAGTCCTCAAACATAAAAATTGTTGAAATAATTTCACTTTCATGTATTTGCCTATGAAGTTGCGCAACTGCTTTACTCCTTTTTAGTGAATGTACTGCATGCAGAAATATACTGGGAGCATGACGGCCATGGCAATGTGTGTGTGTGTGTTTGAGGGAGAGAATTCTTAGTTTAGTTCTACACATTTTTGCAGTTGCAATTTTGTCTATGAATTCTGTCAATATATGAATTGACAATATATAATATACTAGTTTGGAGAGCATGGTCCGGTTACAAATATTTGGCACCTTGAAATGGATGCCATATTTATGCAGAAACTAACCTAGGAACACATAGCCTCGTATATGATGTTTTCTGAAACAGAAAGATAAAAGTGCCAGTTGGACAAAGTTCTTCATGTGCAAACAAAAACCTTCTGTTAAACTGCGTTTTCCAGCTGGTGATATTGACGTTTGTTGGTTTTTTTTTTGTTTCTATCCAGCATAGACCAGACGAAAAAGGCTTGTAATTTGACATTTTGGAGACTGACTTTCATAATTTTAATTGACTGACAGCAAGAAAACGAGGTATTACCATGTTTATATTTCAAAGTCGTCGGTTCAGGTGGTTGTCTTCTCTTTACACCTATACGTTTCTTTCCCATATTGTGTTTCACTGAACATGGATTTACAATTTGAACCACACTTCTTTCTCATTTGTTTATTTATCTTTGTTTCTGTTCTCATCTTTTATTGTAAAGACAGTATTTTGGCTGTTTTGTCTGTTTGATAAATGTTCATGTGATTTAACCAACTTTTGGGTTATAGGATCACACAAATATTTTTAGCAGACAAGCAGGAAATAATTTTGAATTTTTTTAATTTGTTTCGGTTTTCTTGGTTATGTTCTACTGAAAAAGGTACTGAGAGGTAAAGTTTAATGGGTAACCCTGAGCATCGATGGTTCAAATATTAAGAGTCAAGAACTAAATAAATATCACCACACTGTTGTCAACGCTTTGCCTGAAAGTCAGGTTATCACAGTTTTGTAAAAATATTGCGAATAACACACACCATGTCATGCTGAAGGTCCCTCCTTGGTTTTACTTCCCCTGTACATTATGTAAGACAACTCTGACGAAATGCATGTCATTGATAGACAGTACACTAGAGTTCGGACTGCCATACAGTGCAACCTACGTTCTTGTGTATGTTCTAAATACTATCCTGGTGATTTTAGAACAAAGCCTGGACAGACCAATGTGCTTGTGAATTTACAGTATGTGATCAGTGGAATCTGTAACTCTGATAAGGAAACTACTGGTACTTGTATACATTGGAGGAAAATACTGTGGGATTCTGGTGAACAAAACCTTACATTGGCCACGTTATGATCAATCTGATATCATGCATAAGCACCTGTAAACGTGCAAAGGGTGAAAGAGATGTCTTGGATTTTCATGAATTTTTAGGTCATTGAACTTACAGTTTTGTTTTGCTCACTGTTGTCGGAGTTGGTGCACATAATTATCTCTGGAATTGTCTTTCAAATAAATGACAGATAAGTAAAGACAATCAAAATTTCTTAAAAGAGTATTCGTCACACATCAAAATTAATGGACATCTATTCCTGTACAAACAAAGTGGATAATCGTATCTCTCCATATTATATTCAAAGAAAATTCGGTGTATGTGCTGGTGCAACAAGCAATATATGCAAGATAGCAATCACGACATGACCAAGTGCTTGCTTTTCAAAATGTGTGTCAAATGATTATTTTTTTTTGTTTTAACCCTAACTGACTTGTCAGTTACATGAATTGAATTGAACTTTGGTGCTCCATATGCCACCGCCCATTGTCCGTTGTCCATCATCTATCAATCAATCATTTCATAGGTTCAACTACTCCAAAACAGTAGAAAGGATCCTGTCAAAATTGGTCAAGATTTTCATTATATACATCTCTACCACATTACGATGATTATGCTCCAGTAGTCTTATGAGATCATTCTCACCAAAGCCATTTAGTAATTATTACAACATTGCACAGCCACATTTCCCTATACCGTTAAACAATATTTGTTTAACATGTGGTTCCGACTTTTATCACCATTTTGTGATGCGTTTTGGGTTTCCCTATTTTGAGCTTCTAGCAGAAAGATAACTCCAATTATTGCACAAATTTTCCCTTGAATTTGTCAACAGAAATAAAATGATTGATTCGGAATTTATCCCTTTATGTTATGGTTGTTCATTTCGATATAGAAAGGTAACTCGATTCTTTGTCTGTGTGTGCCAGGTAACTCGGTTTTTCCTATGAAGCGTGGCCTGAAGTGGTGACCCGCATACGTGCACAGTATTAAGCGAAGGGAGCATTATGACGTGGTCTAGAAAGCTCACAGAGAAGTATGATGTGTGCTTAATTTAAAAACTGTAGAATACTGGTGAGCTATCTCAGGCTGGTTACATACTGCAGCCTCATCAATGACTGGGGGAAAGAATTCTGAGATCTAACAGAAGCTGTGTGACCTCAAGCCACTGGAGCTGTGAGCCATTGCTGTTGCCTAGGAGATACTCATTTATATATTGTACCTGTTGGACATTGCCTTTGAGTGGACTGGTATATTTGGTGTTTACTTGTACCACATTGGAACCAAACTGTATCTTTCTGTTATTTGGACCAGCAATCTGTTCTTTGGACCACAATTGGAATAAAGATATGCCTCTGAGGGCTTTTGACCAGACTATTTGGCACCGACCATAGGAATTGGAACTATGGGAACATACCCGTAGAGAATACCTCACCAGGGATAAGGATTTACATGCAGTCTCTTAAATAATGGAATATAAGCATAGCTAAGTGAATAACTCCCCTATGTGATTATTCATACACACGAAAGAAGTATCATGAGGATGATATAGCACCTTCATTTAATTTCCTTCTATATCATCCAAACTTATAACGAATATCAGAGTATTCAACACCGTGTAACCATTCTCTTGATCAGAGCTTTTTGATATCTTTTTTAGTTGTTCTACCAGTGATTTATTTTATAGCTGTTGGTCAGATAGCCCCGCTGCAGGTCAAGGTGTTGGGTTGGTTAGTTGCACATGTCATGCTGCATTCCTCGCTTTGTTTGCATCCCAGGTTTTTTGCAAGGTGCAGGATGGCAGCCTGTGAGGCAATGTCAGCCTGTCCACTGCCTCGAGCTTGTAGTTGTTCTACCAGTTATTTATTTTATAGCTGTTGGTCAGATAGCCCCGCTGGAGGTGAAGATGTTGTATTGGTTAGTTGCACCTGTCAGGCTGCATTCCTCGCCTTGTTTGCATCCCAGATTTTTCGCAAGGTGCAGGATGGCAGCCTGTGAGGCAATGTCAGCCTGTCCACTGCCTCGAGCCATAGTTTGTGAGTGTACTTTAGTCTATATGTATCTCGATGTATCTCAGATTTTTAAAAAATGTATCCTGCTTAGTAGTACTGTTGCTCAGTGATGGGGTCCCTGGGTCACTTCAACATGTACAAGTAACTGAACTGACCTGTCTTTGGTGTGCATTTAACTTTTAAAGATTTGCATGATATACAATAGCAATTTTTTTTAAATTTTCATTTTTTGTCAGCTGTACTTCTTGCAATGCTAATGTTCTTGCATATCAATCCACATGCGTGAGATATCATAACTTGTAGCATCCACATAAAACAAACTCCGTGCAAATATTATTGCCGAAATCCATAACGATTGTGGGGTATGAATATCATTGTGTACACATCTCTCTGGTTTGTAATGGCTTTTCTATCAACAAACGTATTCTCATCACATATTTTCATCACTATGTAATTGTCTGTTGAAGTCCGAACAAATCGCTAAGTGTTTTTCACAAAATTTAATCTAATAAGGATTTGAGGACAGTTCTGAAACCCAGTTTCGTTTGTAAGGTAACTTTTGAAATTCTGAAAAATTTAGAGGCCTAATTTAAAAGTTAGATGTGGCTTTGTCGTGTGGTTCGCATCAAATACAGTCGCTGCACCAGTACAAATTCTAGCCTGCATTGCAGGTGTGTGTTTGTGTGTGTGTGCGTGTGTGTGTGTCGCAGGGAGGGGTGGGGCGCCGTTATGTGAATACCAGTGGTTATGTTCAGATTTATAAGGGCCTTTCATCTGCGAAATAAATCATAATGATGGAGAGGATTCATAAGTCTCATATGCAACAACGACGTCTTTTGTTTATTGCAAAAAGGCATTTCTTGTATCGGACATGCATGGACGGTGTGCTTAAAGCAATCAATACATCAGCATTGCTATGGTGTGCTGATGAAAATACATTTCTTGTCATCTTGATGTTTTACCAATGATGAAGTATATATTTAGTGGTGGTACAGTTGTGGTAAAATCTCAAAATATGTTCACTTTCTACACATAGTGGAACACGCAAAAACACAGGCTAGTCTAATTATCGACAGAGCGACATGTGTTCTGGGGGCAAAATAACAGAGCAAAAAAAGTGACTGTATTTTTTTTTTTTTTGGTCAAGAGAAACCGAAGTCATATCTTGCATTTTACAAAATCTTAATAGGACTTGTGACCATATGTTAACCTGTCCCTTCCCCCAAACATATTAGCACTAGTTGAATGTCCCTTTTCTCATAATATATTCTATGATTACATCCCTGCCGTGCAGGCCATATGAGAGGAATCGTAACATTACTCACGATTTCCAGTTTTTCTCTCATTGCCAGTCACATGGCCACTCACAATTATGAATGTGCGTGTGTGTGTGGGGGTGTGTGTGGGGGTATGAGCGTGTGTGTGTTATGCACTGTTTGATGAGAAAGACATGACAATTGAAAAAAATATATGCAGGGAACAATTTTTGTCACGTTAATAGTGCTTAGTATGAGTATGCAGAGAAAGGAATCAAATGGAAGTCAGAAATAGTACTGCAATGTATTGAGCCCCCATGCAGTACGCAAATACACATGTTGGAATACTTGAATAGATGATGACAATATGCCTTCATAAATACTTTCCCACAAATGATAGCGGCATGTCAAACAAAGGTCTAAACAGAGGAGTCAAGTCGTACTGTGATAAAGTATGTATCTATCAATGTGACTTCATTTGTATCACTTCTGTAAACAGAACATATTTCACATATGGAGAAACAGTTGTTGCTGTTGTGAACGCGACTACCATGTGTTTCATAACGCACCAGGTGCATATAAAAGATGTCACAGAAAAGACCTGCTGAAGAGTTTGACATCAACACGTCCATAGAGTCTGACTTTTGCAGAAGACATAGACTTGGGACTTCAGCAGCAGAGGAGAAGGGAGGTTAAAAAAACACACACCTGATGCAGAGAGACTGGTGCTGGTCCAATATGTGCCATCGGAATAGCTAAAGAAGGTCTTCTTCACATAAAGCAATGGACAGGGCAATTACACTGTGAGGGCATAATGTCATGGCGAATAAGGGATAATAACATCCACTTTGCTTTCCTACAATTTACATATGAAACACTTGTGCAGGCTTATGTTGGAACACATAGCACATAGTGTAGACTGGAACAACAACCAATGGTAGAAAGTGCGCTTTTGTGACGAGTAATGATTTTCTGTACAATTTCTTCTGATCATCACTTGTGAGATAGACATCTGACACATTTTATGTCCATAATTTGATAATGGCCATATTGTGCCAAATGTTGATGAATAGGGGCCTACCGCCACTGTTGATCACTTCAGATTGCCACTGAAATGGTACCAATCATCAGCGAACTGCAGAGTCGTGGCCAAACAGTATCAAAGGCCATGAATATGTGTAATTGACGTGCCTACACAATGAGCAAAATTTTACACGAACTAACCATGTATGCCATACACATTAATAGTGTATGTGCGTGAAATACATGAGTGAACATGAAGAACAATAAAAAGTCCTGCAAACTTTGATGAATTTGTATAAAGTATGTATTCCACCATTGACTGGGCATTTCATAATTTAAGTATGTAAAGCACAAAGTGTGACTGAAAAACTTTCGTTTCAGCATTTTTCGCACAAAGTATATTTCTGGTTTCTATGGTCAGAATTTAGGGAAAATGTACATATTCCAAGTGTATTTCTTTGTACAATACCCACACCCTTGCAGGACATCAGGCAAGACCACTGGGGCGTTACTTGTGTATTCAGCTATTAAACGGCCAATTAAGCCATTGTTCTTGTATACTCGCTCATGGGTTATTACGGTAAATTTCGTTTCTATCAAAGATGGGGAAAATTAATTAACATTTTTGCATTCAACTTCCTACACTGTGGGACACAGCAGTGCCATATCGTTGAAATGGTTGTTTTGCGAGTATAACGTAAGCAAAATATCAGGTGAAACAATGCACACGTATTGTGCATATGGGCTGGAACGTACAGCACTACAATTCGGCTCATCACTAGCATGCAATTCACACTTGAATTTGTTGAAATATATATATATATATATATATATATATATATATATATATATATATATATATATATATATATATATATATATATAAAGAAAGGTGATAAATTGATCTATTTACAAATGTCAAGCATCTCTTTGGTGGTGTGTGGTGCTCACGTTTGAGTGCTTATGCCCTTTGGAGAATGGATTTTGGCAACCCGAATATGGCAAAGTTTGTTAAATTTACTCCACTGGTATGTGAAACTGCGGGAACTCTTATGACAAGTCTGTGCACTTCACGCTTGCAAGATACAGATCTGGATTTTGGCAACCCGAATGTGGATCCTTTTGTGAGAGACGTCATTTTCAAAAATTTGTTTGAGAATGACCTCACTTGTTCTGTGTCTTGCAAGAGTGAAGTGCACAGAGTTGTCATAAGAGTTCCCGCAGTTTCGCATACCAGTGGATTCGGTTTAACCGTGTTTGCCATACGTGATCAGCAATTTATGAGAGAAATTCCTATTGCACAATGTGCAAATAAAGTGCCCAATTTTTCCCCGCTGGCTTTGGGGAAAAAGCTTGGTATAACATGGAATATCCACAAAGACGCCTTTTCCTTTTCATGAAGAATACCAAACCAGGTGACGTCACCTTCACACTTTGTTGAACTTCTTGTCATCTATTTTGACCCGCTCGCCTATTTTTTCCATGGTTATTACCCCCTGGAAAGCTGTTGTTTCAAAATGCCAATTGTCTGAAACTTGGGTGGGATGATTCCATGCCAGATGAAATACTTACAGCATGATGCCCATGGATTGGGTCATTGTGCACATTGAAACATATTTTTTTATTCCTAGTGTGTCAAAAAGTTAGTTTTTGATAACAACCATCATAGATATCATATATTCAGTTATTCCGATGAGTCCCCCTATGGGGCGCCAGCTCCCTCAGGTATGTTAGTTGAAAAAGTAATGTTTCTTGCCAATGGCTGCTGAGCAAAAGCCACAGGGCTAGAAGCTGCTCTCAAAGGTGCTGAAATTTATTATACTCTATGCAATAGATTGAGGCAGAAAAGTGTAACAATGTAATTAATGACCAGTTCCATGACATTTGTAGGCTACATATCTGATAAGTCATGTAGACTCCACAGGTTTGTTGAAAACAAAGTTAGTGTAATTCGTTCTCTTACAGATGTCTATATCTGCGTCACATTTTATCCCATAAAATCCTGCTGACCTACTCACCAAGCATAGGTTATTGTTGCAGGAACCTGTAATTCAGTTATGCAAATATGGTCCATCTTTGGTTGTCTGATCATACATTCTTCTGGTCGCGTGAGGCTCAGCAGTCATTCCCTGTTCCAGGGTATGACCCTGAAATCAAGATAACCCCAGCCAGTGTAGCGAAAACCAAATCATTAAAATTTGTTACAGACGATATGAAAACATTTATTTTCAAAAAGGAGCATGTTGCGAGCCACAGCATGCTTACAATATATTTGCAATACAAACATTAAGACATAACAAGGAGTTTATTAATGGACCATTGTGATCTTCAGGCCTACATGTGTCGCGTGTTTTGTTGCTAAAAAATACGTTCAGATGGAAACGCATGCACAAGAGATGAAAGATCCTGCAAATAGTAGGATTTTAGGTAAATCAAATTTCCATCTTAGAAATAAATCTATTCCTGGATAAAGACAGTTTGGCGAGGTGGGGGGGGGGGGTATTTTGTACTCGCTAAATCCTTTTTACACAAATTAAACCATTTTATAGCTTGTAGAGGTTTCTTTTAAAGTATTTAGCGATAATGAAACAAAGGTTTTAAAAGCTGAAAAAGAGCAGAGCTAGGGGAAGCTTTCCTGCATTTCTCCAGGGATACATTAGAACCTTACGCTATTTCTCGAGGCATTGGGTGGTCTTTTAATCCACCACAGGCACCACATTTTGGAGGAATCTTTAGGAGATTAGTAAAAATTGATAGAGCCAGTCTTTTTAGCCATCTTGCCTTATGCTAGCCATTTTACTGACGAAATATTGGTGACCATATTTTGTAAGCCCAAGCCATAATAAATAGTCAACCCTTAACCAAATTAAGTGATGACCCTTGTGATCCAACTCCACTGACCCCAAGCAGTCTTTTGATATTTCAACATGACGCTTACCAGCCTCTTTGTAAAGGTTCAGCTGCAGATGTTTGCCATTGAAGGTGGTGTTAGGTGCAGTATTTAGCACATGGCTGGTGGTCTCATTTTGTTTGCGAATATATTTTCAGACTACATAGACGATCCAGGTTGGACAACTAGTTATGATCATGGACACTGCTTTACCATAGAATATTTGGCCTTTTGCTATTGTCAAGGAGGCTTTGTTGCTTGCAACGGTAGAGTACCTTTGGCGTAACTTAAAACACGAGAGACTGAATTAAACAGGCTGACTAACAGTCTTGTGTGACTCGAATTGGACTATGGTTTCAAAAATGACAATTAGATTATTTCTTATGCTGTGTACATCCTGTAATATTTAAACGAGTACAATATTGCCTTGAGTAATGTGCTTTTGAGGATACTACTTTTCCATTGTCGGTTGCCGAGTTGATGCCTTTTTTGTAGGCTTTGATCATTTAGCTATTTGGTGATCAGGTTATGTAGGAGTGATTCAGGTGGAATTTGAGGTTTACCAGTCACTTAGGTATGTCCCAAGAGAGTCTTGGGTGCCTTTTTAGGTCAGTATGGACCATACTATTGCTAATACTACAGTGGGCGCAAGGAAGTTTTGTGTTAATGGTAAGTATAGATATTTCACCTGCATTACGTATGTCAGCATAACTTAAATCCTTGTATTTTGCATGCTTCACAGTATAACAATCTTTATTTGAAGTTGAGTAGCACAATAAAATAATATGCGCATGTGGTGCAAAACACCGGCGGAGGACACAGTAAACTCTGGTATTTATCCCTATGTTTTGGTGGACGCACCCAAAGATCAAGGCTGTAATTTGCTATATTGATGTGTAAACATACTTGGACAAAGGTGAGCATATTTGGAATCTTCATATGCAACACATTGAAGGAAGAAAATAGCCAATTTTTTTCCTCGTTATGATGCCTGGTTATTTGAACATGGGGTCAGGCAGTAAGCAAGGCGGATTGGGGCACTTATAGACTCAAACTCTGAAAACTGGTCTGCAAAAAGTACAATGCCTGAATGAGACGGTTTGCAGAATGCCCCGTGTGTGCATAAGAAAACGGGGAAAAGGTGTCCAGCGAGTTGGGGAACTGTGGCTTTGTAAAGCATGCAAACTGGTTCATGCAGATGAAGATTTAACATTATTGCAGAAACAAAATGCCACAGCAACCAATAATGGAAGTCAGAGTTCAAACAATTCTGATATTGGAGAACTTGCTGATAACAATGATAAGGATGTTTGAGCTTGATTTCAGAGAAAAACAGTAATCATGTTGACTACATTACACAGCCTTTACTTGCTTATACCCTGTCCAGTTTACAAAGTGGAACCAGTCAAAATGTTAAGAATGCTATTCTCGAACACTTTGCACTTCCATATATTATTGTGGCAAAAGAAACTCTTTGGAAACACTGTGGTAGTGACATCATAGGGGACTTCAAAAACCGTAAAGACTCTAGTTTGCATTTGGGAAGTGAAGCGCACATTAAAGATATCATAGAAGCCTTGAAAAAACTGGATAATACTGGCAAAACTCCTGTCATATTATTGGATGCTTTTAAGGACACTTCAGACACCAAAAACCTTTGCATGGCCGATTTTAAAATTTTAACGGTTTTTACAAGATGAATGTCCTTTCTATTAGTTGTCAAAGTTTCGAGCTTTTAACTAAAGTAGAAATATAAGAAAAACGCCAAAAACCACACAGGCATGTGGACATCGGAACGTCCATGTGTCATTCTTTTGGTTTTCAGCCGCCAAACGGAACAATGCCACCCGTCAATCATACTTAACAGCCTGTCACGTGGCTGCAGGTTGCAACGGCCCATGGCACAAAGACAGTGGTGTCAGGGCGGCAATGCGAAATAAAGGCAGCATGCCAGAAGTATGTTTGTGGGCAGGGCAAAGATGCAAACATGGTAACATATCATAGCCTTAGCGGTTTACTTTATATTTATCTTGCTTCTTTTGCGTTCTAATGAAGGGAGACTTTAAATGTTCAAGAGGAGCGGGAATCGTCTGACGATGTCCCTTCAAACTTCAAAGGCCGTGCCGCGATGGATTACCCCAGTGGTCCTTCAAACCAAAGACAGGCGGGCGAAAAAAATTACACCCTAATCAACGATACCCACGCACATAATAATACTTTATCGGAACTCAGGGATGAGGAAATAAAAGTACAAATAAACACATTGAAATAAGCATAAACGTGAACACAAGAGAAAACACACAAACTAGCGTTACAAAGCTCAGGTTGGAAAGAGAAATGAAACTCATTGAGAAAATAACTACAAAATAATGACAAGCTAACTAAGTAAAGTGTAAAGACAAGTCTAACAAGCTAACTACATAAAGTATACAGATACGAGACGAGTATATACAATAAAACACAATCCCTAAAAACGGGGTGAAGAGGTAGGGGGCGGAAGACCAAACCCGCCATCCGTGCACTGAACACGAGCGGCCGCAGGCTGCCCCGCCGAAGCAAGGCAAAGCAACACAACTTTCGTTGCCAGGCTAGAGGTCACGGGGCCGGAAGGGCCGCCTCCATGACGTCACACTTTGAAACCAGACTGTCGCTATCGCCGTTTGACAGATCGCTGAATAATGTTTTCCGTACTCCAAAGGCTCTTTTATTCATGTGATTGGCCAAGAATTGATTGACAACCTCCCCAAATGTTCAGGAACGATGTTTGCGACGTTTTGTACAAATATCAACTCAACTTGATCAAATGGTATTGTTTCAGAGGCAAATGATCAACATCTAAGGCCTTTGAAGCTTGTTTTCTCAGAAAGGATAATTGGACGAGAGCCCCACCTAAGAATGGTTATTCCAAGAAAACGACTGGGCGAAATTTAATCCGGTTAACGGCTTTTGATTCTTTAATGTCTGAACTGCAAAAACGATTCAGCGATTTTCTAAATTTTGCTTCGTTCTTTTTCTATGAAATGAAGAAAATAACATCTTGAAAATCAAAGGGAAAATTGAAACGTCAAACTTTGAGGATGGATAACAGAAAAACGAAACCAAATATAAAATATCGCTGGATCGTTTTTTTGTTGCCAATATGTCAGGATTAAGATCCAAGTGTAATTATGATTTTATCACAAATAATTAGTGACTTATATCGACATTTATGGGGTGGATGCTTTGCGGTCAACTTTCAATTGTTTATTCAACAATTAACATCACAGACACCCAAATACGGAACATATAAATTCTTTGGAGTATGACAAGTACACACATATATGATATGTTATTCTAAAGCAAATACATTTTGAGCTAGGATTGACTAAAGTGGGATTTATTTTTGGTGTCTTACCTGTCCTTAACCTGGGAGACTTACCTAGATCACGGCCGGAAGAGTTAAACTGTATTTCTCTTATTGATATAGTGAGTAAAAATGAAGAGCGCCTTGACAGTTTGCAACAAGCAATTGATAAGCTTGTGTGTGAAAATCTGGAAATAAAAAATAAACTACCAGCCCGCACATATGCAAATGTGGCTGCTACAAACCCAACTACTGAGCCTATACATGTACGTGCAAGTGGCGATACACATCCAAGTGCAGAAATACCTCAAATACGCATAAAAAGTGTTCAGATACCCATCCAAGACAGTAGGACTGATACCATTAAAAGGGATGATGATAGGCATTCAAGTGTAACTACTCATATCTCTATGCATCCTAATATATCTACTGATACATATAAGCATCCAAATGCACCTACTCGAAACTCTACAACAGCCACGTTGTCAGTTCCTAATGTCTCAAAGAACTTCCGTGTTTTTTCCCGCAGGTGTGGTCGTGGTCACGCTTGAGGGCCGGGCAGAGATAATCATCGCAGGAATTCTCCTAAACCTGGCCTAATGCACAGAAGTCAGAATTTCAGAGCAAGTCATATAAGATCAGCCTCATTAGACTTGTTTATGACAGGTTCAAATGATCAGAAGGCGTTAGTTGATAGAGCAAGTAATGCTTGTCGCAGGTATTCTTTCACCTTTGATGAATTTAACTTACCTTCTCATGTCATGAGAAGAAAGCAAAGACAAGAAAACAAAAGGTACAAAATTATAATAGGCAGAGCCTATGCTGCAACAAGTAGATTTAGAGGGACACCAGAGCCCAATAGCGATTTGTTTATCTATATGGTTGATCCTATCACTGAAACACAGAACTTAAGGAAGAATGTGAATGATTCTGGATTTGAGGTTAGAGTGTTAGAATGCATTTCAGATTGCCGAGCAAAATTCAATTCCTTCAAACTAACGGTACCTCTTTTCCAATTCAGTGACTTGTTTTGTGTTATGGCCTGCAAGGGTCAAGGTTAAAAAATATATTAACCAGAAAGTGGGGCAACATATCTGTCCCTGGAGGCAACAAAGCCTGGAGGTTCTTCCATGAACAATACAAATTATGTCTTTACACCGTCTTACAATTTTCATTTCAATGGCTTGTCTGACCTTGCGTAAATACAACTCACATGGGCATGATGTGGGTAGATTCGAATACTTGCACAAGTTGTCTAATATGAATTACATTATACTTATAGAGGAACACTGGTTTTTTAATAAACAAATTGCTGTATTTGAAAGCAAACTACTTCATATGAATGTACATGGCATATCTGGGATGGAAGGACATGATGTTCTCCAAGGTAGGCCATATGGGGGATGTGACATACTCTGGAAGAGTTCTCTTAATACTAAGGTTTCACCCATTCGGTTCTCATTGAAACGTATACGTGCCATTACTTTGGATATGAATAGACAGTCAATGCTTATTATCAATGTGTATATGCCTTGTGATACCAACGGTTCAGATAATTGTATATATGATGAGATCATGAATGAAATGTCTGAGAAAATTCATGAGCTAAATATTGATAGGGTGATTATTGTTGGAGACTATCATACTGACTTTGGTCGACAAACATCTATGAATACCGCACTGTTGATTTCGATTCTAGAGAAAGAAAGTTTTCGTTGTTTATTATCCCATAACAAAAGTAAGGTCAGCCATGCATTTGAAAATAAATGTAATGGAGATACATCAACCATTGATCACTTTGTGGTCACAGATAACTTGTACGAGGGTGTATCAAAGTACTACTGTGTTAGTGATGGTGACAACTTTTCTGACCAATAGTGCATAAATTGAACATGCCCATTGAGTACACTTGTAATAATCTGTGGAGAAACAACCTCAGCCCCTGTGGCTTGCTGCTACAATGGAAAACATCGAAAACTATAAATCATCTCTTGACGATAATTTGAGAACAATTGAAATTCCAATGGGTGCAATCCAGTGCAAGGATTTCGTTTGTCTCAAACACGGTCTAGATATACAATCATTTCATCATGCAATAATCAGTTCTTGCCTAGAGGCAGGATACACTAACATACCATTCTCCAATAGGCAGCATGGTAAAGTAATACCCTGCTGGAACAAATATGTTGAGCCATATAAAAGGGATGCGGTGTGCTGGCAATATTTATGGAAATGCACCAATTCTCCAAGAACAGGGGTTCTGGCTGAAATTAGAAATAGAACGAGAACAAAGTACCACTATGTGCCATGGCTAGTAAAGAATAACAGAGACATGTGAAACCAATAAATTAGCAGATGCTTTGTCCAATAATAAACCCCGGGACTTTTGGAACATGGTGAAAAAAATTATAAATTTGTCTAATGCTAACCCAATGGTTGTAGATGACAAAACTAATCCAGGGAAAATTGCTTATCTTTTTGCATATAAATACAGGTCTCTTTACAACTCAGTTTCATTTGAACCAGAGGAAATGGCAGCCCTTAGAAATATAATTGGGGAGGGCATTGGGTCACATTGCTGTAAAGATAACAACTGTTTACAATCTAATTCTATCACAGTAGACAAAGTAACTGAGGCTGTTAAAATTTTTAAGCTTGGCAAACATGAATATGAATTAGGTCATTACTTTGATCATGTTATCCGAGGGACAGATACTCTATATATCTAATTATCATTGTTATTCTCCTCTATGCTTACACACAGGTATTCACCTGATAATATGTTAAACATCTCTCTACATCCCATTCCAAGAAACAAAAGAAAATCTACTAATGACTCGGAGAACTATCGAGGTATAGCTGCCAGTAGCATATTGGGAAAGCTACTCGACTGGGTAATTTTAAATGATAAAAATCATGTATTGAACTCTTCCAAACGACAAGTTGGTTTCAAAGCTAACAGTTCTACCAGTCAGTGCACACTTGTCCTTTGAGAGTGTGTCAATTATTATAACCGAAATGCCATTGATGTACAAGTGGTTCTATTAGATGCAACGAAAGCCTTCAATCGAGTTGAGTTTGTTAAATTATTCACACTCTTGCCAAAGAAAGGCTTGTGTCCCATCACCGTCAGGTTACTCCTAAAAAGGTATCAAAATCAAAAAGTGTCTGTTGTGTGTGGGAGGTAATAGGTCAAACCCCTTCACGTGTAGTAATGGAGTAAAGCAAGGTGGGGTACTCTCTTTTATATTATTTGGAGTGTATATTGATGAACTGCTGATTCGCTTGAAAAAACAAGGCTTTGGATGTCATGTCCGTAATGTGTTCATGGGAGCCTTAGGCTATGCTGACGATGTGGTCCTCCTAGCTCCCACATTATCCTCCATGTCAAAAATGTTAGATATTTGCTCTATATATTCCTCCGAATATAACGCCTCTTTTAATCCTAGTAAAAGAAGCATAGGAATTTCTGCAAAAAAAATCCCTCCATGCCACTACTCTTTGATGAAAAAACAATTGAACATATCGAGAAACGTGAACATCTGGGTAACCTTATTGGTCTAAATTCTGGTTCCGATGGCATAAAAAAAAATTAAGCGGTTTGAAACAGAGATGAACATGCTCATGGTACATTTTACGAAAGCATTTCCAGATATAAGGTACAAACTTTTTAAAACATTCTGCATGTCATTGTACGGATGTCAACTCTGGGATCTAGCAAATAAGGAGGTCCAGACTTTTTATACAGCTTGGCGTACGGCCATTAGACACATATCGAGAATCCCGCACTGGACACACAATCATATGCTTCCTCTGATTTGTGGTGATCCTCCAGTCGAAACACAGATACATAGACAGTTTATAAAATTCATTTCAAAGGTGGTAAACAGTAACAATATAATTGTAAAAACATGTGGTAATCTGGTGATTAATGTTAGCCAATCATCTGCGTCTAAATCTTTAACATTCATAGCGTCAAAATATGGAATGGATAAGAACTCACTAGTGTCGTCATACTGGCGACCACTCTTCAGTTCTCGGAAAAATGAGGACTTCAATCAAGATGATGAACAATCTGTGGCATTCATCGGCGAACTCTGTGAAGCAAGAGACAGCAAGCCTAAAACCAATCTCTCACGAGCAGAACTGGATGAAATTATTCACTTCGTATACACATCGTTTCGTTTGTCACCCAAAACTAGTCCATATGGATAGGGTCATCTTGACCAGTGAACTGTAGTGGTGACTTATTTTTTATTCCTCTTAATTCACATATATATACGTTGTATACTTTTTCGCCATTTTTTATATATATTGTACCTCTTGTGTATGAATAAAAGATATATATGTATAAAACATTAGTGTCGAAGCACCTTGATTCGACAGTAAAAGAGGAAAATAAAAGATGGGCATGACATGTACAATGAACCGACATTTGAAAATATATTTACAGACACTAAATCATAAAATGACTAAAAGATCAGGTGTTTTGCTGATCAGTAAACAGCTAAGTCCCTGGTTTTGCACAGAACACATGTAGAACAAGAGGACTGGTGGCCAAGCCATGCTTATATTAGTTTCCGTAACTGATTTAAGTTTGTTGATTCCTTAACATGGACAGGCAAATTGTTCCATAGCCTGGCCCATTAATACTTTAGCAAGGTGTTGCTATTTGTCTTGGTATTGTAAGCAGGCTGCTTTACTTTTTCTGTATCGCGTCAGTTGTATCTAGTTTTCTTTTTCACATACGTATCATTCACAAATGGTGGGCTGTCATGAGATAAAATGTTGTAGTGTAGAGTTTACTTCAGTTTGTTTTAATACTGGAAAGGGTTCTAAGCCATAGTATTTACTTTGGGAACAATGACATAGAACCATTGTAGTCAAAACGATGAGCTCTTTTCCAAATCTTTTCCAACTTAATTTTATCAGCAGGACCACACATTTGCAATGCTAGGGGGCAATAATTCTAGTTTGATAGAAGAAAAGCATGAACGATTTTGAGATTTTCCCCTTTTATGCAGAATATGAGCAAACCTTCTTAGAACACTTAACGTTTTAGCAGCCTGCTTACATACAAGGGATATGTGATCATGAAACTTAAGTTCCTCCTTATAGACACCCAGTAATTTGACACGTCTAAGAAATAATAGTCGCAACATCAATTTCCAATGAAAAATTATTTACAATATTATTTGACATTTGAGGAGAGAGAATCATGGTTTGAAATTTATCAGCATTTGCATTCATTTCATTATCTTTGAACCACGAAATTGAAAAATTTGCAGTGTTTTGGAAAGATAATTTGACAAAAAAATGGGAACTTGTCGTGCTAAGATAGTGTGTTGTCGTCTGCATTATTATAGACTTCATAACAGCCTCCCATGATATAAGTGAAGCCATTGATAAAGATGTTAAGTAATATGGGTTCAAGGATACTTCCTTGGGTTACATCCTTTAGAATATTCGTCCATTCACTTTTGGTACCGCCGTATTTGACCCTTAATTTTTCTGTCAGTTAGGGGACTGCAAAGTAAGTATGAAGCATCTTGTGACAAGCCGTATGTTTTGAATTTCTGAAATAAATCATGGGAAAGACAATCAAAACCTGTCATTTATTTTTTTTTCCGGTCGTTTTCAGAGTTGTATATCAGTTACAGCATAAAAGGTTTGATAATTTATGTCTTTCATTTTGCCGGCAATGGCATAGGTATACAAGTATGCTCAGAACTTTCATGATGGTGATCCCTTAAAAAGTCATTACTGTTACTTTTTTATTTTCTTTTTTCTTTTTATTATTTTTCGTTTGTTTGTTTGTTTGCTCTGAAGTAGAAGCAAACAAATCATCTAAAGTTTCATATACGTGTTAAGGTTCTTGAATAAGAGTTCATCTTTCTTAGGATTAATTGTACCATTTCAACTATCTTTCGTTTTATCCTTTAAGGTTGCAGAAACAAAGCTGAGCACTTAGGTGAGTGCTGTCTTCAATCGGCTCTTAAGTTTTGGTTATTAATTTTTAGGCCCAGAAAACTATACAGCTCCTAAATCGACAATGTATTCACCTGTGTCAAACGACTTGCTATTGTGGTATTAAATATCTGATTGTAAATGTATGGTGTGGTTGGATTTTATTATTCCGACAACCATAGTAAGAAATTAGCTTATTCCTGTGTCAATATTTACAGATCTAGCAACCTGGTTTGGGCTGTTTGTGAGTAAAACTTTAATGAAAGTAGGAAATTCATCGTTACAGCAAGCTGGAGAATGCATGATATTGCACATGTCAAAAACATCAAATATAATAAAATAATCTTCTTCCTTATCCTGCTTAAGAAAATTTAAATCACCATGAATAAATAAAATCTAGCTTTCGTGTTCTAGGGCCACGGAAAGTAAAATTATCACATCATATAACTTCTCCTTGATTACAGAGGGAGTCGGTAAACAATGGCGATCATCTATTTCTCGTTTTTGAAAATCATAGTTTCGATACTATGTTGACAGTACTCTAAGTCTACTTTGCGTCTGTGTGGAATTGCAGATATAATCTAAACCATAACACCACCTCAAGAACCGTTACGATATTTTCTATACATATCGATATTTGTCACATAAAATTGGCAGTTGGTAAAAAATTCATATAATTAGCTCTCACTGAGACCACATATGTCAACGTAACCATGCTGTAGTAATTCAACGACTTCCGTAAACTTGTTACTTTTACTGTAGTTAGTGAAGACAGTGATATTAACTCAAGTGTGATTTTTCAATCTCCAATCTCTACTGCTGTCTGATATTTCAAAAGTCTCTGCTATGAGCAACATATTGCTCATTTTCCATGTGAACTAGGCGGTCCTGATTCAGTTATCATATTTCCATTTTTGTGCTTATGAAGCTGCATTTTCCTGGATCATGAGAATCTGGCAGTAGAGACTGTCATTTTCAGTGCCTGAATATATTATGTTTAAATTTGTGTATGTGCAGTTCGAAAATGGTAAAATTCTTGTGGTGACATATTTTGTTCATTTATCTCACCTGATCATTTTTTGAGCACAAGGGAATTTTTACAATACCACGGCCATCACGTGAGGCATTGTTAAACTTGCCCCTTTTTAAAATCTGATATATAAAGTACATGTTTCTCTCTCTCTCTCTCTCTCTCTCTCTCTCTCTCTCTCTCTGTCTCTCTGTCTCTGTCGTTTTCGTCGTTTCATGCATAGATACGGATATATTTGTGCTTTTAGTGGGGATTTTTTGTAAGTACTACCATGAAATTCACTCAATTTTCCGTGGCATTTCTATTTCCTACCCTTTTAAATTTATTTCCTTTTTTTTTTAATGGGGGGGGGGGGGGAGGCTTATATCTTCGGATGCATTTTCTCCATAGAAATTTAGTGAATGTGGCGCCCAAAACATCAACTCTGTAGATTCCGGGAAGAATAAGTGAATTACTTCCACCTTGTTTAACCCCCTCCAAACATGTGAATGGTTCAGTGGTAGAATTGCCCCAAACACAGTGACTCTTTGGTTGACATATAAATTAGGAATAATCGAATCAGAATTTACGAGAAACCTGTTGGACCAGTAACTGAAATAATTCACTCCATCGAATACGTTAGGCGCACAAGTTTGAACAATCACAAAGTTCACTTCCACACTCCTCACTTCGATCCGACAGTATTTGTGTGAGCGTTTTGTGCAAGCACTCTTGTGTTTGGGTATTGAGTATAGTTTGATTTTGGTCAAACCATCTGGCTCAACCCCATTTACAAGCATTGAGGTAAGAAGCAATGACAAGTGAATGTGGAGTGCCTGACGGCTGCATAATTTACTTAAAAAATGACGGCCGATGTCATCTTCATGTTTACCATTGTTTTATGTTTTGATGCTCTTTCTTATTAAATCAAAGTACATTGTGCTGATTATGTCATTTGAATCTATGGAATTTAATGTGAACTCTATCCAATCAGACAAAGTCACTAAAGCTTGTCCAGTCAAACAAAATTGGTAGACACCTACCAAAGATACATCATCATCAAAGCTAAAAGTTAAGATTTGCTCAAATGTTTTGTGAAACAAAACAACAAAAAACAACATCTACATGAGTCCACACATTTTCATTTACTGTTTTATCCAGTCTTTACCTCGACAGTCATCTTGGACACCATACTGGATACTTATTTATATTCGATGAGGTCATGTGATCATTATTCATTTATTGTGCAAGCACCTGGTGAAGTAGTGATCTGAAATTAAAACTTATATTCACAATTATGCCTTTCAACTTCCAGTGGCAGCTATCTTGGACGTAATATTGAATAATTTAAAATCCGCATTGTTACCAGCTGGGCATCATTCACTTTTTATTCTACAACACTTTGTCTACCAAAATCAACAATAACCTGGTTGTGGCGTATTTTTGCAAGCCTATAAAAAAGGCCTTCTTGGGTACTGGACTAATAGGGTGGTCTAAATCTGAGCGTATCGGGGAGTCATCCTGTGGGAGTTACAAGTGTTGCTTAATGAATGTATTATCCTTTGATATTATTCCAATGTTCTTACTTACATTTATTGTATTGCATCATGATTTTACATGCCAATGAATATTACAATTAATATAATTAATATCATAACTAAAACTGTTATCTTAGTAGCAGTCTTATTTGTCCTCGTATGGTATTTCAAGGGACAAATAAGGTATTTTTTAAACGTTTGTGTACATTTCTCATTAAAGACGTGTGTCAAATCTGGTATATTCGCATGTCACTTGTTGTGTGTTAGGGTGTCAAGACAATCAAGAGTATACATATCAAGATGAGTGAGCCAAACATAAAGACAATAATCCCATGGAGTGACCCTACGCATGGACACGACATAAAACTGCATGCAGCTGGCAGCCTCTTAAAGGGAAGCCGCTTTAACAGAAACCACCATTGTCAACATATAGCTCCGAGTAAAGTATATACAGCACAATACTACAAATAGGGAGAGAAAGATAGACCCAGGACTCTTTCAGATAATCACTGGACCCATAACTACTATTTAAGGTGAAGAAAGCCATAATGTAACTCTGTTATTTGCCAAAGCCAATTGTTTTAGACTAGAATCTCGCAAGTGTAACCATTTACACAGGTAAAACATATACCTTCATGTAATGACAGTAGGAAAAAAAACAAACAAAAAAAATAAAAAATAAAAAATAAAAGACAAAAAAACCTTTTACCTACTGGGGGTCTGTTAAAACATGCATAGAACTGAAACCTCCAAAAGAAACCACAATTCAAAAGAGACAGTTGGCATCAAAAAAACAAACAAACAAAAAAAACAAAAAAACAAAAAAACAAAAAAAAAAAAACCCTGCATAAGTGTAAAGGGGGGGGGGGGCACGTAAGCAAAATAGCATGGGTGTTGAGTCAAACTCTTAAAGTAAGTCAGCCCTACAACCTTTTCGAGGGCAAACAGTTGAACATGGGGCTGGTATATTCATGCTCATAAGCAATTTAACATTATAACTTTCAGCGTTGTGTGGATAAGCTAGACAGTATGCCACTTAATCTTTCTGGCGCTTATTTTTTTTCTAAACACTTCAATCCATCTAGTGTTGAGAACTTATTATGGCATGTGCATCCCTGGATGCCAAGGGTGATATGTGTATGCCAATGGTTATATCTGTAACTGTAGCTTTCGTTGAATCCTGGAGGTTTACACCAGATAAGCCCTAGTCTGTTGTAGTTACTTTCAAATGCAATAAACAGATTTTCACCCAGATTCTATAAATTCTGGAATATGTCCTATATGCATGAAGTCTCATCTCCCCTCATCTTCATCTCTCCAAACTGGTATATTTTAAGTGTAAAAACTTTGCAGAATGACTCCTGTTTAAAAAAGGGTTAAAATGAATTACTTTACAAAATTTTTATCTATTTTTGTTCTTCCTGTTTCATCAAAAGTTTTGAAAAAAAAAATATTCATAAGCAATTAGCAAAGTATCTTACTAGATCTGTGAGTTTTCTCATATATAAAATATATGATGGCCTGGAGAGACAGTAACATTCAGTTGGTGTCTCTGTCGATTTCTCCATAATCTTTGAGAGAGACGATTATATTATCTTATGTAAAAGGTACCTGTTTATGGTATGCCTGGATTAGGTCTCAACAGGTTTACATGTTTTGCGAGAAATGGCAGCATGGATAATAATAAGTGGATTCTGCCTGTAAAAAAATGTTGGTGGTCAGTATGCCATAGCCTGGGAGCCCATATGTGTACCATACGATATTTTCATATAATAAACCTACCACAAACCAGGTTTAAAATAATGTATGGCGTAGAATGGCTATCATTCATAGCTCATTTACAACAGAGATATAAACATTGGTTTTGACTGAAGAAAGAATGACTAAAAATCTTAAAATCTTGATGGACATATCTTAACATAATAAACTACGTAAACTACTGTATGTATTACAAGGCACTGTCATTACTCTGTGGATACATTTCCTCTATGTTGTGTACATTTATTTTCTAATCCAAAACAAGTACCAGTAATTCTTTTTTGACTGTGGCCACACATTTTATCCTATACATTTTGGTAGGCTTGCACATATAATATTGGGATCCTGTCGACTATTTTTGACCATGTATTGGTGAAGCTGGGACCTCAAGAGGCCAATTATTACCAAAGTATTGATTTAGAAGAGGTAATATTTTGAGGCAATGAATGTCGCGTGGTAGTGCTGCCCAAGGAACTTTGGGTGCAGTGACCATTGCTCATCTACTTGACACAGATATATCCATGACACATGGGATATAGGTTTATAAAAACTGGTTGGGAATCTGTAGTTTAGTTCGTAGTTCGATTCACGCTGTCACAGTATCTGTTTAAACCTACTTCAAGGAGTATGCAGTCTTACTTTCCTTTTGTTACAAAGTAATACAGCTGATTCCATTAGAGGAACTTTTTGCCTAGACAGACGTTTCACACAAATACAGACACACAGACACAAGCCCTATATATAGATACATACACACACATATATATATATACATATATATATATATATACATATATATATATATATATATATATATATATATATATATATATATATACATATATATATATATATACATATATATATATATATATATATATATATATATATATATATATATATATATATATATATATATATTAAGTGTCAACTTGCCTCTTAACTGTATTTACATTGTTGACGATCTTCATCTGTCGATACATTATGTGTTACATTTTCGGTGGGTTATAGTCTGCCACATGCAGGCTACTTAAGTTCTTCACATTGGGCAAGCGTAACACAGTATATGCATGGGGTATCTTCAAATCAGATTAATGAGTCAGACATCCGCTCAACAAAGCAATCAACGAGACAAAGCTCATTTCAAGAGAAGTCCCTGGGGCCATAGCATGACGTTGTAGTTCCATATTTATGCAGTGGAATAATATATGTTACCTGTTGCCACATGAGTCAATTTGGGCCTAGACAAATCTCATAATTATATGTACATATGGTTCCTCTGAATACCAATATCATTAAAGTAATGGAGAAAAAAAATAATCAACTTTGGCAACGTGAATCAAGCCCTGACATAAAAAAAAATCTAATTGGGACTTTACTCATCAGGAAGGTGGAGAAAAAATGAAAAAAAAAAAAATAAAATAAAATTATTACCTGCAGCTGCTTATGTGATCAATGTCTGGTTATTTTCAAGTTTGTTGCACGTATTTTGTTTCACCAGAAAACGGATAAGGGATAACACAGAGCTGATGTAAACTTCTTTTCCTCTATGTACAACATCGACAGTTTCCCTAAAATGGTTAGTACATAATATTCTTACATGGACAATTGACAACAGTTTAAATGCGAAAGTAATACAGCTTGTACACCCAATAATGAAATAATGTAGGAAGAAATCGGCATTAATACAGAACAAGTGCATATTGATATCAATAAAATTTTAAGCCAGTTTTGGAATTTCATAAATGCACTATGTATGCTGACTGCGGACGTAAATCATATATTGAAAGAAAATGGTGAAGTGTTTCCAGAATCAAAAGTTATCCGACAGGATAACATTTTGAACAGCGTCAAACAGCATTATATTTTCTTCTTGAGTAGGCGAAGGACATCGAGTTTGCATATAGTAATCATTCAAGTCAGAAGCAAAATTTGTTCCTCACATTGGTAATGTGTTTTTTTGAACTAATTGGTTGTATAAAAGCTGGAATATCTCCAACCGGTAGCGATATTTTTTATTGTACATGGAGACCAATGGACACCAAAAATGGCAGATTCACACTTTTTATAACAAATGCAGTTGGACCTCTCAGCAGGAGTGCAGTTAAAAAAATGCCGATAAGAAGAACTACATTCTGTGGTCAATCATACAGAATCTAATTTTCTTTATTGGTATTTTGAAATATCCTCTCTGAAAAGACATTGGCTCACATAGTAACAGCATGTTACTTGGAAGTCAAAGTGGGTGTTGTTGTAATTATATAATTGAAGGTTATCATATGATATCGTTTGCTTGACTATTTGCATCGGCTGAGATAAACCAGTACTAATGGATTCTCATGACTTTAATTTAGATGATAATAGAGATTAAGATATAACATTAAAGATAAAACCACAAGTAAATTGGACTTTCATATGATATTTTCCTTAGGGAGTACATTTGTTTGCAAGATACACATAATTTCAATCACAGAGACACTATTTTTCTCGATATATACCTTATATCTGTTAGCAAATTTTCTCTCAATTAAGTAATATTTTGGGATAGTTGAAGATAACAGAAGAAAATGGGTTTTAATCTTTGGCTATAGAAAACTTTGATAATATTGAAATATGATAAAATGTCAGAAGGTACACTTCCCCCCCCCCCAAAAAAAAATCAATGCATAAACATGAAATGAATACATGGTCAAAATTGTGTCACAAGCAACACTTGGTATTGAGTAAATAAAAAATTAAACAATCAATAAAAAAAGTGCACGGAATGTGCTGTTATTATTCGCCTTGTTTATTTAGGAATAAAAAATATGGCCCAGACGCTGGTGTTGTTTTATTTTTGATGATTCCATTCATGCAGTAAACACCGGACACAGCTTACATTTTATCTTTAATTCACTACCTATTGTATTTTGTAATGAATAGACAATAACAGATTTGGCCACATAGTTTAATATATCGTTAAATGGTAATAATGTGCCTTCAGCTAAGTGATTTAAGGTACGATGAATTATTTTCCAGGATCAATTTTTCCCTTCTTGTGTTTAACTTTCATGTGAAATGATTTTTTCCAAAAATTGAAGAGTTATATACTGGGTTGTGTTGTAATTTAGGTAGAACCCAATTAATAATTGACCAGTTATAACTGAGAAAAATGGACAAGATAGTGGTTGAAAACTTGCTAGATTATTCGTCCATTTTTCTCCATATAAATACTGCCTTCATGGGCCCTGGTAACATGGCGAATGATTTTGGTATAGGTCTATTATATTTCTTTGATGTTTCCGTACCTTTTCTCCCCATACCCCCCCCCCCCCCCGGCAAAAAATGGCTGCATTGCATTTTACATGCGGTAACTGTAAATTATGAGTACCTCCTTTATGTGTTGAATACTTGTACCAATCTCTCATTGGTATGGATTTAGCATACATCAAGACAAGCCATTTGTACTAGTATATGGTGTTCATGAATAATTGCTGCTGAGAGTTGATATGAACAACACGGATAAATTTCTGCACATCGACAAGCCCCTTATCCAAAGTAAGACCAAAATACAAATGTGAGCTGCCAAAACCTTTTGATTGATCACATACATTAGGTGTGGCTCTATAAAGGTAACCTTGATGGCGTGAGTGGAGTATTGTCGTCAGCCATGAGATAATACGAAGACCTTCAGTAAATATATTTGTCTCTTTGTGTGTATCGGAATTCCTCATAGCTGTTAAATAGGGTAAGTACAAACATACCTAGTTTCTGTTTGCCAAAAATTATCATCTAGATCGTTATGATTGTTATTACTTTTTACACATTAGGTTTGTTACATTTAAGTTTATACACACAAAGGATCATATAACAGTACAGTGTCACTTTTTTGTTACACACCTGTGTGAAAATGGGCTAAAAATCCATGGGTCGGACGCTTCTGAGAATACGTTTTAAAAGGATATAATACACAAGTATATTTCTTTAGATGAACGACATAATACTTATCCAAGTTGATGCAGGAACCATCCTTCAGGAGACTCAAATAGCTTAAGGAATAATGCTGCATGCAATTTATTGTGGCTCATGTATAGTCAAGCGTGTTGGTCATGATTTTTATACTTATCTGCATTGCTGAAGCTTTTGTGTATGTCTGTTTGTGGTGTTGAGCTCTTTTTGTGTATTTGCATGTGGGGGAAATAATAAAGATATGAGAAAGACAAATATATATGTAAACCTCACACAAAACCCGTTTTTCTTAAAGAGAGTGTCTAAATTACCTTTAGTATGGGTCTTAAGTGTGAGTTAGCAGATTAGCAAACATTTGGAAATACACACACAAAACATTGTAGCAGAAAAAGGTACCAAGCCAGGAAAAAGAAAGAGAAAGAAATAATATAACTGCTACAAGCTAAAATTAAATTCCTGAAAACAAATTATGGATTATATATTGACTTTAACCATATATCCTCTATGGAAGCGGCTAAAAGATTGCCACTCTTTCAGGTTTGGTATTATACAATGTACATGGGCACCCAGCTAAGTACATACAAAATCTCTAATGAAATGCATTAAGCATTAATTGTCTGAAAAAATGGTTTGTGATATTATGGCCTATCTTGTTTATTAATATATTGGACGGAACTAGGTAGAGGGATAACATCACTACGAAAATTTAGATGTGACTTGCGGTTAATTGCTAATGACGAGAATAATTTGTGGTAAGTATTTCTGTTTTATACTATACATGTGGAAAATGCCTTACTTCTTTTTTTCCCTCTCCTTCTGCACCTTCGTCTTTATCCTTCTTTTTTTCCTGTCTACGTCTACTTCATCTTCTTGTAGACTATATGTGTGTATGTATATACATATACATATATACATACATGTATATATATATATATATATATATATATATATATATATATATATATATATATATATATATAAGCTATGATGCTTTCATTTTCAAATGTTTGTCGTTACTTTCTGCTTTTATATAAGGAATAAAGATGAAAAGTCGACCTTTTTTCATACGTTTGGCGATAAATTGCTTATGACAGAATAATTTGTGGCAGTCATTCCTGGTATGTGCAACACATATCGTACGGCCTCATTTATTTACACATTTTGTCTTATTCTTCTGGTTCTTCATCTTCATCTTCATCTTTTGTTCATCTACTTCATCTTGTTTAAATGCGTACTGCATGCCTTGCTGAAAAATAGGCTAGTGAGGAAACTAAGTTGAAATTTGAAATAACAACGAGATACCCAACGAAAAGCCTATATAATTTAAAGCATTGACCAAAAATGTCGCTGCATATACCATAATGGTAGTGAGTGCAGTACACTTGAAATGTTTTTGTTACAGTTTGATATCAACAATGCATCTGTGGATGCTGAACTTGGTCCTGCTGGCATTGGTGGCTCTGTCCATAGCACAACTTTCATTTGAATCGAGTCGATATCTACCCACTCGATATCTTCCTACTATAGCACAACTTCAATCTCAAATGGCCGAGTTTGAATCAGCTACTGTCATACCAATTAAAAGGCCAAGGTTCCTGGGCGGACCAAGGTTAACATAAGTTAAGTTTTTCAGATTGAGACATCTAAATAAGGGCATTATAAGGACTTCATGGGAATAGTTTTACATCCAGCTAAGAGTGCTCGAGTTGTGGCAAACGTCTCTGTGCCTACTTAGACTAATCACAGTTGCCAACACCTTAGTGATGTCTGAGAGGGAGAAGCCAAGTAGTGCCAACAGAACCTACAGTCCAAATTACAAAGGAACGCATCAAGCATTGAAATATGTTAGGGCACTTAAGGCAATATTCAATTGAGCTAGACTATTGTGAGATTGAGGGGAACATGTTTTCTCTTGCAGTAACTGTGTACATATAAGGTCAAATCTGAGATTAAATGCGACATGAGTCCTTAGCATAGCCCCCGTTGATGCAAATCAGAGAATTATTTAGACATATGATGTCCAGTAGCTTCTCTGATTTAAGTTATTCATGGCTTTCATTACGAATATATTTTGACTAAAATAAATTCATGATCTGCAAAACCTAGAGTTGGGTGTTCTTGTTTTCACTCTTGGTTCAAGTAATTACAATAAACAATGTGTGGGCTTGACTATGTCTGCGTAATTAGTTAAATTTTTCAACCTTGCTTCTTTTTGCAATTGCAACACTACTTGTACATATAGGTTGCTTCCTGCTGAGTGATACGGGCCAAAACAGCACTGCAGTAACCAACTATGTCCTGCACACCTAAAGTCACAAAAGTTACGGCTGCTTCAAGTTGAAACCACATCCTTATAAACAGAGTTGGACGACTTTCATTTCAGATGTTTTTTTGGATCCGTTTTTCTCTCTTGCTCCCTCTTTGTATATTATGACTATTAGTGGTGGATTTCTGCATAGTGTCATCTAGCATGGAAATTGATATATGGGTCTATCAAAAATGATGGTTTTCCTATATCACAGGTAAAACTATAATAAATATCTGTGTATGCTAAATTGAGATTTGAGTTTGGTTGCAGGTGTTCCTTCTCCAATGGCACTCCCTTGACTGTAATTAATAGTGAACCAGTATGCACTGTATCCCCATAGAAGCTGTCCACGCCATCCATTTAATCTGCTTGGTCTGTATGTTGTTGCCTGACATTTCTTTCATGATTGGTTCAGCCCATATAGCTTTGCAATCTCCTATAATATCACCCCCTGCCAGCAACTCACACAACACAGAAGACTGTACCGACAAATTCAGGGACCAGTCTATTGAAGTGCGGTATGCATGTGAAACAGGATATCTGGGTAATACGTGCACACAGTTTTACTCTTTGAAGCTTTCAATGCTCTGATGCAGCTCATTAATGTTGCGGCGGTTTATAAAATGTAGCTAAAGCACTTGTCTTGAGTGTGGGGCAATTTGACACTATTTTTTTAAAATAAAGGGCGCACACAGAAGTTATGAACCTTCAATAGAAAATGTGTGAAACCATTGTATTCTAAACGGTGTGATAGAGAAATAAACAACAAATAAGGGGATATCACTGAGCAAAAATTGAATGTACTCTCTCCTATTAATATTTCAAATGATTTTTCAGACCCTGAAATGCATGCTGAAGTAGATTTTTACATATGTAACTTAAAGAAGGTCGTGCATTCATGGGCTGTTGAAGCAGGTTGTGCTCGAACACATAAAACCAGATTTAGATCTAAAATTGGTAGTGCCCCGAACTTTGCCTTATAGAGGAAGGTTTACGATTGAAGTAAATGATATGAACACAGTGTGGTCAACCTAAACAGGGTCAAATTTATGAGTGTCACAGAAATCACAAAAATATTGATAATCTTGTTAGAAAAAGATCCAGGTTTTGCAGTGACTTGAGCATACCTCCTGGGTATAACACTGTATACAGATTCAATCAGCTATTGTGGCTGGCAAGTGTGCGAAATATTGTGGTGTAAATTTGGTCAAAGCTTGTTTTCATCGTCATCATGTAAGATTCAGTATAAAGACACTGCACATGATTTTGATACAGCATTCGATCAACTGAATAAAGGCTCTTTTCTGTGTCTGTGTGGTATCATCGCATAGCATCCATGATAGATCAAATATATCTCTGAAACCCTTTTCGGAACTGAAAACCCTCCTTTTATCCATGGCTATAATATCCAATGAGTTCCTAGTTGGTACGAGCATACCTGTACGTAAAAACCCAGCCATATTTGTTAATGCAACTGACAGTTATAGACCTATAACACTATGTAATTGTCTTATGAAGTCCGAAAAGGCTAGCCAAATTATCAACAGAGCTACATGTGTTCTCGGGGCAAAATAACAGAGCAAAAAAAGTGACAATATTTTTTAATTTTTTTGGGGGGGGGGGGGTAAAGCGAAACGGAAGTCATAGCTTGTATTTTACAAAATCTTAGTAGGAGTTGTTACCCTATGTTTACCTGTCCGTTGCCCGAAACATATTAACACTAGTTACATGTCTATTTTTTTATAATATATTCTATGATTACATCCCTGTCGTGCAGACCATATGAGAGTAATCGTAACATTACTCACGATTTCCAGTTTTTCTCTCATTGCCAGTCACATGGCCACTCACAATTATGAATGTGTGTGTGTGTGTGTGCGTGTGTGCATGTGTGTGTGCATGTGTGTGTGTGTGTGCATGTTTGTGTGTGCATGTGTGTGTGTGCATGTGTGTGTGTGTATTATGAACTGTTTGATGAGAAAAACATGAGAATTGAAAAAAAAATGTAAATATATGCAGGGAACAATTTTTTCACGTTAATAGTGCTTAGTATGAGTATGTAGACAAAGGAATCAAATAGAAGTCAGAAATAGTACTGCAATTCATTGAGCACCAATACAGTACCCAAACGCAAATATTGGAATACTTGAATTGATGATGACAAATTGCCTTCATAAATACTTTCCCACAAATGATACGTGGCACGTCATACAAAGGTCTAAACAAAGGAGTCAAGTCGTACTGTGATAAAGTATGCATCTATCAATGCGACTTCATTTGTATCGCTTCTGTATACAGAACATATTTCACATATGGAGAAGCAGTTGTTTCTGTTGTCAACGTGACTACCGTGTATTTCATAACGCACCAGGTGCATATGAAAGATGTCACAGAAAAGACCTGCTGAAGAGTTTGACATCAACACGTCCATAGAGTCAGACTTTTGCAGAAGAGAGAGACTTGAGACTTCAGCAACAGAGGAGAAGGGAGGCTAGAAAAAACACACACCTGATGCAGACAGACTGATGCTGGTCCAATATGTGCCATCGGAATAGCTAAAGAAGGTCCTCTTCACATAGAGCAGTGGACAGGGCAATTACACTGTGAGGGCATAATGTCATGGCAAAGAAGAGATCATAACATCCACTTTGCTTTCCTACAATTTGCATATGAAACACTTGTACAGGCTTATATTGGTACAAATAGCACATAGTGTAGACTGAAACAACAACCAATGGCAGATAGTGCGCCTTTGTGACGAGTTATGATTTTCTGTGCAATTTCTACATGAGCAAACAAGAGTGTGGTGGCTCAGCAGATAGGACGCAGCTCCAATCACTCTACTTAATTGACTGCTCTAAATGATCGTCATTTGTGAGATAGACATCTGACACATTTTATGTCCATAATTTGATAATGAGCATGTTGTGCCAAACGTTGATGAATTGGGGCCTACCGCCACTGTTGATAACTTCAGATTGCCACTGAAATGGTACCAATCATCAGCGACCTGCAGTTTTGCTGTTTTTATGTCCAAGCCCAAGTCACCTTACAGTATATCTAAAGTTAGTTACATTACATGCGTAATAATGTAATCATAAGATATTCTAAAAAAATAGTTATGGAATAAATGTGAACATGTTAGGAAGAGGGATAAGGTACCCAAGTTGACAGGTCATAGATGGTCTTGTATATCAAAAATCACAACTGACTCCTGAATGAAGCAATTATCCCCCATTTTGTCGCTCAACGATGGTGTCTGTGGGTCACTTCCTCATGTACAAATGATTGGACTGACCTGTCTGTGGTGTGTATTCCACTTTAAAATGACTCACTTTGGGAACACAATTGCAAATTTTTCTTAGTATGCCACAGCTGTAACTCTTCCAAATCCAGATCAAAACATTAAATACAGTGTACAGTGGCTGTACAGCATATGATGATGAAAAACTTGAAAGTATTTAACTAGATGCTGCTCATATAGTTACTGTTGCAACGTATGGAACCAGCAATGCTTAGTTATATGAGGAAACTGGCTCTGGCTAAATGTAGCGAAATATCCAAATTGACTTTAATGCATAAACTTGAAAACAATCTTGCTCCCTATTCTGTATGTTCCGTCATTTATGGTGCGCCTATGCCAGGTACACAAATATATGATACCTGTCAGAGGTTTGCTGTTCCTCATTTTCCTGTTGGAACTGATCTTTTTGACACATCATTTTTTTTTTCATCCACAGGCAAGCTCTTGAACCAATTTCCACTGGAGGCTGAAAACTCTCTGTCTTTACAGATAATAAAATCTAAAATAATCAAAAAAATCCCCCGGCCAATAAACTTCCAGGAACTTTATAACATCTCCGATAGATTTTTATCACTTCAACATACATGTCTTCATCTAGATCCAAGCCAATTATATTTGCATTTATTTAAAACTGGTGTAAAGGATTCTGCCAAATATTCTTGTGACCCCCATAGGATCATATGTTGCAATAATTCTTTATCTGTTTCTCATATGCTGCCCCATGATCAGCTTTCCATGACCCGATTTCTCGTCTTGCACCATTTACCTTACAGATAATATTATATGGCTCTTATGAAACTTGTCGATTCTTTTTTGGCAAAATGAGAATGTGTTTTTAGGACGGATAATTGTGCACACAATAGATGTTGACTGATTCTGTATATTGTAGTTGGAGCTCGATTTGTATGTTCTCTTATGTAAAATCTATGGTCGTTCTAATTCACCACATTGGTGGTAAGGATTTTGCTCCACTGTCTTGTCTGGGTGTTAGTCCTCTTTTGTGTGTATCTGTCTGTCTGGTATTGTGCAGCTTAATTTTCCCTTCCAGCAAATGCGATTTACATAGGGCTTTGTCTGCTTTCCTTATTGTTACACTAATAATAATAATAATAATAATAATAATAATAATAATAATAATAATAATAATTATTATTATTATTATTATCATCATCATCATCATCATCATCATCATCATCATTATTATTATTATTATTATTATTATCATTGTAATTATTATTAAGGGGACAACTTGTCACAAAACAAAAGGACAAAAATGCGGTTTCATTGGGGGACCACAGCTTCATTCTCAAACATCTGCGATTGCTTTCATCTTATAAGTGGGTTGGAATTTTTGAATATGGGTAATGTTTTTCTGAATTATTTGATAAATACACCACTGGCTGTAGTTTCTTATAGTTGTGATGAAAACAGAGTGTTTCGATAATGATCCAGATTCATTAATATCAGTAAAGGTATACATGTTTACTTCCTCTTTTGCTGTTAGCTCAGCTGATCGACAGGGTAGGAGTAAAAAAAATGGCTCGTATACCATGCCTCCTTGTGTCTTTGAAGCAAGTCATAAACTTTGGGTTTCAAGTTGCTACACCTATACCTTTACGGAAAAACTTTCAAAATGCCAATCGTCTGAAACTTGGCTAGGATGATTCTATGCCAGATGAAATGCTTACTGCATGGTGCCCACGGATTGGGTCACTGCACATATTGAAACATATTTTTTATCCATAGTGTGTCAAAAAGTTAGTTTTTGATAACAGCCATCACGAATATCATATATTCAGTGATTTCGATGAGTCCTCCTATGGGGCGCCAGCTCTCTCAGGTATGTTAGTTGAAAAAGTAATGTTTCTTGCCATCTGCTGATGAGCAAATGTCACATAGCTGGAAGCTGGTCTCAAAGGTGCTGAAATGTATTCAACTCTATGCAATGGATTGAGTCTGAAAAGTGTAACAATATAATTAATTAGCAGGTCCATGATATTTGTAGACTACATATCTAATAAATCACTTAGACTCTACACGTTTGTTGAAAACAAAGTTAGTGTAATTCAATCTCTTACGGATGTCAATACCTGTGTCACGTTTCATTCCATACAATCCTGCTGACCAACTCACCAAGCATAGGTAATTGTTGCAGGGGCCTCTAATTCAGTTATGGAAATATGGTCCATCTTGGTTGTCTGAGCATACATTGTTCTGGTCACGTGAGGATCAGCAGTCATTTGCTGTTCCAGGCTATGACCCTGAAATCAAGATAACCCTAGCCAGTGTAGGTGAAACAAAACATTAACATTTGTTACAGATGATATAAAAACATTTCTTTTCAAGGAGGAGCATGTTACGAGCCCTAGCATGGTTGCAATATATTAGCAATACAAACAGTAAGACATAACCAGGAGTTTATTAATGGACTATTGTGATCTTAAGAACTACGTGTTTTGCATGTTTTGTTGCTAAAAAATCGCATTCAGATGGAAACCCATGCACAAGAGATGAAAGATCTGGCAAATAGTAGGATTTTATGTAAATCAAGTTTCATCAGAGCAATAATTCCATTCCTGGATAAAGATGGTTTGGCGAGGTTGGGGGTGGAGGGTGGGTGAGATGTTGTACTCGCTAAATGCTTTTTACACACATTCCACCATTTTATAGCTTGAAGAGTTTCTATTTAAGTATTTAGCGATGACGGAACACAGGTTTTTAAAGCTGAAAAAGAGCAAAGCTAGGACATGCTTTCCTCAATTTCTCCAGGGATACATTACAACCCTACGCTCGAGGTATTGGGTGGTCTTTTAACCCACCGCAGGCACCACACTTTGGAGGAATCTTTGGGAGATTAGTAAAAATGGATAAAGCCAGTCTTTTGAGCCATCTTACCTAATGCTAGCCATTTTACAGACGAAATATTGGTGACCATATTCTGTGAGGCCAAACCATAGCAAGCAGTTGGGCCTCAAGCAAATTAAGTGATGACCCCTGCGATCCGACTCCACTGACCCCAAAAAGTCTTTTGATACTTCAACATGATGCTTACCAGCCTCCTTGTAAAGGTTCAGCTGCAGATGCTTGCCATAGAAGGTGGTGTTAGGTGCAGTATTTAGCACATGACTGGTGGTCTCATTTTGTGTACCAATATATTACCCGACTACATAGACGATCCAGGTTGGAGAACTAGTCATGATCATGGACACTGCTTTACCATGGAATCTTTTGCCTTTTGCTATTGTCAAGGAGGCTTTGTTGGTTGCAACCATAAAGTATGTTCGGCTTAACTTAAAACACGAGTGACTGAATTAAACAGGCTGATTAACAGTCTTGTGTGACTGGAATTGGACTATGGTTTCCAAAATGACAATTAGACTATTTGTTATGCTGAGTACATCCTGTAATATTTAAAAGTGTACAATATTGCCTTGAGTAATGTGCTTTTGAGGATACTATTTTTCCATTGTCAGTTGCTGAGTTGATGCCTTTTTTAAATGCTTTGATCATTTAGCTATTTAGTGATCAGGTTATGTAGGAGTGATTCGATGGATTGTGAGGTTTACCAGTCACTTATGTATATACCAAGAGAGTCTTGGGTGCCTGTTTAGGTCAGTATGGACCATACTGTTGCTAATACTACAGTGGGCGCAAGGAGGTTTTGTGTTCATGGCAAGTATAGATATTTCACCTGCATTGAGTATGTCGGCATAAGTTAAATCCTTGTATTTTGCATGCTTCACTGTATAATAATCTTTATTTGAAGTTGAGTAGCACAATAAAATAATATGCACATGTGGTTGGAAACACATGAAGAGGACACAGTAGACTTACTATTTATCCCTATATTTTGCTGGATGCAAGCAGAGATCGAGGCTGTTATTTGCTATATTGATGTGTAAACATACTTGGACAAAGGTGAGCGTATTTGGAATCTTCATATGTAATACATTGAAGGAGGAAAATAGCCAAGTTTCTTTCTTCGTTATGATGCCCAGTTCAGATATTTGAACATGGGGTCAGGCAGTAAGCAAGGCCGATTGTAGCACTAGTAGACTCAAACTCTGAAAACTGGTCTGCAAAAGTACAATGCCTGAATGAGACGGTTTGCAGAATGCCTCGGGTCTGCATAAGAAAAAGGGTAAAAATGTCGAGCAAGTTGGGGACCAGTGGCTTTGTAAAGCATGCAAACTGGTTCATGCAGATGAAGATTTAACATTGCAAAAACAAAATGCCACAGGAACCAATAATGGAAGTCAGGGTTCAAACAATTTTGATATTGGAGAACTTGCTGATAACAATGACAAGGATATTTTGAGCTTGACGTCAGAGAAAACAGTAATCATGGTGACTATATTATAAAGCCTTTAGAACACTTGCTTTTTTTTTTTTTTTTTTTTTGGATAAACAAATTGCTGTATTTGAAAGCAAACTACTTCATATGAATGTACATGGCATATCTGCGATGGAAAATCATGATATTCTCCAAGGTAGGCCATATGGGGGATGTGTTATGCTCTGGAAGAGGTCTCTAAATACTAAGGTTTCACCCATTCGGTTCTCATCGAAACGTATACGTGCCATTACTTTGGACATGAATAGACAGTCAATGCTTATTATCAATGTGTATATGCCTTGTGATACCAACGTTTCACATAATTGTATATATGATGAGATCATGAATGAAATATCTGAGATAATTCATGAGCTTAATATTGATAGGGTGATTATTGTTGGAGACTATCATACTGTCTTTGGTCGACAAACATCTATGAATACCGCACTGTTGATTTCGATTCTAGAGAAAGAAAGTTTTTGTTGTTTATTATCACACAACAAAAGTAAGGTCAGCCATGCATTTGAAAGTAAACGTAATGGAGATACATCAACCATTGATCACTTTGTGGTCACAGATAATTTGTATGAGGGTCTATCAAAGTAGTACTGTGTGAGTGATGGTGACAGCTTTTCTGACCAATAATGCTTAAATTGAATGTGCCCATTGAGTACACTTGTAATAATCCTGTGGAGAAACAACCTCAGCCCCTGTGGCATGCTGCCACGATGGAAAACATCGAAAACTATAAATCATCTCTTGACGATAATTTGAGAAAAATTGAAATTCCAATAGGTGCAATCTAGTGCAAGGATTTCTTTTGTCTCAAACACGGTTTAGATATACAATTATCTTATGATGCAATAATCAGTTCTTGCCTCGAGGCAGGATACACGAACATACCATACTTTAATAGGCAGCATGGTAAAGTAATACCCTGCTGTAACAAATATGTTGAGCCATATAAAAGGGATGCCATTTTCTGGCACTATTTATGGAAATGCACCAATTCTCCAAGAACAGGGTTTTTGGCTGAAATAAGAAATAGAACGAGAACAAAGTACCACTATGTGCTACGGCTAGTAAAAAATAACAGAGACATGCGAAACCAATAAATTAGCAGATGCTTTGTCCAATTATAAACCCCGGGACTTTTGGAACATGGTGAAAAAAAATAGAAATTCGTATAATGCTACACCAATGGTTGAAGACGACAAAACTAATCCAGCGGAAATTGCTTATCTTTTTGCAGATAAATACAGGTCTCTTTACAACTCAGTTTCATTTGATCCAGAGGAAATGACAGCCCTTAGAAATATAATTTGGGAGGGCATTGGGTCACATTACTGTAAAAATAACAACTGTTTACAGTCTAGTGCCATCACAATGGACAAAGTAACTGAGGCTGTTAAAATTCTTAAGCTTGGCAAACATGATGGTGAAGTAGATCATTACTCTGATCATGTTTTTCGAGGGACAGATACTCTATATATCTACTTATCATTGTTATTCTCCTCTATGCTTACACATGGGTATTCCCCTGATAATATGTTAAACATCTCTCTGCATCCTATTCCAAAACACAAAAGAAAATCTACTAATGACTCGGAGAACTGTCGAGGTATAGCTGTCAGTAGCATATTGGGAAAGCTGCATGACTGGATAATTTTAAATGATAATAATCATGCATTGAACTCTTCCGAACTACAATTTGGTTTCAAGGCTAACAGTTCTATCAGTCAGTGCACATTTGTCCTTTGAGAGTGTGTCAATTATTATAACCGAAATGCCATTGATGTACAAGTGGTTCTATTAGATGCAACAAAAGCCTACAATCGAGTTTAGTTTGTTAAATTATTCACACTCTTGCTAAAGAAAGGCTTGTGCCCCATCACCGTCAGGTTCTCCTAAACATGTATCAAAATCAAAAAGTGTCTGTTGTGTGGGGAGGTAATAGGTCAAACCCCGTCACATGTAGTTATGGAGTAAAGCAAGGCGGGTTACTCTCTCCAATATTATTTGGAGTGTATATTGATGAACTGCTAATTCGCTTGAAAAAACAAGGCTTTGGATGTCATGTTGGTAATGTGTTCATGGGAGCCTTAGGTTATGCTGACGATGTGGTCCTGCTAGCTCCCACATTATCCTCCATGTCAAAAATGTTAGATATTTGCTCTATTTATTCCTCCGAATATACTGTCTCTTTTAATCCTAGTAAAAGTAAACTATGGATTTCAGCAAAAGAAATCCGTCCATGCCACTACTCTTTGATGAAAAACCAATTGAACATATTGATAAATGTGAACATCTGGTTAACCTTATTGGTCTCAATTCTGGTTCCGATGGCATAAAAAAGCCATTAAGCGGTTTCAAACAGAGATGAACATGCTCATGGTACATATTGTAAAAGCATTTCCAGATATAAGGTACAAACTTACAAAACATTCTGCATATCATAGTACGGATGTCAACTCTGGGATCTAGCAAATAAGGAGGTCCAGACTTTTTAATACAGCTTGGCGTAAGGCCATTAGATACATATGGAGAATCCCGCACAGGACACACAATCGTCTGCTTCTTCAGATTTGTGGTAATCCTCCAGTCGAAACACAGATACATAGACGGTTTATAAAATTCATTTCGAATGTGGTAAACAGTTACAATATTATTGTAAAAACATGTAGTAATATGGTGATAAATTGCAGCCAATCATCTGCGTCTAAATCTTTAACGTTCATAGCGTCAAAATACGGAATGGATAAGAACTCACTAGTGTCGTCATGCTGGCGACCACTCTTCAGTTCTCGTAAAAATGAAGTCTTCAATCAAGATGATGAACAATCTGTGGCATTTATCCGCTAACTCTGTGATGCAAGAGACGGCAAGCTTAAAACCAATCTCTTATGAGCAGAACTGGATGAAGTTATTCACTTCATATACACATCGTAACGTTTGTCACCCAAAACTAGTCCATGTGGATAGGGTCATCTTGACCAGTGCACTGTGTGGGTGACTTATTTTTTATTCCTCTTAATTCATATATATATATGTTGTATACTTTTTTGTCATTTTATATATATATATATATATATATATATATATATATATATATATGTTGTACCTCTTGTGTACGAATAAAAGATATATATGTATGAAACGTTAGTGCCGAAGCACCTTGATCCGACAATAAAAGAGGAAAATAAAAGATGGGTATGACATGTACAATGAACCCACATTTGAAAATATATTTACAGACAGTAAATCATAAAAGGACTAAAAGATCAGGCGTTCTGCTGATCAGTAAACAGCTAAGTCCCTGGTTTTGCACAAAACACAGGTAGAACAAGAGGACTGGTGGCCAAGCCATGCTTGTATTAGTTTCCGTAATAGATTTAAGTTTATTGATTCCTTAATATGGCCAGGAAAAATTGTTCCATAGTCTTGCCCATTAATACTTTAGAGAGGTGTTGCTATATGTCTTGGTATTGTAAGCAAGCGTGTTTACTTCTTCTGTATCGCGTCAGTTGTATCCAGTTTCCTTTTTCACATACATATCATTGAAAAATGGTGGGCTGTCATGAGATAAAATGTTGTAGCATTCTAAAAAAGAGTTTACTTCAGTTTGTTTAAATACAAGAAAGGGTTTTTAAGCGGTAGTATTTGGTTTGGGAACAATAACATAGAACCATTGTAGTCAAAACGAAGAGCTCTTTACCAAATCTTTTCCAACTTAATTTTATCAGCAGGACCACACATTTGCAATGTTAGGGGGCAATAATTTTAGTTTGATAGAATAAAAGCATGGACGATTTTGAGATTTCCCTTTTTATGCAGAATATGAGCAAACCTTCTTGGAACAGTTATCTTTTTAGCAGCCTGCTTACATACATGGGATATGTGATCATGAAACTTAAGTTTATCGTCCTTATAGACACCCATTAATTTGACACGTCTTAGAAATAATAGTGACAGCGTCAATTTCTAATGAAAGATTATTTACAATATTATTTGACATTTGAGGAAAGAGAATCATGGCTTGAAATTTATCAGCATTTGCATTCATATTATTTTCTTTGAACCACGAAATAGCAACATTTGCAGTGTTTTTCAAAGATAATTTGACATTATATGGGAACTTGTCGTGATCAGATAGTGTGTTGTCGTCTGCATTATTATAGACTTCATAACGGCCTTCCATGACATAAGAGAAGGCACTGATAAAGATGTTAAATATTATGGGTTCAAGGATACTTCCTTGAGGTATATCCTTTAGAATATTCATTCATTCACTTTTGGTACTGCCGTATTTGGGCCTTAATTTTTCTGTCAGTTAGGGGACTGCAAAGTAAGCGTGAAGCATCTTGTGACAAGCCGTATGTCAATCAAAACCGTTTCATTTATTTTTTCCAGTCGTTTTAAGAGTTGTATTTCAGTTACAGAATAAAAGGTTTGATAAGTTATGTATTTTATTTTGCGGGCATTGGCATAGTTATACTAGTATGCTCAGAACTTTTCTGGTTGTGATCCCTTAAAAAGTCATTACTGTTACTTTCTTTATTTCCTTTTTTATTTCTATTATTTTTTGTTTTTTTGTTTGTTTGCTCTGAAGTAGAAGCAAACAAATTATCCAAAGTTTCATATACGTGTTTGGGGTCTTGAATTAGAGTCTCTCCTTTCTTAGGATTAATTGTACCATTTCAACTATCTTTCATTTTATCCTTTAAGGTTGGACAAACAAAGCTGGGCACTTAGATCAGTGCTGTCTTCAATCCGCTCTCCTGGTTTGGTTTTTAATTTTTAGGTCCATAAAACTATATAAATTCTTGTTGCGTGGGATCTTTACATTATATGTTCACCAAGAGGAGTTTTAAAATTTTTTTTTTTGGCGAAAAATGGACATTTTACAAAAGGTTTCCATTTGGAGATTTTTCTTGGGATTATCGAAAAATATAGTACTTAACAACTCGAAAATTTGCAAAATGAAACTTCGTAGTCATGTACAAGTTCGGTTGCTTCACTTTTTCCATAAAGGCAATAGATAAATTGTAATCGAATATTCATTATGATGCTCGTGAAGATGGACACTTCTCCATGTTTAGGGGGCATAAAACTGCCTAAAAATAATATTCCAAAATGCAATGAACCAGTCCTGGGCATGTCTGCGAAGTTCCGTTTTTCATAATTTTTATCTTTAAGTACTATATTTTTCGAGAATCACGAGAAAAATCTCCAAATCGTACCCTTTTGTGAAAGGCCCGTTTGTCACCCCAAAAATGATTTTAAAAAAATTCTTGCTGTATATATAAAGATCCTATTAAGCGGCAAGAATAAATGTAATTTTATGGGTCTAAAAATGAAAAGCAAAACAGGAGAGCGGATGGAAGACAGCACTCCTCTAAGTGCCTAGCTTTGTTTGTGCCAGCTTAAAAAAATTGTCCTATTGCTTCCCAGAAAGAATTTTGTTTGTTTAAAGGACCACATTGCTCTTTAAGGTAGCGCTTAAAAGATTTTTTATGAAGTGAGGTCACCTTGTTTCTCTGAACACAATATACCTGCCATCAAAAACTGCCTGAAACATAAACTGGGCAGCTCCTAAATCGACAATGCATTCACCCGTGTCAAACGACTTGCTACTGTGGTATTCACTATCTGCTTGTAAGGATATGGTGTGTTTGGATTTTATTATTCCGAGAACCATGTTATGAAAGTAACTTATCACTGTGTCAATATTTACAGATCTAGCGACCTGGTTTGGGCTGTTTGTGAGCATAACAGTAATGAGAGTAGGACATTCATTGTTACAGCAAGCCGGATAATGCATAATATTGCACATGTCAAAAACATCAAATATGTTTCCTAAATCATCTTGTTCCTGATCCTGCTTAAAAAAATTTAAATCACCAAGAATAAATGAAATCTTGCTTTCGTGTTCTAGAGCCGCGGAAACTAAGATTATTGCATCATACAACTTCTCCTTGAATACAGAGGGGGTCGGTAAACAATGGCGATCATCTATTTCTCGTTTTTGACATGAACCTCGAAAATCATAGTATCGATACTATGTTGACAGTACTTTAAGTCTACTTTGCGTCTGTGTGGAATGTCAAATATAATCTCAACCATAATACCACCTCAAGAACCGTTACAATATTTTCTATACATATTGATATTTGTCACAAAAATGGGAGTTGGTAAAAGTTTCTTATAATTTGCTCTCAGTGAGACCACATATATCAACGTAACCATGTTGAAGTAATTCAATGACTTCCGTAAACTTGTGCCTTTTGCTATAGTTAGTGAAGACAGTGGTATTAACTCGTGTAATCTTTCAATCTCCAATCTCTACAGCTGTCTGATACTTCAAAAGTCTCTGCTACGAACAACATGTTACTCATTTCCCATGTGAACTAGGCAGTCCCGATTCAGTTATCATATTTCCATTTTTGTGCTTATGAAGCTGCATTTTCATAGATAATGAGAATCTGGCAGTGTAGACTGTCATTTTCAGTGCCTCAAAATATTATGTTAAATGTATGTATGTGCAGTTTGTATATGGTAAATTTCTTGTGGTGACACATTGTGTTCATTTATCTCGCCTGCTCATTTTTGAGCACAAGGGAATTTGCAAAATACCACGCCCGTCACCTGAGGCATTGTTAAACTTGCCTCTTTTTTAAATCCGATATATAAAGTACATCTCTCTCTCTCTCTCTCTCTCTCTCTCTCTCTCTCTCTCTCTCTCTCTCTCTCTCCCTCTCTCTCATTTTCATTGTTTCATGCATAGATACGGAGCTATTTGTGCTTTAAGTGGAATTTTTTGTAAGTATTACCGTGAAATTCACTCAATTTTCGGTGGCATTTCTATTTCCTACCCTTTTAAATTTATTTCATTTTTGGGGGAGCTTTATATCTTCGGATGTATTTTCTCCATAGAAATGTGGTCAATGTGGCACCCAAAACGTCATCTATGTAGAATCCGGGAAGAATAAGTGAATGTTACCCCCTTGTTTAACCACCTCCAAACATGTTAATGGTTCAATGGTAGAGTTGCTCCAAACACATTGACTCTTTGGTTGACATATAAATTAGCAATTACCCAATCAGAATTTACGCGAAACCTGTTGGACCAGTAACGGAAATAATTCAATGTGTTTAACTCCATCTTAGACGTAAGGGGCACAAGGTTGAACAATCACAAAGTTAACGTTCACACTCCTCACTTCGATCCGACAGTGATTGTGTGAGCTTTTTGTGCAAGCACTCTTGTGTTTGGGTGTGGAGTATAGTTTGATTTTGGTCAAACCATCCGGCCCAACCCCATGTACAAGCATTGAGGTAAGAAGCAATGACAAGTGAATGCGGTGTGTCTGACGGCTGCATAATTTACTTAAAAAGTGGTGGCCGATGTCATCTTCATGTTTACCATTGTTTTATGTTTGGATACTCTTTCTTATTAAATCAAAGTACATTTTGCTGATTATGTCATTTGAATCTATGGAAATTAAGGTGAACTCCATCAAATCAGACAAAGTCACTAAACCTTGTCCAACCAAACAAAATTTGTAGACACCTACCAAAGATACATCACCACCAAAGGTAAAGTTAAGATTTGCTCAAATGTTTTGTAAAAAAAAAAAAAAAATACATCTGCATGAGTCCACACGTTTACATTGACTGTTTGTTCATCACTTTACCGCGACAGCCATCTTGGACACCATATTGGATACTTATTTACATTCAATGAGGTCATGTGATCATTATTCATTCTTTGTGCAAGCACCTAGTGAAGTAGTGATCTGAAATGAGAACTTATGTTCACCAGTATGCCTCTCATCTTCCTGTGGCCGCTATCTTGGACGTCATATAAAATAGTTTAAAATCCTCATTGTTACCAGCTGGGCATCATTTACCTTTTTATTCTACAACACTTTATCTACCAAAATTAACAATAACCTAGTTGTGGGGTATTTTTGCAAGCTTATAAAAAAAGGCCTTCTTGGGTACTGGACTAATAGGGTAGTCTTAATCTGAGCGTGTCGGGTAGTCATTCTGTGGGAGTTACAAGTAATGCTTCATGAATGTATTATCCTCTGATATTATACCAATGTACTCACTTACATTTATTGTATTGCTTCATGATTTTACATGCCAATGAATACTACAATTAAAATAATTAATATCACAACTAAAGCTGTTTTCTTAGTAGCAGTCTTATTTGTCCTCATATGGTATTTCAAGGGGCAAATGAAGTATTGTGTAAACGTCTGTGTACATTTCTGAATAAAGACGTGTGTCAAATCTGGTACATTTACATTTCACTTGTGTATTAGGGTGTCAAGACAATCAAGAGTATACATATCAAGACGACTGGAGCCAAACATACCGACAATAATCCCATGGAGTGACCCTGTGCATGGACACAACATAAAACTGCATGCAGGTGGCAGCCTCTTAAAGGGAAGCCGCTTTTACAGAGACCGCCATTGTCTACATATAGCTCCAGGTAAAGTATATGCAGCACAATACTACAAATAGGGAGAGGAAGGTAGACCCAGGAATCTTTCAGATAATCACTGGACCCATAACTACTATTAAAGGTGAACAAAGCCATACTGTAACTCTGTTATTTGCCAAAGCCAATTGTTTAGACTAGAATCTCGCAAGTGTAACCATTTACACGGTTAAAACATATACCTTCATGTAATGACAAAAGAAAAAACAAAAACAAAAGAACTTTTACCTACCGGGGTCTGTTAAAACATGCATAGAGCTGAAACCTCCAAAAGGGACCACACTTCAAAAAAAAAAAAAACGGTTGGCATCAAAAAAAAAAAAACAATTACCTTACACAACTTTAAAGGGGGGTGGGGTGGTGTGGACACGTAAGCAAAATGGTATGGATGTTAAGACTAACTATTGAAGTAAGTCAGCCATAGAACCTCTTCCAGGGTAATCAGATGAACATGGGGCTGGTATATTCATGCTCAGAAGGAATTTAACACTATAACTTTTAGCGCTGTGTGGATAATCTAGACAGTATGCCGCTTTATCTTTTTCACGCTTGTTTCTTTTTTAAACCTTTCAATCCATCTAGTATTGAGAACTTAGTATACCATGTGCATCCCTGGATGCCAAGGGTTATATGTGTATGCCAAGGGTTATATCTGTAACTGTAGCTTTCGTTGGGTCCTGGAAGTTTACATCAGATAAGCCTTCCGTCTGTTGTAGTTACTTTCACATGCAATAAACAGATTTTCACCCAGATTCTATAAATTCTGGAATATGTCCTATATGCATGAAGTCTCATCTGCCTTCAATCAGTTGTATTACCAGACGAACTAGAATAACATAAAATACAGCTCCCATTATAGTTAATATCTTCACTAATGTAATTCATACTAATTCTTAAACTTTAAATGGTAAAATATGTGAAGATTCCACAGACCACCTGCCTGGTATCCACATTTTAAATTAAAAGCACATAATGGCAAATTAAAAACAAGCAACAGTGTGCTAATTCCAAGTATTTAAGGATTTTAAACATCCAATAAGCCCTTATTCTTCCTTAGGTATATATGTCAAAAACAATCGGGACATTGCAATGTCTCTTTTTATTTAAAATAATCAAACTCTATATAAATTAACCTCTATATAAATTCGCCCCTGTACAACAAATTCAAAATATAAACAAAGTTAACCATGGTTAACTTAACCAATTGTCAAATCCATCGATAGAAAAAAATGATGATACGAAATTTGCATATACCAACTGAAAAGACAAAAACAAGATAAAATGTTTAACTACTTTATCATATTTTTGTATAAAAATGATATCACAGGGCATAATAAATCCGCCTTATCTTAGGTTCGAAAATTCTTCAATACTGTTACAAGTAAACAAAAAGTTCATAGATAGCAAAACGGTTTTTCCCAAAAATATTACTTTATTTCCAATCCAAAAGACATAGTCAGACGGTAAAATTCATATTTTCAAATGTCGGACTATCACTAGTAAATAAAATACATAAAACTTATGTAAATCCTTTTAATGTCTCCAAATTAATTATCCTAACCCTTTCTTTATCTCTCCAGTTATGGAGCAACATGTATACACTATTGTAAACAAACATAAATACTCCAGTCGAGGTTGGCACAAAATAAGCTAAGGACGTCCTACCATTATCACAAATATGCAATATTATCAACTAATCTCTCCAAACGGTTATATTTTTAAGTCTAAAAACTTTGGAGAATGACTCCTGTTTAAAAGAAGGTTTAAAAATGAGTTACTTTACAAAATCTGATCTATTTTTGTTCCTCCTGCTTCATCAAAAGTTTTGAAAAAAAACTATTCACAAGCAATTAGCAAAATATCTTACTAGATCTGTGAGCTTTCTCATATATAAACTATATGATGCCCTGGAGAGACATTTACATTCAGTTGGTGTCTCTGTCGATTGCTCTATAACCTCTGAGAGAGACGATTATATTATCTTATATAAAAGGTACCTGTTTATGGTATGCCTGGATTAGATCTCAATGGGTTTACATGTTTTGCGGGAAATGGCAGCATGGTATGGAGTAGAATATCATTCATAGCTCATTTACAACAGAGATATCAGTGGATTCTGCCTGTAAAAGAAATGTAAATACGAACTATAAATTTATATGTTTCATAATACATACCAAGGAACATTGCCTTTGGTCGGAATTGACTTGGATTTGTTTCGTTAGGACTACGGTTTGGATATGGTAATGACACTGTCTAATTTGGTTGGCAGTATGCCATAGCCTGGGAGCTCATATGTGTACCATACGATATTTTCATATAATAAACCCTACCACAAGTCAGGTTTAAAATAATGTATGGAGTAGAATGGCTATCATTCATAGCTCATTTACAACAGAGATATAAACATTGGTTTTTACTGAAGGAGGAATGTCTATAAACATTGTTTTTTACTAAAGGAGGAATGTCTATAAATCTTAAAATATTGATGGACATATCTTAACATAATAAGCTAAGTAGACTACTGTATGTATTACAAGGCAGTGTCATTACTCTGTGGATACATTTCCTCCATGTTTTGTACATTTATTTTCTTATCCAAAAAAAGGTCCAGTAATCCTTTTTTTTAACTGTGGCTACACATTTTATCCTCTAAGTTTTGGTAGACTTGCACATATCACATTGGTATCCTGTCAACTGTTTTTGATCAGGAATTGGTGAAGCTGGGACCTAAAGAGGCCAATTATTACCAAAGTGTTGATTCAGAAGAGGTAATATTTTGAGGCAATGAATGACGCTTGGTAGTCCTGCCCCAGAAATTTTTGGGTGCAGTGACAATTGCTGATCTTCTTGACACAAATATATCCATGACACATGGGATATAGGTTTATAAAAACTGGTTGGGAATCTGTAGTTAAGTTCGTAGTTCCATTCACGCTGTCACAGTATCTGTTTAAACCCACTTGAAGGAGTATGCAGTCTTGCTTTCCATTATGTTACAAAGTAATACAGCTGATTCCATTGGGTGAACTTTTGTCCCAAACTGACATTTCACACAAATACAGACACACATACACAAAACCCTATGTATATAGATACGTACACACATACACACATATGTATATATATATATATATATATATATATATATATATATATATATATATATATATATATATATATACGTATATATATACATATATAAGCAGTACTTAGTGTCAACTTGCCTCTTAACTGTATTTACATTGCTGATGATCTTCATCTGTGGATAAAGTATATCAAATTTCCCGTGCGTTATTGTCTGCCACATGCAGGCTACGAGAGTTCTTCACATGGCGCAAGCGTAACACAGTATATGCATGGGGTATCTTCAAAACAGATTAATGAGTCAGACATCCGCACAATAAAGCAATTAACGAGACATAGCTCATTTCAAGAGAAGTCCCTGGGGCCAGAGCATGACGTTATAGTTCCATATTTATGCTATGGAATAATATATGTTACCTGTTGCCACATGAGTCAATTTGGGCCTAGATAAATCTCATAATTATATGTACATATGGTTCCTCTGAATACCAATATCATCAAAATACAGGAGTGAAAAAATAATCAACTTTGGCAACGTGAATTAGGCCCTGACATAGAATATGAGTTCAATTCGGACTTGACTCATCAGAAAGGTGGAGAAAAAAAAAAAACAATAGTTATAATACCTGCAGCTGCTTATGTGATCAGTGTCCGCTTATAAGAGATAACACAGAGCTGATGTAAGCTTCTCTCCCTCTCTGTACAACATCGAAAATTTCCCTAAAATGGTTAGTGCATAATATTTATACATGGACAATTGACAGCAGTTTAAATGCGAAAGTAATACAGCCTGTACACCCAATAATGAACTAAGGTAGGAAAAAATCGGCATCAATTGAGAACAAGTGCATATTAATATCAATACAATTTCAAGGCAGTTTTGTAATTTCACAAATGCACAATATATGCTGACTGCGGACGTAAATCATATATTGAAAGAAAATGGTGAAGTGTTTCCAGAATCAAAATTTAGGCAACAGGATATAATTTTGAACAGCGTCAAACAGCATTATATTTTCTTCTTGAGTCGGCGAAAGACAACGAGTTTGCATATAGATATTATTCAAGTCAGAAGCAAAATTTGTTTCCTCACATTGGTATTTGCAAACGATGTTGATGTTTTTGATATCTCTTGAAGAATCTCTTTGCTGTCATCTTTGGTTGAAATTTACAAATATGTTTTTTTTTTTTTTTTTTTTTTTGTGTGTGTGTGCACTAATTGGTTGTATAAAGGCTGGAATATTTCCAACCAGTAGAGATAGTTTTTATTGCATATGGAGACCAATGAACACCAAAAATGGCAGATTCACACTTTTAGTAACAAATGCAGTTGTATCTCTCAGCAGGAGTGCAGTTAAAAAATGCCGATGACAAGAACTACATTCTGTGCTCAATCACACAGATTCTAATTTTCTTTATCGGTATTTTGAAATATTCGTTCTGGAAAGACATTGGCTGAAATTGTAACAGCATGTTGCTTGGAAGGCAAATTAGGGTTGTTGTAATTATATAATTGAAGGTTACCATATGATATTGTTTGTTTGACTATTTGCATCGGCTCAGATAAACCAGTATTAATGGATTCTCGTGACCTTTAGATAATAATAGAGACTATGGTATAAGATAAAAAATTAAACCACAAGTAAATTGGACTTGTGTATGATATTTTGCTGAGGCGGTACATTTGTTTGCAAGGTACACATAATTTCAATCACAGAGGCACACCCCCCCCAAAAAAAATCAATGCATAAACATGAAATGAAATGAATACATGGTCAAAATTGTGTCACAAGCAACACTTGGTATTGAGAAAATAAAAAATTAAACGATCAATAAAAAGTCCCCAGGAATATGCTGTAATTATTCGCCTTGTCTATTTAGGAATAAGAAATATGGCCCGAACGCTTGTGTTGTTTTTCCGTTTATGATGATTCCATTCGTGCAGTAAACTCCGGGCACAGCCTACATTTTATCTTTAATTCACTACCTATTGTATTTTGTAATGAATAGACAATAACATATTTGGCCACATAGTTTAATATATCGTTAAATCGCAATGATGTGCCTTAAGCTAAGTGATTTAAGGTACCATGAATTATTTGCCAGGATCAATTTTTCCCTTCTTGTGTTTAGCTTTCATGTGAAACGATTTTTTCCAGAAATTGAAGAGTTACTTACTGGGTTGTGTTGTAATTTAGGTAGAACACAATTAGTAATTGACCAGTTATAACTGAGAAAAATGGACAAGATAGTGGTTGAAAACTTGCTAGATTATTCATCCATTTTTCTCCATATAAATACTGCCTTCATGGGCCCTGGTAACATGGCGAATGATTTTGGTACAGGTCTATTGTATTTCTTTGATGTTTCCGTACCTTTTCTCCCCACCCCCCCCCCCCCCCCACCGAAAAAAAAAAAAATGGTTGCATTGCTTTTTACATGGGGTACCTGTAAAATATGAGTACCTCCCTTATGTGTGGAATACTTGTACCAATCTCTCATTGGTATGGATTTAGCATATAGACATCAAGGCAAGCCATTTGTACTAGTATATGGTGTTCATGAAAAATTGCTGCTGAGAGTTGGTATGAACAACCCAGATAAATTTCTGCACATCGACAAGCCCCTTTCCAAAGCAAGACCAAAATACAAATGTGAGCTGCCAAAACCTTTTGATTGATCACATACATTAGATGTGGCTCTATAAAGGTAACCTGGATGGCGTGAGTGGAGTATTGTCGTCAGCCCTGAGATAATACAAAAACCTTCAGTAAATATATGTGTCTCTTTGTGTGTATCGGAATTCCTCATAGCTGTTAAATAGGGTAAGTACAAACATACCTAGTTTCTGTTTGCCAAATTATCATCTAAATTGTTATGAATGTCATTACTCTTTACACATTAGATTTGTTAGATTTAAGTTTATACACACAAAGGATCATATAATAGTACAGTGTCACTTTTTTTGTTACACACCTGTGTAAGAATGGGCTAAAATCCATGGGTCGGACGTGGCTGAGAATACGTTTTAAAAGGATATAATACACAAGTATATTTCTTTAGATGAACGACATAATACTTATCCAAGTTGATGCAGGAACCATCTTTCAGGAGACTCAAATAGCTTAAGGAATAATGCTGCATGCAATTTATTGTGGCTCATGTATAGTAAAGCGTGTTGGTCATGATTTTTATACTTATTTGCATTGCTGAAGCTTTTGTGTATGTCTGTTTGTGGTGTTGAGCTCTTTTTGTGTATTTGTATGATGGGGAAATAATAAAGATATGAGAAAGACAAATATATATGTAAACCTCACACAAAACCCGTTTTTCTTAAAGAGAGTGTCTAAATTACCTTTAGTATGGGTTTAAAGTGTGAATTAGCAGATTAGCAAACATTTGGGAAACACACACACAAAACATTGTAGCAGAAAAAAGTTACCAAGCCAGGAAAAAGAAAGAGAAAAAAATAATATAACTGCTACAAGCTAAAATTAAATTCCTGAAAACAAATTATGGATTATATGTTGACTTTAACCATATATCCTCTATGGAAGCGGCTAAAAGATTGCCACTCTTTCAGGTTTGGTATTATACAATGTGCATGGGCACCCGGCTTAGTACATACAAAATCTCTAATTAGATGCATTAAGCATTAATTGTCTGAAAAAATGGTTTGTGATATTACGGCCTGTCTTCTTTATCAATATATTGGGCGGAAGTAGGGAGAGGGATAACATCACAACAAAAATATAGATGTGACTTGTGATTAATTGCTAATGACGTTAATATTAATTTGTGGTAAGTATTCCTGTTTTATACTATACACGTGGAAAATGCTTTACTTCTTTTTTTCCCTCTCCTTCTGCACCTTCGTCTTTATCCTTCTTTTTTTTCCTGTCTGCGTCTACTTCATCTTCTTGTAGACTACATGTATGTATGTATATACATGTATATATATATATATATATATACACACATATATGTATATATATATATATATATATATATATGTATATATATACATATATATATGTATATATATATATATATATATATATATATATATATATATATATATATATATATATATATATATATATATATATATATATATATATAAAAGCTATGATGCTTTTATTTTCAAATGTTTGTCATTACTTTCTGCTTTTATATAAGGAATAAAGATGAAAAGTCGTCCTTTCTTCATACGTTTTGCGATAAAATGCTTATGACAGAATAATTTGTGGCAATCATCATTCCTGGTATGTGCAACATATATGGTACGCCCTTATTTATTTATATTTTTTGTCTTTTTCTTCTGGTTCTTCATCTTCATCTTTTGTTCATCTACTTTATCTTCTTTAAATGCGTACTGCATGCCTTGCTGAAAAATGGGCTAGTCAGGAAACTAAGTTGAAATTAGAAATAACAACGAGATACCCAAGGAAAAGCCTATATAATTTAAAGCATTGATCAAAAATGTGGCTGCATATACCATAATGGTAGTGAGTGCAGTACACTTGAAATGTTTTTGTTACAGTTTGATATCAACAATGCGTCTGTGGATGCTGAACTTCGTCCTGCTGGCATTGGTGGCTCTGTCCATAGCACAACTTTCATTTGAATCGAGTCGATATCTTCCTACTATAGCACAATTTCAATCTCAAATGGCCGAATTTGAATCAGCTACTGTCATACCAATTAAAAGGCCAAGGTTCCTGGGCGGACCAAGGTACGGATAAAGAAGCATGTCGATCCTCAACATCAAGAAGAAATTGAAAAAAGCATTAAGGAAACATGAGTTAAGTTTCTGTGATTGAGACATCTAAATAAGGGCATTATAAGGACTTCATGGGAATAGTTTTACATCCAGCTAAGAGTGCTCGAGTTGTGGCAAACGTCTCTGTGCCTACTTAGACTAATCACAGTTGCCAACACCTTAGTGATGTCTGAGAGGGAGAAGCAAAGTAGTGCCAACAGAACCTACAATCCAAATTACAAAGGAATGCATCAAGCATTGAAAGATGGGAGGGCACTTAAGGCAATATTCAATTGAGCCAGACTATTGTGAGGTTGACGGGAACCTGTTTTCTCTTGCAGTAACTGTGTACATATACGGTCAAATCTGACATTAAATGTGACATGAGTCCTTATCATAGCCCCCGTTGATGCATAACAGAGAATTATTTAGACATATGATGTCCAGTATCTTCTCTGATTTAAGTTATTCATGGCTTTCATAACGAATGTATTTTGACTGAAATAAATTCATGATCTGCAAAACCTAGAGTTGGGTGTTCTTGTTTTCACTCTTGGTTCAAGTAATTACAATAAACAATGTGTGGGCTTGACTCTGTCTGCATAATTAGTTAAATTCTTCAACCTTGCTTATTTTTGCAATGGCAACACTACTTGTACATATAGGTTGCTTCCTGCTGAGTGATACGGACCAAAACAGCACTGCATTAAGCAACTATGTCCTGCACACCTAAAGTCACAAAAGTTACGGCTTCCCTAAGTTAAAACCACATCCTTATAAACAGAGTTGGACGACTTTCATTTGAGATGTTTTTTGGGATCCATTTTTCTCTATTGCTCCCTGTTTGTATATTATGACTATTAGTGGTGGATTTCTGCATAGTGTCATCTAGCATGGAAATTGTTATACGGGTCTATCAAAAATGATGGTTTTCCTATATCACAGGTAAAACTATAGTAAATATCTGTGTATGCTAAATTGAGATTTGAGTTTGGTGGCAGGTGTCCCTTCTCCAATGGCACTCCCTTGACTGTAATTAATAGTGAACCAGTATGCACTGTATTCCCATAGAAGCTGTCCACGGCATCCATTTAATCTTCGTCGTCTGTATCTTGTTGGATGACATTTCTTTCATGATTGGTTCAGCCCATATGGCTTTGCAACCTCCTATAATATCACCCCCTGTCAGCAACTCACACAACACAGAAGACTGCACCGACAAATTCAGGGACCAGTCTATTGAAGTGCGTTATGCATGTGAAACAGGATATCTGGGTAATACGTGCACACAGTTTTACTCTTTGAAGCTTTCAATGCTCTGTTGCAGCTCATTAATGTTGCGTCCGTTTATAAAATGTAACTCAAGCACTTGTCTTGAGTGTGGGGCAACTTGACACTAATTTTCTTAAAATATATGGTGCACACAGAAGTTATGAACCTTCAATAGAACATGTGTTAAACCATTGTATTCTAAACGGTGCCATAGAGAATTAAACAACAAATAAGGGGATATTACTGAGCAAAAAGTGAATGTATATCCTATTAATATTTCAAATGATTTTTCAGATCCTGAAATGCATGCTGAAGTAGATTTTTACATATGTAACTTAAAGAAGGTCGTGCATTGATTGGCTGTTGAAGCAGGTTGTGCTCGAACACATGAAGCCAAATTTAGATCTAAAATTGGCAGTGCCCCGATTTTTGCCTTATAGAGGAAGGTTTACGATTGCGGTAAAGGATATTAAAACAGTGTGGTCAACCTAAAGAGGGTCAAATTTATCAGTGTCACAGAAATCACAAAAATATTGAAAATCTTGTTAGAAAAAGATCCAGGTTTTGCAGTGACTTGAGCATTCCTCCTGGGTATAACACTGTATCCAGATTCAATCAGCTATTGTGGCTGGCATGTTTGCCAAATATTGTGGTGAAAATTTGGTCAAAGCTTGTTTTCATCGTCACCATGTAAGATTCAGTATAAAGACACTGCACATGATTTTGATACAGCATTCGGTCAACTGAATAAAGGCTTTTTTTCTGTGTCTGTGTGGTATCATCGCATAGCATCCATGATAGATCAAATAAATCTGAAACACTTTTCGGAACTGAAAACCCTCCTTTTATCCATGGCTATAAGATCCAATGTTTTCCTAGTTGGTACGAGCATACCTGTACGTAAAAACCCAACCCTATTTGTTAATGCTACTGACAGTTATAGACCTATAACACTATGTATTCGTCTTATGAAGTCCGAAAAGGCTAGTCAAATTATCGACAGAGCTATATGTGTTCTGGGGGCAAAATAACAGAGCAAAAAAAAGTGACCATATTTTATTTTTTTTTGGGGGGGGGGTCACGAGAAATGGAAGTCATAGCTTGTATTTTACAAAATCTTAGTAGGAGTTGTTACCTTATGTTAACCTTTCCATTGCCCCAAACATATAAACCCTAGTTGCATGTCTATTTTTTTATAATATATTCTATGATAACATCCCTGTCGTGCAGAACATTTGAGGGTAATCGTAACATTACTCACGATTTCCAGTTTTTCTCTCATTGCCAGTCATATGGCCACTCACAGTTATGAATGTGTGTGTGTGTGTGTGTGTGTGTGTGTGTGAGTGTGTGTGTGTATTATGCACTGTTTGATGAGAAAAACATGAGAATTGAAAAAATAATGCAGGGAACAATTTTTTCACGTTAACAGTGCTTAGTATGAGTATGTAGACAAAGGAATCAAATAGAAGTCAGAAATAGTACTGCAATTTATTGAACACCAATGTAGTACCCAAACTCAAATGTTGGAATACTTGAATTGATGATGACAAATTGCCTTCATAAATACTTTCCCACAAATGATCAGTGGCACGTCATACAAAGGTCTAAAAAGAGGAGTCAAGTCGTACTGTGATAAAGTATGCATCTATCAATGTGACTTTATTTGTATCACTTCTGTAAACAGAACATATGTCACATATGGAGAAGCACTTGTTGCTGTTGTCAACGTGACTACCGTGTGTTTCATAACGCACCAGGTGCATATGAAAGATGTCATAGAAATGACCTGCTGAAGAGTTTAACATCTACAGGTCCATAGAGTCAGACTTTTGCAGAGGACATAGACTGGGGACTTCACTAACAGAGGAGAAGGGAGGTTAAAAAAAGACACACCTGATGCAGACAGACTGATGCTGGTCCAATATGTGCCATCGGAATAGCTAAATAAGGTCATCTTCACATAGAGCAATGGACAGGGTAATAACACTGTGAGGGCATAATGTCATGGCGAGTAAGAGATAATAACATCCACTTTGCTTTCCTACAATTTGCATATGAAACACTTGTACAGGCTTGTATTGGTATAAATAGCACATAGTGTAGACTGAAACAACAACCAATGGCAGAGAGTGCGCTTTTGTGACGAGTAATGATTTTCTGTACAATTTCTTCATGAACAAACAAGAGTGTGGTGGCTCAGCAGACAGGACCAGCTCCAATCACTCTACTTAATTGACTGCTCTATTTGATCATCACTTGTGAGATAGACATCTGACACATTTTATGTCCATAATTTGATAATGGCCATATCGTGCCAAACGTTGATGAATAGGGGCCTACCGCCACTTTTGATCACTTCAGATTGCCACTGAAATGGTACCAATCATCAGCGAACTGCAGAGTCGTGGCCAAACAGTATCAAAGGCCATGAATATGTGTAATAGATGGGCCTACATATGGAGCAAACATTTACACGAAGTATTCATGTATGCCATACACATGAATTATGGTAAAATACGTTTACATCAAAGATGGGGAAAAACTGATTAACATTTTTGCATTGAACTTCCTACAATGTGGGACACGGCAGTACCATATCGATGAGATGATTGTCTGGCGAGTACTACGTAAGCAAAACATCATGTTAAACAATGCACACATATTGTGCATATTGGCTGGAACGTACAGAACTACAATCCGGCTCATCACTAGCATGCACTTCACACTTGATGTCGTAGAAATATATATATATATATCACTACAATTCGGCTCATCACTAGTATGCACTTCGGACGTGATGTTGTTGAAATATATATTGGGGATAGAGGTCAATCGGGTGGAAAGAAGATCCTTCAAAATATCCCATTCAGGAATAAGAGAAATTTGCATGTTAGAAGACACAGTAATTTAACAAGTTCAAACAGAAAATTTGATGTAAAAGGAAGAATGATTGTGTTTCAACTTCCCCTTGCGCGTTTTTTTTGGGGGGGGGGTGGGTGGGGCGGGGTGGGGGGTTATTATAGTTGTTTAATTGCTACACAGTTTTATCAGATCTCATGCACTTTTGCTGTTTTTATGTCGAAGCCCAAGTCACCTTACAGTATATCTAAAGTTAGTTACATTACATGCGTAATACGGTGGTTTTCAAATAGCTAAGGGGGTTTGGGAGTGATATGAATTCTATCTAAAAGAATATTATGTGATCTAAATAGACAATAATGTAATCATAAGATATTTTAAAAAATAGTTATTGAATAAATGTGAAGATGTTAGGAAGAGGGATAAGGTACCCAAGTTAACAGGTCATAGAGGGTCTTGTATATAACAAATCACAACTAACTCCTGAATAAAGCAATTATCCCCCATTTTGTTGCTCAACAATGGTGTCTGTGGGTCACTTCCTCATGTACAAATGATTGGACTGATCTGTCTGTGGTGTGTATTCCACTTTCAGATGACTCACTCTGTGCATAGAATTGCAAAATTTTTCTTTGTATGCCACAGCTGGAACTCTTGCAAATCTAGATCAAAACATTGAATACAGTGTAAAGTGGCTGTACAGCAAATGATAATGAAAAACTTGAAAGTATTTAACTAGATGCTGCTCATATTGTTACTGTTGCAACGCATGGAACCAGCAATGCTTAGTTATATGCGGAAACTGGATTGTTGACTCTGGCTAAATGTAGGGAAATATCCAAATTGATTTTCATGCATAAACTTGAAAACAATCTTGCTCCCTATTCTGTATGTTCCATCATTTATGGTGTGCCTACGCCAAGTACACAAATAGATGATACTTGTCAGAGGTTCGCTGTTCCTCATTTTCCTGTTGGAACTGACCTTTTTGACACATCATTTTTTTTTTCATCCACAGGCAAGCTCTTGAACCAATTTCCACTGGAGGCTGAAAACTCTCTGTCATTACATATATTAAAATCTAAAATAATCAAAAAAATCCCCCAGCCAATAAAATTCCAGGAACTTTATAACATTTCCGATAGATTTTTATCACTTCAACACACATGTCTTCATCTAGATCCAAGCCAATTATATTTGCATTTATTTAAAACTGGTGTAAAGGATTCTGCCAAATATTCTTGTGGCCCCCATGGGATCATACGTTGCAATAATTCTTTATCTGTGTCTCATATGCTGCCCCATGATCAGCTTTCCATGACCCGATTTCCCGTCTTGCACCATTTACCTTACAAATAATATTATATGGCTCTTATGAAACTTGTCGATTCTTTTTTGGCAAAATAAGAATGTGTTTTTAAGACGGATAATTTTGCAGACAATAGATGTTCACTGATTCTGTATATTGTAGTTGGAGCTTGATTTGTATGTTCTCTTATGTAAAATCTATGGTTGCTCTAATTCACCAGTTTGGTGGTAAGGATTCTGCCCCACTGTCTTGTCTGGGTGTTAGTCCTCTCTTGTGTGTATCTGTCTGTCTGGTTTTGTGCTACTCGTTTTTCCCTTCCAGCAAAAGGGATTTACATAGGACTTTACACCGATAATAATAATAATAATAATAATAATAATAATAATAATAATAATAATAATGATAATAATAATAATGATAAAATTAATAATAATAATAATAATAATAATAATAATAATAATAATAATAATAATAATAATAATAATAATAATAATAATAATAATAATAATAATATTTATTATTATAATAATTATTATTATTATTATTATTATTATTATTATTATTATTATCATTGTAATTATTATTAAGGGGACAACTTGTCACAAAACAATACGACGAAAATGCGTTTTCATTGGGGCACCACAGCTTCATTTTGGAATGTGATGCAAAGACGTCAAAGATCTTAAAATCATCCAGCAATGCCCAAAATACGATTTTAAGTTTTGTAGTATGTCCAGAGAGGAGCACCTTATATTTTGGAGACCAGTTTATTTGCAGAGAGATTTTCTGCTGGATAGAAGAAAAACAAAAACAGATTTCTGACCTATCAAGAATCCTGCACAACAGTATCATTGCCTAGTATAGATCAATATTTCAAACAGTTCCCTTAACGGTTCTAGTCTCCTTATATATGCATTTGTAAAGTAAGGCATGTCGTAGTTAAGACAAAAAGAGTAGAACATATAGTTCAGAAATTTCATCCCAACAATGAGAGCAATATTAAAGAGATTAAACAAGATTTCACGATCATGAAAATACCAAAATTTATCTTCCAATGCCAAGGTGGAAAAATAAATTTTACTCTTAATTTGAAATAGTCACCAAAAAAAGGCCAACTGATGGTTTTAACCGGTCTTCGGGCCTTTGAAATATTTTTCATGAGCTAGAAAATTATGTTTTTCCGGAAAGGTATAGGCATAACAACTTGAAACCCAAAGTTTATGACTTGCTCCAAAGACACAAGGAGACATGGTATACGAGCCATTTTTTCACTCCTACCCTGTCGATCAGCTGAGCTAACAGCAAAAGAGGAAGTAAAAATGTATACTTTTACTGATGTTAATGAATCTAGATCATTATAAAAACACTCTGTCTTCATCATGACTATAAGAAACTAGAGCCAGTGGTGTATTGATCAAATAATTCCAAAAAACATTACCCATATTAAAAAATTCCAACCCAATGATAAGATGAAAGCAATCGCAGATGTTTGAGAATTATCAAAACACCAACATTCATTTTCCTACGCCAATCTCCTCCAATTTGATGAAATAGGTCTTACTCCTGATTTAGAGCAGCAAACAGATTATCAGTTCTTTTGGGGATTTGTTTAGATATGCTGCCATTTACAGAAGGGAACACATTAAAAGCGTGATCTTGCTACTCAGTGCAAACAGACACACTTGCACATAAACATGCACATAAACGAACATATATGTGACAAAGTTTCCAAATTATGTGCTTATTTTAGTAAGTCTGTATTTTGTTTCCATATTAGAAAAGAACACCACTTGGAATCTAGCTCAGGAGTCGACATTGATTTTCTACTATAATATTAAGCTTAATTTTGTGAACATCTTTCTTCCAGGAGAATAAAAGTATGGCAATAGCTTATGCCTTTTTAGTCTCAGGGGACTGGTAATGGAAGAGTGTATCATGTATGCTGTATTAACCCTTATGAATCTGATGAAGATGTATTGGATAAAACACTGTCCCATTAATATCACGTGAATGATCCAGTGTCTCAAATCTCATCTGCTTCTAGTCTTTATCACGACCGACAGACAAGACTATTCAACAGCTATCTTCCGTATGGGAGAGTGGGTGAGGATGTTGTTGATCTAGACTCCTAAAGGTTACACTCTGAAAATAAGATTAATTACACCAAGGTGAGGCTAACATTTTGTGGTAATACGCTAGCATGTGCAACTTAGAGATCTAGTCAATGTTACACCACTGACTTATTCATAATTAGATGCTGTGTGGTCTTTTAATAGTTAACATATAAAAAACATTAATACAAAACATGTTCCTTCTCCTCATTTACATCTTACGGTATTCATTTCTTTAAAATGACAATTCAAGCTGTAAACTAACTTGATCTATTAGTGAACTGATTTATCAGAATAAGGTCTTATTTGTACATTATATACAGCATTGAATTGACCCATCCATGTCCAATTTTATCTCTGGTTAAGAGTGATTTGGTTGTTATGTGTACTCATGCATTCTCAATAAACATCTGAAGGATTTGCACTGTAATTGGTATTCCATACTGCCAATGAACATAGATTTATTAGTTAATACATTGGATTGATTTATCTGAAAAATGTAGTCAATTTGGCCACAAGTGACATCTGTGCCAGCCTAGAGTATGTTTAATGACTCTCATCTTTTCCTTTAGATTGACATTGGAAAATAGCTACCAAATGTTTAAGGTCTGCATATATTGTCAAAGACAGCTTAATTCTTCATCTCCTTTTATCAGAATGTAATTGCAACAATTAGCTGATGGTGGCATGGAGTAAATAATTCACCAGGGTGTGGTATATAGACCGATGGCATGATTTCTTTGTTGGGGCACAACGAAAAGTGACTGTCTTGATAGGTCATGAGAATTGACTGTAGAAGAACGCATGTTGTCTCCCATGTTGTACATTTATATGACGTCCATGAGCACTATGTAATGCCTTCAAATAAAAATATTACTGCAATGTATTCCCAGGTAAATATTCCCTTGTACAATCGAGATTCTGTCCATTGTTTGTGCATTCAAGGTGATAAATTGATCTATGTACAAATGTCCATGTTTGATATATTAACAAATGTCAAGGTTTGGTGCTGTTCACGTTTGAGTGCTTATGCTCTCTGGAGAACGGATTTTTGCAACCAGAATGTGGATCCTTTTGTGAGAGATGTCATTTTCAAAAATTTGTAAGTGAATAACCTCACTTGTTCTGTATCTTGTAAGAGTGAAGTGCACAGAGTTGTCATAAGAGTTCTCACAGTTTCACATACCAGTGGATTCGATTTAACCATGTTTTCCATACGTGATCAGCAATTTATGGAAGAAATGCCTATTGCACAACGTGCAAATGAAGTGCACAATTTTTCCCTGATGGCTGTGGGTAAAAAGCTTGGTATAACATGTTATATGCACAAAGACGCCTTTTCTTTTTCATGAAGAATATCAAACCAGGTGACGTCGCCCTCACACTTTGTTGAATTTCTTGTCACCTATTTTGACCCCCTAACCTAGGTTTTTCCATGGTTGTTACCCCTGGAAAGTTGTTTCAAAATGCCAATCGTCTGAAACTTGGCTAGGATGATTCTATGCCAGATGAAATGCTTACTGCATGGTGCCCATGGATTGGGTCATTGCACATACTAAAACATATTTTTTTATCCATAGTGTGTCAAAAGGTTAGTTTTTGATAACAGCCATCACGAATATCAAATATTTAGTGATTCCGATGAGTCCTCTTATGGGGCGCCAGCTCTCTCAGGTATGTCAGTTGGAAAAGTAATATTTCTTGCCATCTGCTGATGAGCAAAAGTCACGTGGCTGGAAGCTGGTCTCAAAGGTGCTGAAATGTATTCTACTCTATGCAATGGATTGAGTCTGAAAAGTGTGACAATGTAATTAATGAGTAGGTCCATGATATTTGTGGGCTACATATCTAATAAATCATGTAGACTCCACACGTTTGTTGAAAACAAAGTTTGTGTAATTCAATCTCTTACGGATGTCAATACCTGTGTCACGTTTCATCCCATACAATCCTGCTGACCAACTCACCAAGCATAGGTTATTGTTGCAGGGGCCTTTAATTCAGTTAGGGAAATATGGTCCATCTTGGTTGTCTGATCATACATTGTTCTGGTCACGTGAGGATCAGCAGTCATTCCCTGTTCCAGGATATGACCCTGATATCAAGATAACCCTAGCCAGTGTAGGTGAAACAAAACATCAAACTTTGTCACAGACGATAAAAAAACATTTCTTTTCAAGGAGGAGCATGTTACGAGACCTAGCATGGTTGCAATATATTTGCAATACAAACAGTAAGACATAACCAGGAGTTTATTGATGGACTATTGTGATCTTGAGAGCTATGTGTATCGCATGTTTTGTTGCTAAAAAACACATTTAGATGGAAACGCATGCACAAGAGATGAAAGATCTGGCAAATAGTAGGATTTTTTGTAAATCAAGTTCCACTTCAGCAATAAATCCATTCCTGGATAAAGATAGTTTGGCGAGGTTGGGGGGGGGGGGGTGAGATGTTGTACTCGCTAAATCCTTTTTACACACATTCCACCCTTTTATAGCTTGTAGAGGTTTCTATGAAAGTATTTAGCAATGACTGAACAGAGGTTTTAAAAGCTGAAAAAGAGCAGAGCTAGGACATGCTTTCCTTAATTTCTCCAGGGATACATTACAACCCTACGCTCAAGGTATTGGATGGTCTTTTAACCCACCCCAGGCACCACACTTTGGAGGAATCTTTGGGAGATTAGTAAAAATTGATAAAGCCAGTCTTTTGAGCCATCTTACCTAATGCTAGCAATTTTACAGACGAAATATTGGTGACCATATTCTGTGGGGCAAAACCATAGCAAACAGTCGGGCCTTAACCAAATTAAGTGATGACCCCTGCAATCCAACTCCCCTGACCCCAAAAAGTCTTTTCATAGTTCAACATGATGCTTACCAGCCTCCTTCTAAAGGTTCAGCTGCAGGTGGTTGCCATAGAAGGTGGTGTTAGGTGCAGTATTTAGCACATGACTGGTGGTCTCATTTTGTTTGCCAATATATTTCCCGACTACATAGACGATCCTGGTTGGAGAACTAGTCATAATCATGGAAACTGCTTTACCATTGAATCTTTGGCCTTTTGCTATTGTCAAGGAGGCTTTGTTGGTTGCAACGATAGAGTACGTTTGGGTTAGCTTAAAACACAAGTGACTGAATTAAACAGACTGATTAACAGTCTTGTGTGACTGAAATTTGACTATGGTTTCCAAAATGACAATTAGACTATTTGTTATGCTGAGTACATCCTGTAATATTTAAAAGTGTACAATATTGCCTTGAGTAATGTGCTTTTGAGGATACTATTATTCCATTGTCAGTTTCCGAGTTGATGTCTTTTTCATAGGCTTTGATCATTTAGCTAATTGGTGATCAGGTTATGTAGGAGTGATTCAGGTGGATTTTGAGGTTTACCAGTCACTTAAATATATCCCGAGAGAGTCTTGGGTGCCTGTTTAGGTCAGTATGGACCATACTATTGCTAATACTACAGTGGGCGCAAGGAGGTTTTGTGTTCATGGCAAGTTTAGATATGTCACCTGCATTGAGTATGTCGGCATAACTTAAATCCTTGTATTTTGCATGCTTCACTGTATAATAATCTTGAGTTGAAGTCGAGTAGCACAATAAAATAATATGCGCATGTGGTGGGAAACACATGCAGAGGACACAGTAGACTCCGGTATTTATCCCTATATTTTGCTGGACGCAAGCAGAGATCGAGGCTGTAATTTGCTATATTGATGTGTAAACAGTTTAAAATGTTCCAGATTCATAAATTTCACAAAAACGATGTAGGCCTACTTTACTCTTTTGCTGTAAACTTAGCTGACTGACAAGTCGGGAGAACTAAAAGGTCATAGGCCTAACTGGTCTCTTTTTATTTTTGGCAGAAGTAATGAAATTTGTGTTTTTGATGGTTAGGCCTATAGATTTTGGAAAAGAACTAATGTCTGCAGTTAATGATGAATATTTCTAAGGTTGAGAGGACCGGTTTAAAACCACCAGTTGCCTTTTATGGGTGACTGCCTGTCTCAAGTCAGGAGTGAAATTTGTTTATTCACATTGGTATTGGAAGAGAAATGTTGATGCTTTGGCAAGTGTGAAATCTCTTTGCTGTTATTGTTGGGTTTGGAATTAATGAATATGGACCATGTTTTTCTGTACTATTTGGACAAAGATGAGCGTATTTGGAATCTTCATATGTAACACATTGAAGGAGGAAAATAGCCAAGTTTCTTTCTTTGTTATGATGCCCAGTTCAGATATTTGAACATGGGGTCAGGCAGTAAGCAAGGCCGATTGTGGCACTAATAGACTCAAATCTGAAAACTGGTCTGCAAAAGTACAATGCCTGAATGAGATGGTTTCCAGACTGGCCCGGGTCTGCATAAGAAAAAGGGTAAAAATGTCAAGCAAATTGTGGACATGTGGCTTTGTAAAGCATGCAAACTGGTTCATGGAGATGAAGATTTAACATTGCAAAAACAAAAAGCCACAGCAACCAATAATGGAAGTCAGAGTTCAAGCAATTCTGATATTGGAGAACTTGCTGATAACAATGACAAGGATATTTTGAGCTTGACGTCAGAGAAAAACAGTAATCATGGTGACTATATTATAAAGCCTTTAGAACATTTGTTTTTTTGTTTTGTTTTTTTTTAATAAACAAATTGGTGTATTTGAAAGCAAACTACTTCATATGAATGTACATGGCATATCTCGGATGGAAAATCACGATATTCTCCAAGGTAGACCATATGGGGGATGTGTTATAATCTGGAAGAGGTCTTTAAATACTAAGGTTTCACCCATTCGGTTCTCATCGAAACATATGCGTGACATTACTTTGGACATGAATAGACAGTCAATGCTTATTATCAATGTGTATATGCCTTGTGATACCAACGGTTCAGGTAATTGTATATATGATGAGATCATGAATGAAATATCTGAGAAAATTCATGAGCTAAATATTAATAAGGCGATTATTGGTGGAGACTTTCATGCTGACTTTGGTCGACAAACATCTATGAATACCGCACTGTTGATTTTGTTTCTAGAGAAAGAAAGTTTTGGTAGTTTATTATCACACAACAAAAGTAAGGTCGGCCATACATTTGAAAGTAAATGTAATGGAGATACATCAAGAATTGATCAGTTTGTGGTCACAGATAATTTGTACGAAGGTGTATCAAAGAAGTACTGTGTGAGTGATGGTGACAGCTTTTCTGACCAATAATGCTTAAATTGAACGTGCCCGTTGAGTGCATTTGTAATAATCCTGTGGAGAAACAACCTCAGCCCCTGTGGCATGCTGCTACGAAGGAAAACATCAAAAACTATAAATCATCTCTTGACGATAATTTGAGGAAAAATTGAAATTCCAATGGGTGCAATCTGGTGCCAGGATTTCTTTTGTCTCAAACACGGTCTAGATATACAATTATTTTATGATGCAATAATCAGTTCTTGCCTCGAGACAGGATACACTAACATACCATACTCCAATAGGCAGCATGGTAAAGTAATACCCTGCTGGAACAAATATGTTGAGCCATATAAAAGGGATGCCGTTTTCTGGCACTATTTATGGAAATGCACCAATTCTCCAAGAACAGGGTTTTTGGCTGAAATTAGAAATAGAACAAGAGCAAAGTACCACTATATGCTACGGCTAGTAAAGAATAACAGAGACATGCAAAACCAATAAATAAGCAGATGCTTTGTCCAATTATAAATCCCAGGACTTTTGAAAAAAGGTTGAAAAAAATAGAAATTCCTATAATGCTACACCAATGGTTGTAGACGACAAAACTAATCCAGGGGAAATTGTTTATCTTTTTGCAGATAAATACAGGTCTCTTTACAACTCAGTTTTATTTGACCCAGAGGAAATGACAGCCCTTAGAAATAAAATTGGGGAGGGCATTGGGTCACATTGCTGTAACGATAACAACTGTTTACAATCTAATGCCATCACAATAGACAAAGTAACTGAGGCTGTTAAAATTCTTAAGCTAGGCAAACATGATGGTGAATTAGGTCATTACTCTTATCATGTTATTCGAGGGACAGATACTCTATATATCTACTTATCATTGTTATTCTCCTCTATGCTTACACATGGGTATTCACCTGATAATATGTTAAACATATCTATGCATCCTATTCCAAAAATCAAAAGAAAATATACTAATGACTCGGAGAACTATCGAGGAAAAGCTCTCAGTAGCATATTGGGTAACCTGCATGACTGGATAATTTTAAATGATAATAATCATGTATTGAACTCTTCCGAACTACAATTTGGTTTCAAGGCTAACAGTTCCACCAGTCAGTGCACATTTGTCCTTTGAGAGTGTCTTAATTATTATAACCGAAATGCCACTGATGTACAAGTGGTTCTATTAGATGCAACAAAAGCCTTCAATCGAGTTTAGTTTGTGAAATTATTCACACTCTTGCTAAAGAAAGGCTTGTGCCCCATCACCGTCAGGTTACTCCTAAACATGTATCAAAATCAAAAAGTGTCTGTTGTGTTGGGAGGTAATAGGTCAAACCCCGTCACATGTAGTAATGGAGTAAAGCAAGGTGGGGTACTCTCTCCAATATTATTTGGAGTGTATATAGATGAACTGCTGATTCGCTTGAAAAAACAAGGCTTTGGATGTCATTGCGGTAATTTGTTCATGGAAGCCTTAGGTTATGCTGACGATGTGGTCCTACTAGCTCCCACATCATCCTCCATGTCAAAAATGTTAGATATTTGCTCTATTTATTCCTGGGAATATAATGTCTCTTTTAATCCTAGTAAAAGTAAACTATGGATTTCGGCAAAAGAAATCTGTCAATGCCACTACTCTTTGATGAAAAACCAATTGAGCATATTGATAAATGTGAACATCTGGGTAACCGTATTGGTCTCAATTCTGGTTCCGACGGCATAAAAAAGCCATTAAGTGGTTTCAAATAGAGATGAACATGCTCATGGTACATATTTGAAAGCATTTCCAGATATAAGGTACAAACTTTTTAAAACATTCTGCATATCATTGTACGGATGTCAACTCTGGGATCTAGCAAGTAACGAGGTCCAGACTTTTTATACAGCTTGGTGTAAGGCCATCAGATACATATGGAGAATCCCGAACAGGACACACAATCGTCTGCTTCCTCTGATTTGTGGTGATCCTCCAGTCGAAACACAGATACATAGACGGTTTATAAAATTCATTTCGAAGGTGGTAAACAGGAACAATATAATTGTAAAAACATGCAATAATATGGTGATTGATGGCAGCCAATCATCTGCGTCTTAATCTTTAACGTTCATAGCGTCAAAATACGGAGTGGATAAGAACTCACTAGTGTCGTCATGCTGGCGACCACTCTTCAGTTCTCGTAAAAATGAGGACTTCAATCAAGATGATGAACAATCTGTGGCATTTGTCAGCTATCTCTGTGATGCAAGAGACAGCAAGCTTAAAACCAATCTCTCACGAGCAGAACTGTATGAAATTATTCACTTCGTATACACATCGTAACGTTTGTCACCCAAAACTAGTCCATGTGGATAGGGTCATCTTGACCAGTGTACTGTATGGGTGACTTATTTTTTATTCCTCATAATTTATATATATATATATAAATATATATATATATATATATATATATATATATATATATATATATATATATATATATATATATATATATATATATATATATATATATATATATATATATATATATTGTACCTCTTGTGTATGAATAAAAGATATATGTATAAAACGTTAGTGCTGAAGCACCTTGATTCGACAATAAAAGAGGAAAGTAAAAGATGGGCATGACAATGAACCCACATTTGAAAATATATTTACAGACAGTAAATCATAAAATGACTAAAAGATCAGGCGTTGTGCTGATCAGTAAACAGCCAAGTCCCTGGTTTTGCACAGAACACAGGTAGAACAAGAGAACTGGTGGCCAAGTCATGCTTGTATTAGTTTCCGTAACTGATTTAAGTTTGTTGATTCCTTAACATGGCCAGGAAAATTGTTCCATAGCCTGGCCCATTAATACTTTAGCGAGGTGTTGCTATATGTCTTGGTATTGTAAACAAGCTAGTTTACTTCTTCTGTATCGCGTCAGTTGTATCTAGTTTCTTTTTTCACATACATATTCGAAAATGGTGGGCTGTCATGAGATAAAATGATTTAGTGTTCTAGAAAAAAGAGTTTACTTCAGTTTGTTTAGATACAGGAAAGGGTTCTTAGCCGTAGAATTTTGCTTGGGAACAATAACATAGAACCACTGTAGTCAAAACGGAGAGCTCTTTCCCAAATCTTTTCCAACTTAATTTTATCAGCAGGACCACACATGTGCAATGCTAGGGGGCAATAATTTTAGTTTGATAGAATAAAGGCATGAACGATTTTGAGATTTCCCTTTTTATACAGAATATGAGCAAACCTTCTTAGAACACTTATCTTTTTAGCAGCTTGCTCACATATGTGGGATATGTGATCATGAAATTAAAGTTTATCATCCCTATAGACACCCAGTAATTATACACGTCTTAGAAATAATAGTGACAGCATCAATTTCCAATGAAAGATTATTTACAATATTATTTGACATTTGAAGAAAGAGAATCATGGCTTGAAATTTATCAGCATGTCCATTCATATTATTTTCTTTGAACCACGAAATAGCAACATTTGCAGTGTTTTTCAAAGATAATTTGACATTATGTGGGAACTTGTCGTGATAAGATAGTGTGTTGTCGTCTGCATTATTAAAGACTTCATAACGGCCTTCCATGACTTAAGAGAAGCCATTGATAAAGATGTTAAATATTATGGGTTCACGGATACTTCCTTGAGGTATATCCTTTAGAATATTCGTTCATGCACTTTTGGTACTGCCGTATTTGACCCTTAATTTTTCTGTCAGTTAGGGGACTGCAAAGTAAGCGTGAAGCATCTCGTGACAAGCCCGATGTCAATTAAAACCGTTTCATTTATTTTTTCCAGTCGTTTTAAGAGTTGTATTTCAGTTACAGAATAAAAGGTTTGATAAGTCATGTCTTTCATTTTGCGGGCATTGGCATAGTTATACTAGTATGCTCAGAAGTTTTCTGGTTGTGATCCCTTAAAAAGTCATTACTGTTACTTTTTATTTCCTTTTTTATTTTTATTATTTTTTGTTTGTTTGTTTGTTTGTTCTGAAGTAGAAGCAAACAAATTATCCAAAGTGTCATATACGTATTTAGGGTCTTGAATTAGAGTCTCATCTTTCTTAGGATTAAGTGCACCATTTCAACTATCTTTCGTTTTATCCTTTAAGGTTGGACAAACAAAGCTAGGCACTTAGATGAGTGCTGCCTTCAATCCGCTCTCCTGGTTTGGTTTTTAATTTTTAGGTCCATAAAACTATATAAATTCTTGTTGCGTGGGATCTTTACATTATATGTTCACCAAGAGAAGTTTTAAAATTTTGTGTTTTGGCGAAAAATGGACATTTTACAAAAGGTTTCCATTTGGAGATTTTTCTTGGGATTATCGAAAAATATAGTACTTAACAACTTAAAAATTTGCAAAATAAAACTTCATAGTCATGTGCAAGTTCGGTTGCTTCACTTTTTCAATAAAGGCAATAGATAAAATGTAATCGAATATTAATTATGATGCTTGTGAAGATGTACACTTTTCCATGTTTAGGGGGCATAAAACTGCCTAAAAATGATATTCCAAAATGCAATGAACCAGTCCTGGGCACGTCTGCAAAGTTCTATTTTTCAGATTTTTTAGCTTTAAGTACTATATTTTTCGAGAATCACGAGAAAAATCCCCAAATTGTACCCTTTTGAAAGAAGCCCATTTGTCACCCCAAAAATGATTGTAAAAATTTTTCTTGCTATATAAAGATCCTATTAAGCGACAAGAATAAATATAATTTTATTGGTCTAAAAATGAAAACCAAAACAGGAGAGCAGATTGAAGACAGCACTCCTCTAAGTGCCCAGCTTTGTTTGTGCCAGCTTAAAAAAATTGTCCTATTGCTTCCCAGAAAGAATTTTCTTTGTTTGAAGGACCACATTGCTCTTTAATGTAGCGCTTAAAAGATTGTTTACGAAGTGAGGTCACCTTGTTTCTACCATGTACCTGCCATAAAAAACTGCCTGAAACATGAACTGGGGCAGCTCCTAAATCGACAATGCATTCACCCGTGTCAAACGACTTGCTACTGTGGTATTCAATATCTGCTTGTAAGGGTATGGTGTGTTTGGATTTTATTATTCCGAGAACCATATTATGAAAGTAACTTATTCTTGTGTCAATATTTACAGATCTAGCGACCTGGTTTGGGCTGTTTGTGAGTATAACAGAAATGAGAGTAGGACATTCATCGTTACAGCAAGCTGGAGAATGCATGATATTCACATGTCAAAAACATCAAATATCTTTACTCATCATCTTTTTCCTTATCCTGCTTAAGAAAATTAAAATCACCAAAAATAAATGAAGTCTAGCTTTCATGTTCTAGAGCCGTGGAAACTAAAATTATCGCATCATATAACTTCTCCTTGATTACAGAGGGGGTCGATAAACAATGGCGATCATCTATTTCTCGTTTTTGACATGAACCTCGAATATCATAGTTTCGATACTATGTTGACAGTACTGTAAGTCTAATTTGTGTCTGTGTGGAATGTCAAATATAATCTTAACCATAATACCATCTCAAGAACCGTTACGATATTTTCTATACATATCGATATTTGTCACAAAATTGGGAGTTGGTAAAAGTTTCTTATAATTTGCTCTCAGTGAGACCACATATATCAATGTAACCATGTTGAAGTAACTCAATGACTTCTGTAAACTTGTGCCTTTTGCTATAGTTAGTGAAGACAGTGGTATTAGTTCAAGGGTAGTTTTTCAATTTCCAATTTCTACTGCTGTCTGATACTTTAAAAATTCTCTGCTATGAACAACATGTTACTCATTTCCCATGTAAACTAGGCAGTCCCGATTCAGTAAACATCCTTCCATTTTTGTGCTTATGAAGCTGCATTTTCCTGGATGATGAGAATCTGGCAGTGTAGACTGTCATTTTCAGGGCCTCAAAATATTATGTTAAATGTATGTATGTGCAGTTTGTATATGGTAAATTTCTTGTGGTGACATATTGTGTTCATTTATTTCGCCTGCTCATTTTTGAGCACAAGGGATTTTTTACAATACCACGCCCGTCACCTGAGACATTGTTAAACTTGCCTCTTTTTTAAATCCGATATATAAAGTACATCTCTCTCTCTCTTTCTCTCTCTCTCTCTCGTTTTCATCGTTTCATGCATAGATACAGAGCTAATTGTGCTTTTAGTGGTTTTTTTTGTAAGTATTACCGTGAAATTCACTCAATTTTCGGTGGCATTTCTATTTCCTACCCTTTTAAATTTATTTCATTTTTTTTGGGGGGGGGGGGCTTATATCTTCGGATGTATTTTCTCCATAGAAATGTGGTGAATGTGGCACCCAAAACGTCATCTATGTAGAATCCGGGAAGAAAAAGTGAATGATTTCCACCTTGTTTAACCCCCTCCAAATATGTGAATGGTTCAGTGGTAGAATCACTCCAAACAGACTCTTTGGTTCACATATAAATTAGCAATAACCCAATCGGAATTTACGCGAAACCTGTTGGACCAGTAACGGAAACAATTCAGTGTGTTTTACTCCATGTTAGAAGTAAGGTGCACAAGGTTGAACAATCAGAAAGTTAACTTTCACACTCATCACTTTGATCCGACAGTGATTGTGTGAGCTTTTTGTGCAAGCACTCTTGTGTTTGGGTGTGGAGTATAGTTTGATTTTGGTCAAACCATCTGTCGCTACCCCATGTACAAGCATTGAGGAAGAAGCAATGATAAGTGAATGCAATGTGCATGACGGCTGCATAATTTACTTAAAAAGTGGTGGCCGATGTCACCTTCATGTTCACCATTGTTTTATGTTTGGATGCTCTTTCTTATTAAATCAAAGTACATTGTGCTGATTATGTCATTTGAATCTATGAAATTTAATGTGAACTCCATCAAATCAGACAAAGTCACTAAAGCTTGCCTAATCAAACAAAAATTGTAGACACCTACCAAAGATACGTCACCAACAAAGGTAAAGTAAAGATTTGCTCAAATGTTTTGTAAAAAACAAACAAAAAAACTACATCTACATGAGTCCACACGTTTTCATTCACTGTTTTATTCATCACTTTACCGCGACAGCCATCTTGGACACCATATCAGATACTTATTTATATTCAATGAGGTCATGTGATCATTATTCATTCTTTGTGCTAGCACCTAGTGAAGTAGTGATCTGAAATTAAAACTAATATTCACCATTATGCCTTTCATCTTCCTTTATCTACCAAAATTAACAATAACCTGGTTGTGGGGTATTTTTGCGAGCTTGTAAAAAAAGCCTTCTTGGGTACTGGACTAATAGGGTAGTCTAAATCTGAGCGTGTCCGGGAGTCTTTCTGTGGGAGTTACAAGTATTGCTTCATGAATGTATTATCCTCTGATATTGTTCCAATGTACTCACTTACATTTTTCGTATTGCTTCATGATTTTACATGCCAATAAATACTTCAATTAATATAATTGAGGTCATAGCTAAAGCTGTTTTCTTAGTAGCAGTCTTATTTGTCCTCATATGGTATTTCAAGGGGAAAATGAAGTATTGTGTAAACGTCTGTGTACATTTCTGATTAAAGATGTGTGTCAAATCTGGTATATTTGCATTTCACTTGTTGTGTATTAGGGTGTCAAGACAATCAACAGTATACATATCAAGATGACCAGAGCCAAACATATAGACAATAATCCCATGGGGTGACCCTATGCATGGACACAACTTAAAACCGCATGCAGCTGGCAGCCTCTTAAAGGGAAGCCGCTTTTACAGAGACCGCCATTGTCTACATATAGCTCCAAGTAAAGTATATGCAGCACAATACTACAAATAGGGAGGGGAAGGTAGACCCAGGACTCTTTCAGATAATCACTGGACTGATAACTACTATTAAAGGTAAACAAAGCCGTATTTTAACTCTGTTATTGGCCAAAGCCAATTGTTTAGATTAGAATCTCGCAAGTGTAGCCATTCACACGGGTAAAACATAAACCTTCATGTAATGACAATAGAAAGAAAAAAAAAAGAAAAGAAAAAGAACTTTTACCTACCGGGGGTCTGTTAAAACATGCATAGAACTGAAACCTCCAAAAAGGACCACACTTCAAAAGAGACAGTTAGCATGAACAAAAAAAAAAAAAAAAAAAAAAAACAGTTACCTTACATAACTGTAAAGGGGGGTGGGGTGGGGTGGGCACGTTAGCAAAATAGCATGGATGTTGACACTTAACTATTGAAGTAAGTCAGCCATGGAGCCTTTTCCACGGTAATCAGATGAACATGGGGCTGGTATATGCATGCTCATAAGCAATTTAACACTACAACTTTTAGCGCTGTGTGGATAATCTAGACAGTATGCCACTTAATCTTTTTCACACTTGTTTTTTTTTAAACACTTCAATCCATCTAGTATTGAGAACTTAGTATGCCATGTGCATCGCTGGATGCCAAATGTTATATGTGCATGCCAAGGATTATAACTGTAACTGTAGCTTTTGTTGAGTCTTGGAAGTTTACATCCAATAAGCCTTCAGTCTGTTGTAGATACGTTCACATGCAATAAACAGATTTTAACCCATATTCTATAAATTCTGGAATATATCCTATATGCATGAAGTCTCATCTGCCTTCAATCTATTGGCTCCCTGTATTACCAGACCAACTAGAATAACATAAAATACAGCTCCCATTATAGTTAATATCTTCACTAATGTAGTTCATACTAATTCTTAACCTTTAAATTCTAAAATATTTGGAGATTCCACAGACCACCTGCCTGGTGTCCACATAAATTCTATTCAAAAACACATAATGAGAAATTAAAAACAAGCAACAGTGTGCTAATTCTAAGTATTTAAGGATTTTAAACATCCAATAAGCCCTTATTCTTCCTTAGGTATATATGTCAAAAACAATCGGGACATTGCAATGTCTCTTTTAGTTTCAAATAATCAAACTCTATATAAATTAACCTCTATATAAATTCACCCCTGTACAACAAATTCAAAATGTAAACAAAGTAAACCATGATAACTCAACCAATTGTCAAACCCATTGATAGAAAAAAATGATAATACGAATTCCGCATTTAACATCTGAAAAGACAAAAACAAGATAAAATGCTTAAACTACTTTATCATATTTTTGTATAAAAATGATATAATAGAGCATAATAAATCCACCTTATCTAAGGTTCGAAAATTCTTCAATGCTTTTACAAGCAAACAAAAAGGTTCCTAGATAGCAAAACGATTTTCCCCCAAAATATTACTTTATTTCCAATCCAAAATACATAGTTAGACGGTAAAATGTATATTTTCAAATGTCGGACTAGCACTAGTAAATAAAATACCTAAAACTTATGTAAATCCTTTTAGTATCTCCAAAGTAGTTATCATAACCCTTTCTTTATCTCTCCAGTTATTGAGCAACATGTATACACTATTGTAAACAAACATAAATACTCCAGTCGAGGTTGGCAAAAAATAAGCTAAGGACGTCCTACAATTATCACAAATATCCAATATAATCAACTATTCTCTCCAAACTGTTATATTTATAAGTCTAAAAACTTTGGAGAATGACTCCTGTTTAAAAGAAGGGTTAAAAATGAATTACTTTACAAAATCTGATCTATTTTTGTTCTTCTTGCTTCATCAAAAGTTTTGAAAAAAAAAATTATTCACAAGCTATTAGCAAAGTAGCTTACTAGATCTGTGAGCTTTCTCATATATAAACTATATGATGCCATGGAGAGACAGTTACATTCAGTTGGTGTCTCTGTCGATTTCTGTATAACCCCTGAGAGAGACGATTATATTATCTTATATAAACGGTACCTGTACATGGTATACCTGGATTAGGTTTGAACGGGTTTACAAATTTTTGCGGAAAATGGCAGCATGGATAATAATAAATGGATTCTGCCTGTAAAAGAAATGTTGGTGGTCAGTATGCCATAGCCTGGGAGCTCATATGTGTACCATACGATATTTTCATATAATAAACCTACCACAAGTCAGGTTCAAAATAATGTATGGAGTAGAATGGCTATCATTCATAGCTCATTTACAACAGAGATATAAACATTGGTTTTTACGAAAGAAAGAATGTCTATAAATCTTAAAATCTTGATGGACATTCCTTAACATAATAAACTAAGTAAACTACTGTATGTATTACAAGGCAGTGTCATTACTCTGTGGATACATTTCCTCCATGTTGTGTACATTTATTTTCTTATCCGAAAAAAGTACCAGTAATCCTTTTTTTTTTTTACTGTGGCTACACATTTTATCCTCTAAGTTTTGGTAGACTTGCGCATATTATATTGGGACCCTGTCAACTGTTTTTGACCAAGTATTGGTAAAGCTGGGACCTCAAGAGGCAAATTATTACCAAAGTGTTGATTCAGAAGAGGTTATATTTTGAGGCTTGGTAGTGCTGCCCAAGGAACTATGGGTGCAGTGACAATTGCTGATCCACTTGACACAGATATATCCATGACACATGGGATACAGGTGTATAAAAACATGGTTAGGAATGTGTAGTTTGGTTTGTTGTTCAATTCACACTGTCAGAGTATCTGTTTAAACCCACTTAAAGGAGTATGCAGTCTTGCTTTACATTATGTTACAAAGTAATACAGCTGATTCCATTGGGTGAACCTTTTGCCTGAACAGTCATTTCACACAAATACAGACACACATACACAAAACCCTATGCTATGTATATAGATACGTACACACACACACACATATATACATATGTAAGCAGTACTTGGTGTCAACTTGCCTGTTAACTGTATTTACATTGCTGACGATCTTCATTGTGGATAAAGTATATCAAATTTTAAGTGCGTTATTGTCTGCCACATGCAGGCTACGACAATTCTTCACATGGGGCAAGCTTAACACAGTATATGCATGGGGTATCTTCAAAACAGATTAATGAGTCAGACATCCGCACAACAAAGCAATTAACGAGACATAGCTCATTTCAAGAGAAGTCCCTGGGGCCATAGCATGATGCTATAGTTCCATATTTATGCTATGGAATAATATATGTTACCTGTTGCCACATGAGTCAATTTGGGCCTAGATAAATCTCATAATTATATGTAGATATGGTTCATCTGAATACCAATATCATCAAAATACAGGAGTGAAAAAAATAATCAACTTTGGCAACGTGAATTAGGCCCTGACATTGAATATGAGTTCAATTTGACTTGACTCATCAGAAAAGTGGAGAAAAAATGAAAAAAATATAATAAAAAAATAATAATACCTGCAGCTGCTTATGTGATCAATGTCTGCTTATTTTCAAGTTTGTTGCACGTATTTTGTTTTACCATAAAACGGATTAGAGATAACACAGAGCTGATGTAAACTTCTCTCCCTGTATGTACAACATCGAAAATTTCCCTAAAATGGTTAATGCATAATATTCATACATGAACGATTGACAACAGTTTAAATGCGAAAGTAATACAGCTTGTACATCCAATAATGAAATAAGGTAGGAAAAAATCGGCATCAATAGAGAACAAGTGCATATGAATATCAATACAATTTCAAGGCAGTTTTGGAATTTCACAAATGCACAATGTATGCTGACTGCGGACGTAAATCATATGTTGAAAGTAAATGGTGAAGTGTTTCCAGAATCAAAATTTAGGCGACAGGATATAATTTTGAACAGCGTCAAACAGCATTATATTTTCTTCTTGAGTCGGTGAAGGACAACGAGTTTGCATATAGATATTATTCAAGTCAGAAGCAAAATTTGTTTCCTCACATTGGTATTTGCAAACGAATGTTGATGTTTTTGATATCTCTTGGAGAATCTCTTTGCTGTCATCTTCGGTTGAAATTTACGAAAATGGTATATGCGTTTCTTTTTTAATTAGTTGGTTGTATAAAGGCTGGAATATTTCCAACCAGTAGAGAGAGTTTTTATTGTATATGGAGACCAATGAACACCAAAAAATGGCAGATTTACACTTTTAATAACAAATGCAGTTGGATCTCTCAGCAGGAGTGCAGTTAAAAAATGCCGATAACTAGAACTACATTCTGTGCTCAATCACACAGATTCTAATTTTCTTTATCGGTATTTTGAAATATTCTTTCTGGAAAGACATTGGCTGAAATTGTAACAGCATGTTGCTTTGAAGTCAAATTGGGGTTTTTGTAATTACATTATTGAAGGTTACCATATGATATTGTTTGTTTGACTATTTGCATCGGCTGAGATAAACCAGTACTAATGGATTATCGTGACCTTAATTTAGATAATAATAGAGATTACGATATAAGATAAAAGATAAAACCCCAAGTAAATTGGACTTTTATATGATATTTTGCTTAGGGAGTACATTTGTTTGCAAGATACACATAATTTCAATCACAGAGGCACTGTTTTTTTCGACAGATACCTTATATCTGTTAGCAAATTTTCTCTCAATTTAGTAATATTTTAGTATAGTTGATGATAACAGAAGAAAATGGGTTTTAATCTTTGGCTATAGAAAACTTTAATAATATCGAAATATGATAAAATGTCAGAAGGTACACTCCCCCCCCCCCCAAAAAAAATAAAATCAATGCATAAACATGAAACGAAATGAATACATGGTCAAAATTGTGTCACAAGCATAACTTGGTATTGAGTAAATAAAAAATTAAACGATCAATAAAAAGTCGCCCGGAATATGCTGTTATTATTTGCCTTGTTTATTTAGGAATAAAAAATATGGCCCAAACGCTGGTGTTGTTTTTCCGTTTTTGATGATTCCATTCATGCAGTAAACTCCGGGCACAGCTTACATTTTATCTTTAATTCACTACCTATTGTATTGTAATGAATAGACAATTACAGATTTGGCCACATGGTCTAATATATCGTTAAACCGCAATAATGCACCTTCAGCTAAGTGATTTAAGGTAAGATGAATTATTTGCCAGGATCAATTTTTCCCTTCTTGTGTTTAGCTTTCATGTGAAACGATTTTTTCCAAAAATTGAGGAGCTACTTACTGGGTTGTGTTGTAATATAGTAAGAACAAAATTAATAATTGACCAGTTATAACTGAGAAAAATGGACAAGATAGTTGTCGAAAACTTGCTAGATTATTCTTCCATTTTTCTCCATATAAATACTGCCTTCATGGGCCCTGGTAACATGGCGAATGATTTTGGTGTAGGTCTATTGTATTTCTTTGATTTTTCTGTACCTTTTCTCCCCATCGCCCCCCCCCCCCGCCGAGAAAAAAAAAATGCTGCATTGCATTTTACATGCGGTACCTGTAAAATATGAGTACCTCCCTTATGTGTGGAATACTTGTACCAATCTCTCATTAGTATGAATTTAGCATATAGACATCAAGGCAAGCCATTTGTACTATTATATGGTGTGCATGGAAAATTGCTGCTTAGAGTTGGTATGAACAACCCAGATAAATTTCTGCACATCGACAAGCCCCTTTCCAAAGTAAGACCAAAATACAAATGTGAGCTGCCAAAACCTTTTGATTGATAACATACATTAGGTTTGGCTCTATAAAGGTAACCTGGATGGCATGAGTGGAGTATTGTCGTCAGCCCTGAGATAATACAAAGACCTTCAGTAAATATATTTGTCTCTTTGTGTGTATCGGAATTCCTCATAGCTGTTAAATAGGGTAAGTACAAACATACCTAGTTTCTGTTTGCCAAATTATCAGATTGTTATGAATGTTATTACTTTTCACACATTAGGTTTGTTAGAATTAAGTTTATACACACAAAGTGTAATAGTACAGTGTCTTTTTAATACACACCTGTGTGGAAATGGGCTAAAAATCCATGGGTCAGACGCTGCTGAGAACACATTTTAACAGGATATATGCGCAAGTATATTTCTTTAGATGAACGACATAACACTTATCCATCCAAATTGATGTGGGAACCATCCTTCAGGAGACTCAAGTAGCTTACGGAATAATGCTGCATGCAATTTATTGTGGCTCATGTATAGTCAATCGTGTGGGTCATGATTTTTATACTTTTCTGCATTGCTGAAGCTCCTGTGTATGTCTGTTTGTGGTGTTGAGCTCTTTTTGTGTATTTGTATGTGGGGGAAATAATAAAGATATGAGAAAGACAAATATATATGAAAACCTCACACAAAACCCGTTTTCTTGAAGAGAGTGTCCAAATTACCTTTAGTATGGGTTTAAAGTGTGAGTTAGCAGATAAGCAAACATTTGGAAATACACACACAAAACATTGTAGCAGATAAAAGTTACCAAACCAGGAAAAAGAAAGAGAAAAATAGTATATAACTGCTACAAGCTAAAATGAAATTCCTGTAAACAAAATATGGATTATATATTGACTTTAACCATATATCCTCTATGGAAGCGGTTAAAAGATTGCCACTCTTTCAGGTTTGGTATTATACAATGTACATGGGCACCGAGCTATACAATCTACATGGGCACCGAGCTAAGTACATAAAAAATCTCTCATTAGATGCATTAAGCATTAATTTTCTGAAAAAAATTTGTGGTATGTATTCCTGTTTTATACATTAACATTGAAAATGCCTTACTTCTTTTTTTCCCTCTTCTGCTCCTTCGTCTTTATCCTTTTTTCCCTGTCTACGTCTACTTCATCTTCTTGTAGACTATATGTATGTATGTATATATATATATATATATATATATATATATATATATATATATATATATATATATATGTATATACATATATGTATATATACATATATATACATATATACATATATGTACAAATATACATATACATATCTATATATATATATATATATATATATATATATATATATATATATATATATATATATTTATATATATATATATAAGCTATGATGCTTTTATTTTCAAATGTTTGTCGTTACTTTCTGCTTTTATATAAGTAATAAAGATGAAAAGTCGTCCTTTTTTCATACGTTTGGCGATAAATTGCTCATGACCGAATAATTTGTGGCAGTCATTCCTGGTATGTGCAACACATATGGTACGGCCTTATTTATTTATATTTTTTGTCTTTTTCTTCTGGTTCTTCATCTTCATCTTCATCTTTTGTTCATCTACTTCATCTTGTATAAATGTGTACTGCATGTCTTGCTGAAAAATAGGCTAGTGAGGAAACTAATTTGAAATTGGAAATAACAACGAGATACCGAACGAATAGTCTATATTATTTAAAGCATTGACCAAAAATGTGGCTGCATATACCATAATGGTAGTGAGTACAGTACACCTGAAATGTTTTTATTTCAGGTCGACATCAACAATGCGTCTGTGGATGCTGAACTTGGTCCTGCTGGCATTGGTGACTCTGTCCATAGCACGACTTTCATTTGAATCGAGTCGATATTTGCCCACTCGATATCTTCCTACTATAGCACAACTTCAATCTCAAATGGCCGAATTTGAATCAGCTACTGTCATACCAATTAAAAAGCCAAGGTTCCTGGGCGGACCAAGGTACGGATGAAGAAGCATATCGATCCTCTCAACATCAAGAAGAAATTGAAAAAAGGCATTAAGGAAACATAAATTAAGTTTCTCAGATTAGATGTTTATAATTCTCTGCTTACTTACCTGATAAATGAGACATCTAAATAAGGGCATTATAAGGACTTCACGGGAATAGTTTTACATCCAGCTAAGAGTGCTCGAGTTGTGGAAAACGTCTCTGTGCCTGCTTAGACAAATCACAGTTGCCAACACCTGAGTTTTTAGTGATGTTTGAGAGGGAGAAGCCAAGTAGCGCCAACAGAACCTACAGTCCAAATTACAAAGGAACGCATCAAGCATTGAAAGATAACAGGGCACTTAAGGCAATATTCAACTGAGCATGACTATTGTGAGATTGAGGTGAACATGTTTTCTCTTGCAGTAACTGTGTACATATAAGGTCAAAACTGAGATTAAATGCGACATGAGTCCTTAGCGTAGCCCCCATCTATGCATACCAGAGAATTATTTAGACATATGATGTCCAGTATCTCCTGTGATGTAAGTTATTCATGGCTCTCATTACGAATATATTTTGAATAGAATAAATTCATGATCTGCAAAACCCAGAGTTGCTTTGGGCGTTCCTGTTTTCACTCTTGGTTCAAGTAATTACAATAAACGATGTGTGGGCTTGACTATGTGTAATCAGTTAAATCTTTCAACCTTGCTAATTTTTGCAATGGCAACATCACTTGTACATATTGGTTGCTTCCTGCTGAGCGATACGGGCCAAAACAGCACTGCAGTAAGCAACTATGTCCTGCACACCTAAAGTCACAAAAGATACGGCTGCTTCAAGTTGATACCACATCCTTATAAACAGAGTTGGACGACTTTCATTTCAGATGTTTTTTGGATCCATTTTTCTCCATTGCTCTCTCTTTGTATATTATGACCATTAGTGTTGGATCTCTGCATAGTGTATTCTAGCATGGAAACTGTTAAAAGGGTCTATCAAAAAATGATGGTTTTCCAATATCACAGGTAAAAGTATAGTAAATATTTGTGTATGCTAAATTGAGATTTGAATTTGGTGGCAGATATGTCCCTTCTCCAATGGCACTCCCTTGACTGTAATTAATAGTGAACCATTATGCACTGTATTCCCATAGAAGCTGTCCACAACATCCCTTTAATCTGCTCTGTCTGTATGTTGTTGCCTGATATTTCTTTCATGATTTGTTCAGCCCATATGGCTTTGCAACCTCCTATTATATCACCCCCTGCTAGCAATTTACACAACACAGAAGACTGCACAAACAAATTCAGGGACCAGTCCATTCAGGTGCGATATGCATATGAATCAGAAAATCTAGGTAATACGTGCGCATAGTTTTACTCTTTGAAGCTCTTAATGCTCTGTTTCAGCTCATAAATGTTGTGGCAGTTTATAGAATGTAACTCAAGGACTGCACTCGAGTGTGGGGCAATTTGACACTAGTTTTCGTAAAATATAGGGTGCACACAGAAGTTATGAACCTTCAATAGAACATGTGTTAAACCATTGTATTCTAAACGGTATGATAAAGAATTAAACAACAAGTAAGGGGATATTACTGAGCAAAAATTGAATGCACTCTATCCTATTAATATTTCAGATGGTTTTTCAGACCCAGAAATGCAAGCTAAAGTAGATTTTTACATATGTAACTTAAAGAAGATCATGCATTCATTGGCTGTTGAAGCAGGTTGTACTCGAGCACATGAAACCAAATTTAGAGCTAAATTTGGCGGTGCCCCGAACTTTGCCTTATAGAGGAAGGTTCACGATTCTGGTAAAGGATATGAACAGAGTGTGGTCAAGCTAAAGAGGGTCAAATTTATGAGTGTCACAATAATCACAAAAATATTGAAAATCTTGTTAGAAAAAAATCCAGGTTTTGCAGTGACTCGAGCGTTTCTCCAGTGTATAACACTGTAAACAGACTAAATCAGCTATTGTGGCTGGCAAGTTTGCCAAATGTAATGCTTAGGCTATGAATTGGTCTCCAGCTGAGGTGGTGGTGTAAATTTGGTAAAAACGGCTAATGAGATAAAGGTTTTGTGTTTCGAGCTGGAAAATGCTTATTTAATACTGAATAACATTAGTGTGGTGCATGAACTCAATACACAGGTATTCATATTTGACATTGGCACTAGACTTCCAGTTTGGATCCAACTTTGTTGGAATAAGCAAGATTTAAAAATAGGAAAGCTTCAGGAGCTTACTTGGGATTTTCTGACTTAGTAGATTTTTTATCAGCAATCGAAGATGTTAGACCCACTTGTAGGTGTAATGGATAGTGAAGAACGCATGCAAAATTACGAGCGTGTAGTTAGCCACAGTACTACTAGTATAAATCGACCAGAAAATGAAGCCAATGTTGACAAAAGTTGTTATATAGGTGGTACGTTGCATAGTGAAGAGGATGGGGGACATGATAATAGTGATTCTGAATGTGAAACATCTACAGTGACAGGTAACACAGCGACAGGTAACACAAGTATACAACATTGCAGGCCTTGTTTTTTGTGTAATCAAAATAAATGTCGTCTGAGATATTTAGCATCAAATTTCCTGAAGTACCTCAGAGAGTGGAATTTGTGAACTCATGCCAACTGTGTCATAATTCTTTTAGTAACAATTACGAAAGTAAGGACTGTAGATTTCTTTTTTGCCAATAGTAATGGTCGAAGTTTCGAATGGCAAAAAACAGTCACTGTGGAGTTGGCATTAGACGCACTCTGTAGTGCTAGTTTCTTGTAAACAGGGTTTGGTTGATAAGCTATTCTGACAGTCAATGAAAACCAGCCACTGTAAAATATGAAATATTTTTCTTTTATCAGCACATTTGTGTTCTGAGGCAATAACTTTGGTCTTAGTTGACCTGTACTGTGATATGATCACTGATCTGTGACTTTTTCGCCCCCCCCCCCCCCCGTCTGGCAGGGAACCTATTGCGTAATTTCCTGGGAGGTTAGTCTCACACAATTGGCTGATGAGTGCGAGGTGATTTTCTCACCTGGCTTTTTTTCCCTATATTAAGGGAAAGAAAACAAGTATGGCACTTCTACAGACCCGCCATGCAACGCTTAAGCAGGGATGACCATTCTCCCTAGAACAAGAACTTCTATCACATCTTCTTTAATGTATTTGGGTACTCAATCAAACAAGCCAGACAAGCTTAGGGTGGCAGGTGCATGGAGGGCCTGGACTTTGTAAATAAATAAACACATGTTTTTTAAGAAGTTTCGGTCGCATCAGTATGCTGAAAAGGTGCACGTCACCACTATGTATACTCCAGTTCTTATTTTTTGGCAGAAGTAATAAAATTTGTATTTCGGGTCGTTAGGCCTGCGCATTTTGGAAACACCATAGTCTGTAGTTAATGAAAAAAAAATCAAAGGTTGAGAGGGCCGGTTTAAAACCACCAGTTAGTTGCCTTTTATGGGTGACTGCTCGTCTCAAGTCAGAAGTGAAATTTTTTTCTTCACATTGGTATCGCAAGATGGATGTTGATGCTTTGGCAACTCTAGAATCTCTTTGCTGTCATTGTTGGGTTTGAAATTTATGAGTATGGCTCATATTTTTCTGTACTGTTTGATAAATACTTCATTGGCTAAGTTGTGCTGTGGGTTGTGGGCTGTGTTCTCCGACTCATAGTCAAAGTGGAGGTAGAGTGTGTTTTTAACGTTCCAGATTCATAAATATCACAAAACCGATGCAGGTTTACTTCCTTCTTTTGCTGTAAACTTAGCTGACTAAGAAGTCGGGAGAGCCAAAAAGTGATAAGCCTATCAGGTCTCGTTCAATTTTTAGCAGAAGTGATAAAATTTGTATTTTGGGAGGTTATGGTTTTACATTTTGGAAGCACTATAGTCAGTAGTGCATGAAAAGTATTTCAAAGGTCGAGAGGACCGGTTTAAAACTACCAGTTGCCTTCTATTGGTGACTGCCTGTCTCAAGTCAGGAGTGAAATTTGTTTCTTCACATTGGTATCGGATGATGGATGTTGATGCTTTGGCAACTCTAGAATCCCTTTGCTGTCATTGTTGGGTTTGAAATTTCTGAGTAATGATCATGTTTTTCTGTACTGTTTGATAAATACTTCATTGGGTATATTGTGCTGTTGGCTGTGTTCCGACTCATAGTTATAGTGGAGATAGAGTGTGTTTATAATGTTCCAGATTCCTAAATATCACAAAACCGATGCAGGCCTACTTCCTTCTTTTGCTGTAAACTTAGCTGACTGAGAAGTCTGGAGAACGAAAAAGTGATAGGCCTATCAGGTCTTTTTCAATTTTCGGCAGAAGTAATAAAATGTGTATTTTGGGTGGATAGGGTTTTACATTTTGGAAACACTATACTATGTTGTTAATGAAGAATATTTCAAAGGTTGAGAGGACCGGTCTAAAACCACCAGTTGCCTTCTATGGGTGACTGCCTGTCTCAAGTCAGGAGTGAAATACATTTCTTCACATTGGCATTGGCAGATGGATTTTTATGCTTTGGCAACTCTGGAATCTCTTTGCTATCGTTGTTGGGTTTGTAATTTATGAGTATGGATCATGTTTTTCTGTACTGTCTGATCCCACCAAGTGATAGAGATATGTTGCTGTTCTTGTGGTTCAGTGGAGGCCAACTTGTTCGTATGCACATGACCACTCGTTTGTTTGGCGGGGCGTGGTGTGCAAGTACATCCACTTATGCCTTACATCAGACAACTGTCAACCATCCTTATGCTGGCTGGCTAGTCAAGAAAGGTGTAATGGAATCTATGTCTTTTGACAATATTACCCAGGCTGTTCCTTTTGCACGTGACGCATAAAAATAATTATAAGCGTCCCAAGCAGTATTGCAGACAGGAGGTTTCCATTTGACAAAATTTGCCATCAATGATGAAAACTCGTTGGGTGAAATACATGCAATAAAAAAAAAAAATAAAAAAAATAAACAAACAAACAAACAAACAAACAAACAAACAGAAGAAGTACATCAATTTTTGGGTACTTCAGTTCATCATGCACTTGGTATTAAATGGCATATTAAGGAAGACATGTTCTATTTTAGTGCGTAGGTGAATTTAGTTGACAAAGTTACTCAGCCTTCAATACTCAAGGGTGTTGCTTTTATATAGGATCCTGTAGCCTTGATTGCACCTGGGGTTTGCAGATACGCTATAATGTCAGGAATCTGTATGCGAAAATCTGGATTGAAATGAAATTGTGTCAGTTAATGTGGCATATAGTTGGCAAAAGTTCCTTGCAGGAATTACACAGTGTTAGTTTTGTAAGATGTATTAAACCATTTTCAAGGTTAACACAGAATATCAATGAAAGAATTAGATGACGTGGCCATGGCTTACTTATGTTGTGTGAGTCCATCAGGAGACGTATGTATGTACCAGGTTCATCATGAGCAAATCTCATGTTGCTCCTGTAAAGCGTCAGGTTAGTCTTGCTCACCTCTAATTGCGAGCAGCGAAGGTTGCCTGTGTGGTTTTGGGCTACTATAAGGCGTGATTAAAGTTTACAGACTGTTCCAGTATACAGCTGGACAGACTAGACTGCAGTCTTGGTATACATATAAAACGAAACGAAGCAGTTTCATACTTCCGTTGCCAATAGGGTAAGTTATATTTGAGAAAACACCTACCTGTAGTTGGGTATAAGTGGGCAGCAATATCAATCTTGCAGACATGATCACATGCCCCTGGGTATTTTCTTCAGAAAAGAACAACCAGAACTCGAGTCAAGAGTTTGTTGTCTATGAAGATAATCCAGAGGTCAAGTCTAGGATCATTGTTTACAAGACAGATCTGAGTTTCCTAACCCTATACATCGTATATGTGAACACTTCTCTGACTGGAGGTAGATATATTCAGTCCTTATGAGACAAAGTTTTATTGTAACATGAACAAGATGAACGGGTGTAAGGGCTGTTCATATTGAAATGCTCCATTCATTAGGACTAGATGTCTGTTCAATGTCTTTAATCGCTTTACGTCACGTTGAGGTTGTCCAATCAGGGTATATTCAGATAACGGAACTAACATAGTTAAACGTTGAAACTGAGCTTAGAAAGACTTTTGAACATCATTTAACTTTGTTAAAACAGCACTCTGGATTGGTCAAGGCATTGAATGGCTTTTTATCCCCCTACCAGCCCACATTTTGGTAGTGCTCGGAAAGATTGGTGGGTGTTTTCAAGCGTGTTATTAAAGCTATAGTTCCACATGCTGGAGATCTTACAGATGAGATGTCATCTACTCTTTTTTTGTGAAATCGAACTTATTCTAAATGGCCGCCCATAAACCAAGTCAAGTGCTGATGTGAATGACTTGACTCAACTTACACCTAAACCTAGCTTATTGTTAACATCCCAAAAATTCGAAGTGGCCCCCGAAAATAGGTAGATGGTCTGATACATAATGCTCTATGTATGAGGGGTCAGCCAAAATTATATATGTATGTATATAAATGTGTGTGTGTATGAGTGTGTGTGTCATGGGATATTATATTTTGAGACTAGTATATCACATAGTGTTGGAAGTTAGCAAAAATGTCTTTGTTAAAAGTATCTATGTATATCTTACTGATATCTGTATGCATGGTGCATTCTTGATATATATATATTGATATGAAGTCACGATTTTCAGTATGGTTACCTGTTGAGATAAAATGGCTAAGTATTATTGTCATATTAAGATGTGAGGGTAAGTTTATCGGTGCTTGTTATGTCATTAAGATTTTAAGATAACCGTTTTGGAAAGTAGCGGATTCATGGTGGCATAGTCACTTGCTTGAGTCACTAGCTTTTGTTGTTAGGTGTCATTTTAGGGGAGATGGTAACGAGGTTGTTGATGGTTCCTGTTATAAATAAGTGATGACTTATAGGAAATGTCCTATTTTCAGTACAGTGTAAGAAGGTCTTACATGCTGAAAAAGGTAACGAATGGTATTTGTCTCTCAATAAGTTCAAATAACGGCATGTATTGCGTAATTGGCTTTTCTTGATAGCAGTCATTAGAAGATGCTGAAGACAAGAGTGTCATTCTCTCTCTGAAAAATGAGGTAAATTTACTACTGATTTAAATGTCTGGTCTGCTTGTGGTCATAGAAGTGTGATAGTGTGGCATTGGATAGAAGTCAGTTTGTGTATCTGTCATTGTATTGCATCTAGGTGGGTCTTGTGCCTCGTGTTCACCCTGCCTTTTTTCATGTGGGTTTCTTCTGTTTACATAAAAGTGGGTAAAATACTGTCCGCTTTAGATTCGTTTTTTAGATCTTGAGGGATGTGAGTGCACTGAGTGTGCTCAAATATAAGGACCAGCAAAGTGGTCTGAAATTTATCCTTCATTTTCCAATTGCTTGCTGTTTTTACAGTGTAACTAAACTTGTTATCAGCGATGGGGCACATGGTCTCGCTGGTGTATTTTATATCAGGGTTATGTTCCAGCCGCACTTTGCAAGCAGGGAAGCGAGTAGAATTTTTGTAGTATTTTAGTCAGTCAAAGTTTATGCTTGTCGGTTCATATACAGAGTTTTCTGTATGCCATTCCATTTGGTCTATTAGGCATAATTTATGTTCACTTGTAGCTCAGGTGTTACGAAATGAGCTTCTGGTGACTGAGAGATTTCACTGATTGGATGTTGTTCTTTATGGAGTTGCAATGTTCTGGTATGTGTAAAATGTACTTAGAGAAGAGTTATAGGTAAAAATTTGTATGCCTTTGTTGCGTGTATAAGTCCAGTCCAGGTGACTATATTCACTAGAATATATTTGCTTTCTTATGTAGCTTGTGTTGCCTGTCACAGATTCACGTAAATATTGGTACATAATTAACGTATATGCAGGGAGTTACATAGTTTGAATGTATCGTTTTCTAATTGAGATGATTCATGTGCGCATATGTTTTTCTTAGAGCGTTACGCGGTAGCAATTCGGTATCAGGACTTTCATTTCTAACTGCAGACATGTAATATGTTTTCATGGTAGTCCTTGATGAATGAATGGTTGGATGTACAAGCTTAAAGTAATTTGTTTTTTTAGCAAAAATTTCGTTAATGGTTTTTTGTGGTATGAGACATATAGATGAAGGGCACAGGGAATATTGATACCGTGGTTAAATGGTAATCATATATTGATAAATATTGTGCCAAAGACAGTTATAAATGTGAAAGGTGAAATGGTTAATAAAGGCTATAAATTGGTGTGTGTTACATGTTCTATTTTAGTTCACTGTGAGTATACAAGCTTGCACGCTGTAGCTTTCATGGGCGGTGGTATAGTATCATCATGTGTCAAGAATTGCAATAAATTATGTGAAATTAGGGAGCATAAGGAAAAATGGGAATGAAATAACATATAATTTGAGTAACATTTGAACTATATACATTTTAAGTAGAAATGAATTGGTCATAAGGTAAGTTCGAATTATGAATCAGGATGAACAGTTGAACCCAGATAGGGTAATACTAAATGATTTAATTAAATAGAATATGACACTTTACAAAATAAAAATGCGCACTGTATTGGAGGCATTTGGTTTGCTCTGTCGTATAACACTGCCAACCCAATACTGCCGGATGTACCCAATGTGTTGCTAGGTGTTCAAAACCTTGGGTATTCACAATGGTAGTTTGTTTCCATACGAACAAAGTAAATTAATTCTATCGCCACATATTTTATTTGTTCTCAGAATGGTTACAAGATAGCACCACTACCAGTCATTGAAATAGCGGGACAAATGATGGATGCAGTATTTCCTAACTGTGTACTGATTTAGGCGCCTTGTGCACAAGTTAAAACAAAGGGGGTAATCCCGCCAAATTAGTGAGATGAGCCGAGTATCTGGGAGAGTGCAGACGTGCTGATCGCACTTTTAATTTGCAGCCCAGAAGTTGCAATTTATAGAAAAATCCACTAAGTCCGCTAGAGAGCCCACAGTTGTTAAGGTTTCTGTTTTGGATTTCTCATTTACGGTGATACAAAGTTACATATGTGTGAAAATGAGTGTCAAAGTTGTACTGAAGTATGCAGTACATCTTATGTTTTTAGGTTGAATCGTACGTAGCGTATGTGCTGTTGCGTCGTATGTGTATTTTCGTATCCTACCGCACAAACTCCACTGGTGTCTATCATGGTGCTATCTGAGCGTCTTTCATGACTGGGTTATTATTAGCGCACATTATATGAGTATGAACAACTGTGAAATGCTGCTGTTTTGAGTGTTTAATGGCGGTTATCCACATTAAATGACTCAGGACTCAGGATAACTTTATTTTATACACATACATGATGACGCTTTTTTTTCAGTGGACATGACATATTTGCATACAATTGTATAATTGATCAGAGCGACCTTCATTAAGACAGTATTTTGTAGCATTTATGTAGGCCACCCTAATTTGATACATGAACAATACTGAAATGATGGCAAAATAAATAATAGTTTGAGAAGTACTTGTTATAAATCATGTAATAGTTACTATAAATGATAAACCTACGACAAAAATATAGTTAGCATTTAAGAAGAAATACACAAAGACGATGGGGTGATGCATAATATCACTAGTTTCCACATGTATAACAGTTTGGGATATAACATATTTCTTAATAACTTTGAAGATAATAAGTTTTAGCATACCGAACTAATCCTTGAAGGCTGTGGCTATAAAATTTATCCCGAATAGTAGTTGGCGGTGAATTTATGGTGTCAGGTAAATCATACTTGAGACAATTTTTTGGCAAAACTGTGAGAACATCGATGAACAAATAAGTTTTCGGCACATCGGGTATTATGAGTACGAATGTCAATATTTGAAAGCAAAGATATATTTTGAATATTTATAGGAAATGTTTGTTTTGAATATCTGAAATAAAGTTTAATTTTTGCAATCGTAAAAATGTCTGCAACTTTCAATAGTCCCATGTTTTTAAAAAGTGGAGCTGGTTGTGCGTTATATATTTGCTGCACGTGATGGTTCTAATAACTTTCTTTTGTATCACTTTAGACTTAAACACTTAAATTCACCATACCAGTATACGTAATTTATATGAAACAGAATAATGGCATTCTATTTTTGGAAATTTTGGGCCAATAGGTTATATCCTTTTTAATTTGCTTAGGATTTCTGAATCATTTGAAATCTCACTGCTTACTTTTTCAATGTGGGTTTTCCAGTTAAGATGTGTATCAATTACAATACGAAGAAAGTTAAAACTATCAACCTGTTCTATTTGTGTGCTTTTCATTTTAATGACTGGTGTTCAAAATTTCTTGTGGGTGATGGAAGAACATGAATTTAGCTTTCGTAACATTCATGGATAGCTTACTTACATCTAACCAATGAGTGATCTTTGCAAGTTCTGAATTTATAAGTTTATCAACACCATTATTACTGGTATTATTTTTAAAGTTGTTAAGACTGGCATTTAAGGTGGAATCATCAGCATGCAGGATAAATTCAAACCTCGTGCTAGCACAAGCGATATCATTGACATAAGTGTGAAATAATAAAGAGCCTAACATTGAGTCCTGTGGGACTCCAGTTGTAATTGATTATAAATCACAGCAAATGTCATTATATTCAACATATTGTTTACGGTTACTTAAGTAACTCTCAAAAACCTTTAGTGCTGTACCGTTTACATCCTAATAGTTCAATTTCCAAGCAAAATTTGATGGTTTAATGTGTCAGACGCCTTAGACAAGTCTAAAAATATACACATAGGAAGAGTTCCTTCATCCATTTCTTGTTATATCTTGTCAATGAGTTCAATAGAGGCAAGCTCAGTTGAGTGATGTTTGCGAAACTCATATTGACTATTATAAAAAGTCTATGTTTACTGAAATATTCATACAGCTGTTTGAATTTTACTTTCTCAAAAATCTTTGAGAAAGCAAGCAAAATTGATATGGGTCTATAATTAGTAAACAGATGTTCATTTCCCTTTTTTATAGATAGGCTTTACTTTTGCGATTTTTAACTTAGCTGAAAAAAACACTTTTAGTGTCTGATTTATAATTACAGCTAGAGGTTTTGCTACAGTGTCGTGAATAAGATTCAATGTTTTGTTGACATACCATTAACACCTTGGCTTCTTTTTGTTCTGAAATTTTTGATAATTCCGATGATGGCGTCAACTTCGACACTTTGAAAGTTATATATATGATTGTATGTTTTGTAAAAGTAGGATTTGGAATCATTTATAGGTATGGCGTTAAGTTGGCTTACTAGATTTGGACCTATATCTGTGGAGAACATGTTAAATCTAATTGCAGTGGTTAATCTATCTTTATTTGTTCACCATTATCCGCAAAATATTATGGAAAATATTTCTTCTTTTTGGTTTTTGACAGTATTTCGTTCATAGTAGTCCATATCATTTTGATATCGTCTGAAGCATATTTCATAATAATCCCGTTTTGCTCTATTGATTGTCTTTTTAAAAATGTTATTGTAAGTAGACAAATTCCTTTTTAAGGTAGCAAATACTGGAGAAGTGCTTGGAGTACATTTAAATCTTTTATATAATTTATCTCTAAAATTGATTGATCGTAGAATTCCCATTGTTATCCAGTTTTGTTTTTAATGCTTTTGTTTGCGGAATTTTACAATTTTACTTGTTTTACGATTAGTATTAACTACATCTATCTTGGTACAAATATTAGCATCTTTAAGTTCTTTATGAAATCTAGTGATATCAGATAAAGACCTTTTATTTACGTTAATAAATTTAGGTGAATTATCTTTAAGAAGTGGAACATTTAAGCAGCTTAAGTACGGCTGACGATCAGAGTATGTTTTAACCATAGTCCCCGAAATTGATGTTAGAGATGTATCGATAATTTTCAAAGAATATTATCAATTTAAGTTCCCTTACTATTAGAAAGCTGGTTGGGAACGCTATTTTTTGGGAAAAAACTTTGTCTCATTATGGAATCAATAAATTCGTGAAATATCTCCCGTTCATGTATTTTTAGTAAGTCAATATTGGAGTCACCACAAATAGCGACCTCCCTATTTTTTGCTTGAAATCTTGATAACAATTGTGAAAATTCATCAATGAAAATACGATAGTTGTCGTTAGAATCTGTTGGTGCGCTTTGAATGTTTCCAATGATTATATGTTTTCTCAATTCATCACCAGACACTTCGATGAACAGTCCTTCACATAAGTCGGATCCTTCGTGTGGAGTTACAGGCAGAAACCTACATCTGTTATTTAAATAAATTATCAAACCTCCTTTCTTTGAACATATCTGTCCCTGTGAAATACAGGTATATCCTTCAATTTGTATCAAAGAAAAATCAGTGTCCTCTTTGATATAATACTCTTATGAGCAAATAGCGCTAAATTTGAATTCAATTTGACGAAGTTCATGTACAAAGGCTTGGATATCAGCAAACTTTGCATGGACCGAGTTAATATTTGTACTGAAAATAGAAACAATAAATGAACTGATCACCTTAAGACGTATCAATGGCGTCCTGTTGTTCCTGTCAGCTTGATGCATACCGTGAAATCGCGATTATCTGATCAACCGTCCTTGAAAAACCAAATGTTGTCAATGTTGAGCAACACACAATATTGAAAAAATTATCAACTTATGATTTAGCCTAAATTTTAAATTGCTGCTGATTGCCGTCAAAGTATTTTGAGACAATTGGAAATCCGTATGAAACTAACAAATCAATATGAATTTGATAAAAGATCTTACAAAACATATTATTCAAAATCATAAATGAATAGAAAGATGGATAGATAAATTATAAGAGTAAAACAGTTTATACATATTTGAAACTTAATAAACCAGAGTCTAAACAGTGGCAAAATAAATCATTCGTGGTAAGTAACAGATATGCTGTCGTGTTCGTAAATATAGTAATCACTTTTTAGTCATATGCTTCGATGTCTTTCTTTATGCTCTTGGTAAAATATGTAGATCCACACCTGTTTAATAACGACTTGGCATGTAGTCCATCATATAAGCATTGATGATTCGCATAGATTCTTTTGCTGTAGTTCTCGTTTTTCATTTTCTTTTTGCTGTAATTTATGACAGCAGGATGCCAAAAGCAAGTGTCTGGTGTTCTAAGAAGGTGGTGACCTATGTTGAGCTTTCGCTGAGTTCAGTTGTGCCTTCCATTTGTCTGTTTGTTTTGTTTTGTTTTTTGTTTTTTTGCTTTTCACTAGTGTAGATTTCTTCAGTTGGGCCCCTGTGGTACATGTACTTTCCAAGGTGGGCTGGCGAGATGGTGACAAACGTGACTATGGAGTTTTATTTTATTGCGTATTTCTGAGGTCAAGTAATGCTTCTACAAGATCTTGGATGCCAGCATGATGTAGCACCAAAGTGTCATTATGGGATGGTCTGTATTATAGCCACACCTAAGTAAGTAGCATCGTTGCATGACAACCTCTTATTGAACATTAAATACTTTCTAAAGGTCTTGAGAGTCAACAAATGACGTTTAGTATGTGGACACTTCTGGCAGAAATAGAATCAAACCACATCCTCGCTGAGTTTGAAAAGTGTCAAGCTGGAGAATTGATAGCGAAAGTAATAAAGCTGTTAAAATGTCAATAAAATGGGAAACCAATTAGCTTATGACAATTATAAGAATTATTTAGTGACTTGTCAAAACAGTCCATATGCCGACTACAGACGAAAAGTGTTAAAAACGACATTTTCTTTAAGAAGGAACTTGCAAAAAATGAATTTTGAACAGATAGTTTACTGGCAAAAGATTATTGCTGAAAACTGATGGATGTATTCCTGATGGAAAGGTAAAACAAAGTTGTAAACCATGTAGCGTTATTTTGATTCACTCTATTTTAGCCTTTTTGTTTCAGATTCTTTGCTTATTGCCAAATGGGGATTTCTATGCTATTTAACCTTTATACTTCTTTTCCAAACTGGCACACAGATACACTTAAAATTTGGTAGCATGATACAGTTTTCAAAATTTTATTTTATACTGTATACTATTTTTTAAGCTTTACTTTTTGAGTTTGGTCAAAAACTATAAACTCTAACACATGACTGCATGATCTTGTCCTCATTGCCGAGATCACAAATTCTGCTGTTCATTTGCCCTTGGGTTCAATTGTATAGAAGACTTTGCTGTCCGTATCCTTTATAAGGGTGAAATTTAGATAGTACATGATTGACATTGACATCATTCTCAAGACTGGAGAGTCACTCTCAAGAATGTTATTTATCACCTGAAATCGTGAAAACTATATGCCCTATGAAAGTATTCAAGCTAGGAATGCAGCATTGAACTAATAAAAATACACTAGTGATTCATATGGTCAGTAAATTAGAACTGGCGTAAGCCTCTCCCTGTTGATGGATTTATGGATTTCAAACTGTTGTGTAGACTATACATGATCTGATGCTACGTTTGTAAGCTCATTTACATGTACACTTTCACTGCAATGTTGACACTCTGCTATGTTGTGTAAATACTGTACCCTGTGAATAAAATAAAAATATTAAACTGGTCGAACTACATCAGCCTGAGCAAATCTGATAATTATACAGTTTATTATGTCAGTAACTATTCTTTGTGAATAGTTTTTTTTTTCGGGGGGGGGGGTTATAATAGTACGAAATGCACATACAGTGCACATTAGAGTTGAGTGCACCAAACGTATAGGCAAATTATTGCCTTATGGATTTAAAAACCAGTGTGCGTTTCTCATACAGTATGAGCAACTGGTCTGCCAGTTTCATTTATGTTCAGAGTTGACCTCAGTGGTGTCCATTTCTCCTTTGAAAGCCCGGAACTACACCAAAGTGACCTAAACTAGTCAAATTGAAAAGTTTTACTATTGCCAGAACGTATATGCACCCCAATATATATCTTGAATCGGGTAAACAACAAGAATAAATGGTTGAGCTGGCTGTGCTGACTTGTGCTTTTGTGAACACATGTATGGCGGAAAATAATTAACTGTGGTGCTGCTTTAGAAGAAGTTCCTTGTTACCTAGCAACATGGTCAGGAATTACAGTGGAGAGTTGATATACATGTATTATATTTTAGCATAATAACCTTCACGAAAAGTGACCCAGACCTAGTTGCGGAAGTCACGGGGACACTTAATTTTGTAAATAAAAATTGAACTCAGCACAGGACTCTCACTCTTTCGATTTGGAGGATAAAAACCACTTTATTTTGTCCATAGAAAGCCGGCCGAGCATAGGACTGGCACATGTTTCAGATATTAGGTCCCAACTTTGATTTGGAAGTGACAGGACCACTGTATTTCGACCATGTAAAGGCGGCTGTAGACAGGACTGTATAAAAATAAAGACACACTTCCTTTACATAGATTGTGAAAGAAGGCAAGCATTGACTTATTGAGTCACTCTCCATGGCACAGATGTCGGCGTATACTTCCTAGCTTGTCTGTGGTGGAGGAAACCGACGAACTCGGAAAAACCCACCCTGTGCGGTTAAAGTGGTAGGAACTTTCTACTCATGTTTCCCAGGACGAGAATCGAATCAGGGTCGCAGAGGTAAAAGGCGAGGGTTTTACCGTTCAACCAACTGAGCACCCACTGTCAAAAGTCTTTTGTTTTCAGATATTGTGTTTCAACTTTGATTTGACCTTTGAAGGTCCCTCGATGCTAATGTAACAGTATGCAGTGACAATAGATGTGTTATTGCATCATCGGTGACCTTTGATTTTAGAGAAATGCCACTTTTGATGACGCCCACGCATTTAACATTGTCACCTCGCAGCATGTTATATAATGCTCTACTGATGAATAGTAATGCGGTGTTTGATATGAGACTTAGTTCCTTTGTCTTTGAAGCACAATTAATAGCAGATAACAGAATTTCCATACAATCACATGATGAAACTTAAGGCTCTAAATGTAAACTATTCAGTGCTATGATTACGCTTTACTAGTTAAATAGGTTTTCAATTAATATCGTATGCCATAAGAGATACGCATAAAAATATTTTTTCATCCTGCCGGAACCAGAATATCGACTTTAGGGTCAAAGATATGAATATAACGTTGAACTAATTTATCGAATGTAATCATTTAAAATATACAGCAAGATTCTTTTAATTTTGCAGTAAAATAAACAAGTCTACGACAGTGTGTAAGGAGCAAATCTTTGGAGAACTTGAAACAGAATGATTCTGTTTCGTGCATAATTCCATTTTAACACAGTCTTGATACATAAACAATGACACAGGTTTTTATGCATAAGGAGTTCGCACTTTTTGGAAAAGAAATCATTAATTTCTTTTGAAATAAAGATATCGGACAAGGTATTGCTACGGATGTATTTATGTCATAATTTCAGTCTTTAATTTCTTTGCAATCTGCTATATGTTAGAATAAACGTATGTATCGGAGAACGCACACCAAAAAACCCCAAAATTAATTTATTAGGCCCCTATTTATGGAGAGAGTATATAATACATACATCGAGGTAAGAGAGAGAGAGCGAGAGCGAGAGCGAGAGAGAGAGAGAGAGAGAGAGAGAGAGAGAGAGAGAGAGAGAGAGAGAGAGAGAGAATGTAGGCCTATAAGGGGTCGCACAGTGTACGGCTGCAGGGCAAGCCCGCCATCTACCGACACTGCTGACTGCAGAGGCAGCCAGGATTACAATGTAAAACACACCAATAAAAAGGAAAGAGTGACCGGCTGCTAAACATGATTATCAGGACATTATAATATCATTATCTGATTAAAAGGTCGTGGTCAGCATATAGACAAACAGATGTCCCTCAATATAAGGCTGAATAGCACTTTCATGGTGCATTAAGAATTTGAGGGCAACTATTATGTCGTCCTTTTCAGTTACTGTGTGGAAAATATCTTAAAAAATATAAACATCTCAAGAAATGCATCAAAAATTGTCTAAACATGATTTAGCTGAGCTAATTTATCATTTTCCTTCTCGTGGTGACAAAATAGTACAAATGTGCAACCATGGAGTCATGTAAATCTTCTAGGGTAAGATCAGGACGAAAGTGTAAAAAAAAAATATTTAATGGCTGTGCTGTGTGCACAATTGCAGGAAGTATAGTTGTGTGGGTTTTACATGGTCATGTTTGTACTCCAGTGTTCTTATCATGTGCAGATGATATAAAGTGCCTTCAACGAATATGTTAACAATGCGGGCTTCATTATGGACATATTTTACAATCTCAAATATCTCGCGCATGCACACTGTCAACATGCCGATAATTGCATACCCAGTTCTTGGCAGTTCAAGGTTTCTCTTGTATCCAGCTGTCTTGTACCAAAGGTTCACTTTACTTTTGTGGACGGAATTAAATGTGGGAATTAGTCAATGTAGTGGCCTTGGCAGCCTGCCTGTTTTCTGGTAAGATATTACATGCGGTTTTTCAACGAAATATTGATACACGCCGTATAACCATATAAGATCGTACATAATGATTTGCATAAATGACGCTCGCATGTTAATTGAAAGATATTTTATCCATAGTAATAATACGGTGCTATTATAACCGCTGATAGAGAAAAGTAACAGATTATATCCATACTAATAATATATTGTCATTATAACGGCTGATATAGAAACATAACGCTTTAATGCGTCTACACTTTGGATCGAAAGCAGGCGATTGAACAGTTAATGTACACATGCGCAAACGTATGAGATCAATCATATACAGATGTCCAGCCGTATTTATCCCTGCTTGTTCACCCTGAAACAAGTGCTGGTGAACATGATAGGGCCCATTCCCATGTTGCTATAATGACAAAGTTTTGTACATATATCCTATAAACGATAATCTTCATTACGTTTGTTTTTGGCTGCAGCATCGGATTCGATACCATAGACGCCAAAAGGGGCCTTTTTTATATAACTATCATTGGATAAATTTTACAGATATCAAGTGCTGTTTGCTTTGCTAGATATGTAAAGATATGTAAGGTTTTCAACTTGAACTGATATTTTGATTATGATATTGACAAGTGATAGTTTCATATGTATATGATATAGCAATGACATGAGAAAATAATGAAATGTGAAGAAAAAAGTAGTGTCACATTCAAAATGCTTGAGAACTATGATCTAGATTGGGAGTGCAAATTCTTTCTTTCTTAATAGATCAGTACTATGAAGTTCCACCAAATGACTGAAAAAAAATCCATTCTGCATTCTGTTAGTATATATATATATATATATATATATATATATATATATATATATATATATATATATATATATATATATATATACATATATACATATATATATACATATATACATATATATATATATACATATATATACATATATATATACATTTATATATATATATACATATATATACACATATATATATATATATACATATATATACATACATATATATATATATATATATATATATATATATATATATATATATATATATATATGGCTTTCACCTTAGCGAATATCAATGGTATGTCACGTACACACACACACACACACACACACACGCACACACACAATACATTTGTGTGTGTGTGTGTGTGTGTGTGTGTGTGTGTGTGTTAGAATTTCAGGGTTTGAGAGCGAATTTTAAACGGGAAAAATGTTTGTTGTTTTCCAAGTACAACACGTTTAAAGATATTGTGATTGTTTTTTATCGAGGATTTCAGATTCTCTACTAATTCATGTCAAAAGTCTCTATAACAAGAATGTGTGTTTTGAAAACAAAATCTATTCCGCACAAACAGTACATTTTTCTCTGCAGCAGATACGGACTGAAAAAGTATATCATTTGATATTTTCATCAAACATTGGACTAATGGTATTGTTTTTATAGAAAATGATGCTTAAGGAAATTGTGAAAATGTTGACAGCAATCACAATACATCTCAAGGATATCCTTTAGGAAATTGGACTTTCAAAGCGATGATCTCCCAAAATACATTATACTCTTAGAAAACACCCCCACATAAATATGTGTCAGTATGTGTGTGTGTAAAGTCTGATGCCGTTGCTTCCAGCCTGCTGTTCGTCAACGTTTAATTTGAAAAGCAATAAAAAACGTTTCTCTGCTTTGCCACAAATGCATGTAAAATAGTCTTCTCATTAATTAATACTGGTGGAAATCGATCCCCAATGATGTGTTTTGTTCAGATCAGCAATTGCAAGGTGAAAGAAAAAAAATGAGATATGTGTTCTTTTTGACATTGTGATACTATTATCTTGTGCGTTCTTGTAGGAGTCTTGCCGTGAGAGTCGAGCACACTCTAAAATTTTGATCTTACCGCCGCTTTTCAAAGTACGGTGGCATCATAACTGTGCAGATTTATGCATCACACATACGCCATCTGTTTTAAGCCGGGATTATATTAACACATTGTGGCGTGATGGATAATATTTGGGTGAACACTACCATATCAAAAAATTGATCCGCCAGAATATATTTCTACCCGAGTTGGGCTTTCTTACTTGCTTTTTCTAGGCATGATTATCGGGACACCTAAATATGAGCGGACGGTCAAAGTTGAAGAGCATGGCGAGGTATGAAATCTCACAAACATGATGACATCGAATAGAGTTTAATGAAATAAAAATACAACATGTTCTTAAACGAGTGTTAACATTTTTTTTTCAAAAATAACCAGTAGCATCTTTGCTAAACGTTACGACATGTGTACAACCTGTCTGTAGTACATGCAACAGATACAGCCTGTTTTCTTTCAGATGTGAGATACATTTCTATTAAAGACGAGAGTCTCTTCCAAGTCGTGAATCTGCAAGGAATGTCGTTCTTTATGACACACAAGAAGCCTGCATGTGAGGCCAATAGTCCAGTTAGAATTTTATTGCGAAGGTTTCAATTGTTAGATTCACACAACTTTAGCTTTGCTTCCTTAACAAAAATGAGAATATGCCTAATATTATATACAATAATCAAACGTATATAGGTTATATTCATTTAAAATGTTTGAAAATAAGCCAGGTCTCTTTTTTAGATTCTCCTGGAGTGTAGACCAGGAAAACAAGGGCTTACGTCAATAATATGGTATTATGGATTAGTCGACAGTGGCGAAGATAATATGTTCGCTTCATGGCAAAACATGGGTGGAGGAAAACATAAAGAAATTCAGCCGAACGAAGAAAGATATAGACTAAACAATGGTTCCTTGTACATTCAACCTGTAACGCTGGAGGATGACAGGTGGTACAGGTGCAACGCAATATTTGATGAGCCATGGGAAGTTGCAATCAGGCTACTTGTTTTAGGTGAGGTAGTCCGTAGTATTCGATATAATCTTGCTATTTTATTTTGTGGCAAATCAAGTCTACTATTTGTGAATGGGAGTATTATAGTTCCCGATGTATGCTTACAATTTATATCAAATATGCTACAATGCCCACATGTGTTTTCAAAAGTTTACCCATACCCAAAAGAATACATTCGGTTCACAAAGTGGCAAAACTACGAGAGGAGTCCTTTCAATATTAAAACCACACTCATTTCTTCCAAACCTAGTATGATACTATTCTGTCGAGAGTGGCTAATGTTATTTAGATATTATATTCTGTATTTGATGTTATCCGGACATGACAAAAGCCAACCAATTAACCAACCAGCAGAAAAGGAAGCAATTCCCCCCTTTTTTCTTTGTTTTCTTCCTATCATCTCGACAGCTTTCCTTTGGTCTTAGACAGGATGTCATGGGCCATTGGCTTGCCATTAAATATACTTTAGGCTTTAGACATCAAACAGATCAGAAAAAGATTACACATGCTCATAAATTTCAACCCAACAATGACAGCACAGATTCAAGACTTCCCGAAACATCAACATTCATTTTCCAATACCAATGTGAAGGAATGAATCTTTACTCCTGACTTGAGACAGGCAGTCACCCACAAAGGGAACTGGGTAAGGTTGTCCAGTGTAAACCTTTGTATACTATATCCATATTGGTCATTTCTTCGTAACTCCTGTTTTGGGCCCATGTTTCGTCCACATCTTTGTGTTTCTAATCCTGGACTCAATCCATGCTCCATTAAAGCGATATGTCAGCACACACTTTGGTCATCAACGACAGATATTAGCCAGAATCAGAATCTCCTTTATTTTGGCCAAGTAAATATAGAGAATATAAATATGGTACAAACTCAAAAGACTCAGGAATCCCAACTGTAACATGGCTCCATGGTGTAGTCACTTGACTCACCTAAGTGTATAAAAACAGACGTGCCACCAGCCTGAGAGCTGAGAAGCGTAATGGATAAAGTAACCGTTGAAAATTTTATCTGATAGTGCTTTGGTATTCAACCACAGGCAAAAAGGAGCGAAGATAGTGCGTGTGTTGTGCCACTTGGATCATCATTGTTCGTTTGATTTCTATCGAATATTAAAAACAAGTTGGTGTGGTCGCTTTTGCCCCATACATGTTTTCAAGTGAGATCATATACCCCAGAACTTACCAAAGCTTTTTGTGCAACCTTTGCAAGCATTTTTATGACGATATATGTTTATGATAAATAGTTTCAGTACATACACGTGTGTCAATAGATGTGCATGGAAAGCTTATTTCATAAAATAGGAAGTTTGATTAAAACGTTCGGAGAGCATCACAGAAAAAAATCACTTCATGTATGTGGGCACAATATGTCTTCGAAACGAAAAATAAATGATCCTCTCAAACTATGACACTCTGCTCTGTTTATGTCACAGTGCAACCACGAAACCTCTCACTATTTCTTGGAAGAAGAAATAGTCACTCTTTCATTCAAGGGAAATATGGATATGCAGCATGCATTGTTCCCCGTGTTCATCCAGACTATATGACAAGCATTTACTGGATACGAAATGGACAAAGGCTCACTCACATTAATATAACAACAGAAATCAATAGCGACAAATCTGCTAAAATCGTAAGCTATACATGGTGGATTGCAGAGAAACCTGACCAAGGAAAGTATATCGTTTGTCATGCTACATGGAATAAAAACTGGTATATGAATGTATCAAGAAGGATGGAAGTGTTCTGTGAGTAATTAATTCAAAGTTTTGGTCAAACGTGTCGCAAAGTTCACCTCCTGCATCATATTTATAACCTGTCAGAATGATACAATAATGCATTCATTTATTCAAAATTTACCATTTGGTTTGGTACCTACTGTTCCGATTAAACTGAAATCATTTGTTTTTATGCAGCAAATACAGGAATTCCCATGTGGGTAAGAAATATCACCGTTTATAGAACATTGACGAGATAAATGTTATTGTCATTATAAGTCTCAGTTGATTGTAAAAAAAAGCCTTTCCAAAGAGTTGTGGGATGTAATCTACCACAAACAAGTTCTTCGTGGCATAATCATGAGTGTGATGCTTGGTAAGCACCCAATCCATTCCTTTTACCCAAATAGACCACTGACAGACCTATTATGTATGCAGGTGGCAATAGGTCATGTGTAGTGATATAAATGATAAACTACGTATGATGTGTTATGGCTCAGAATAGTAACATCTATACGACAGTATGAATGTCCACATAGTGAAACAAAATTACTGAACAAACCAAAATCAGTATAATATTTTCTGATACCAGGACTGAGACAATGAATATAAAAGAAACAACGGTTATGATGAAACATGCTGCAGTGTCTAATCAATTCACACGGCAGACTAAAAATATACAAAAGTACCCATGTTTTTAATTATTATTATTATTATTATTATTATTATTATTATTATTATTATTATTATTATCATTATTATTATTATCATTATTATTATTATTATTGTTATTGTTGTGATTATTAGTATTATTATCATCATCATCATCATCATCATCATCATCATCATTATTATTATTATTATTATTATTATTATTATTATTGTTATTATTATTATTATTATTATTATATAGTTTACATTTTGTAGACCGCTATAGGAATAACAATAAGCTCAATGAACTGCACTAAACACTTATTATTTGTACGGCTTATGCGCGTAGACTACACCTTCAATTTCCAAATGAAGTGTTATATGCGGAACATAGTCAACTGAAAAAAAATAATTCGTTTGTGTATCTTTGATTTGAACAAATAAGTTCCTCTTGTAACTACTCTTGTAACTACATGAAAAAATGCATAATTGGCATTTAGTTGTACTTTGGGGGAAAACTATTTTCCAGAACATGACCACAAAAGTTGTCTTTCTTTCTTTCTTTCTTTCTTTCTTTCTTTCTTTCTTTCTTTCTTTCTTTCTTTCTTTTTCTTTCTTTCTTTCTTTCTTTCTTTCTTTCTTTCGTACGTTCGTTTGTTCGTTCGTTCTTTTTTTCCTTTCTTTCATTCTTTCTTCCTTTCTTTCTTTTTCTTTCTTTCTTTCTTTCTTTCTTTCTTTCTTTCTTTACCTTTCTCTATAGCTTCCTTGGACCCTGATGGTGTTTTGCTATGTAAGTGCCTGTTAATTATAAGTAATGCAGAAACCTAAATTAAGTTACATAAGTGCGAACGAATGTATTAAACATTTGTGAAGAGATATTTTTAGAACAGATAATCGATTTAGCCTCTAAAATATTTAGCTTTCTTACTCAACATCTTTAGACAACGCAACTGATGTCACTGTTACCGTTGAGCCCAAACAGGCGATAGAAGGACATCTTCTAAATCTCACTTGCTTAGCAACTAATGGGTACCCGAAGGTGTACAATTATACTTGGAGTTTCGAGAAGTATCCTCGGCAATTAACATTCAGATCACCAAGGGTAGAGCTGATCACCAGCAGATATTACTCAGGCAAAGTGATGTGCAAAGCAGTGAACCGAGGTGGCACGTCAGTCGGTATAACTTCAATAGACGTTTTATGTGAGTATTTTAAATAAGTCCTTATATCGTCTTTGAGACCAGAAGTACCATGCCATTTGCCTTTCGTATCACGCGCTGGGTTTTTTCATCCTAATAAATCTGGTTTTTTGTCTGTTGCAAACTTAGAAAAAATGCACAGATGTTCACATAAATATTGTTACCTGTGCAAAACATCTGTAAATGGGAATGCAACGGATATTTCCAACATTACGTTTATTCAATATTTCCCTTTATTCTAATTCTTTTACATCCCTGTTTCATGGTATTATTTAACCGTGGTACCTGATGGTTTCATTCTTAAAGTACAAGTCAACTCCTAATTACCTCAAAGGCTGGCCAGGGGTGTACAAAACACCATAATATTCCTTGTTGGGGGCTTATGGTTGCTGCGGAATGTGTGGCATGCAATTCAGATCCACTAGTCTGCCATATTCTGGGTATCACATGCCTCAGTATTTGAATGATATATCGAATATTTGAGTTGCATGCTTAAGAACGGCTGTCACTGTGAAGACTGTGATGGGCAAGGCTACACAAAAGGTTGTATCCAGATATAAAGAAATGAGGGCCCCACAAGGAAATGACTGTTGTGATAAGTATATACAGGTCTTGTTATTATATTAAATTGATATTTGCACCATGTACCAATCTTTCTGGTCATGTCTTTAGTGACAGTTATACTTGAGTTGATTGCAAAATGATATGCGTATAGCTGTATAGTCTGGAAGGTATGTCTGCATTAAGGGAGCTTAAAATCTTTTGATAGGATCCCTTTCTATTAATCTATCTATGAATTTCTGACATTAGTAGGCACTTATCGTTATAGAGAGTGGGGAGGTTCACAAAAAACAAATGACAATTTATTTCGTGTTTTGCCCAGATACACCGAAAGTTACAGTGATGAAAACCCAAGATAAAGTCAAAGAGAGTACAAACGTAACACTCACATGCCGAACCACCGATGGGCATCCAGCAGAATACAAATACTCGTGGTATGAAGGATCAAGAGGACAGCCCATCGGCACATCTGAAAAATTAACTTTGACAAATGTAAATCACACATTTAGAAATATTTACACTTGCAAGGCCTCTAATGTAGCTGGGACCACCTCTAGCAGTGTAATCCTTGATGTGCTTTGTAAGTATTCTTATGAAAGTTTTTGGTGAATTTGCCTGTCGCCCGCTAGCTATCAAATAAAATATTGCTGCTTACTTTAAGCAGAATGAAATCATGCTTGTCACCTGCCATCTGATATATGTTACATTAAAGCCAAAGCTAATGTTTGATGTTTTTCATAAATTTATTACTTTGTATAGACCCATTCTTTCCATATCCGAAAAAAGTTTAAAAAACAAACCACATTCGGGAAAATGTTGGGCCAAATTGGGCCCATTTATCCATCTAAACTGCCACCATACAGTGCGTCAGGCACCTCGTGCATCCGGCCACTATCACTTTTGATGACATACCAGGTGCCCTTGGTTCATTCATCAGTGTTCATTGTCGCCATATTGTCAGCTTACAGTATTTGAGTCACGCTTCATCGTATTGAATAAACAAACTCAGTAGTTTTTACTGCGATAAATGACGGTCGGACATTACCGCAGTCCCAAGCCTACGGGCACAACAACAAACAGGTACAAGAGAAATGAGAAATTGGAAAGGTACAAGAGAAATGAGAAATTGCATCGCAGTGGCTCCACAAGAGTCGGACTGGGTTTACAGTGGATACAATCACGTAGTTTGTGGAGATCCAGGGCCAGAATTTTGGCGAGAATCCGAGAATTCATTCTCGTGAAGATTCTCCTAAACTCGTCTTCCTATAAAGTGAAAACTAATTGATAAAAATCCAAATAGATTCTCACAAAATTTTGTGAAATTTTCCCCTGGAGATCACCTTCTAGAGGAGGATTTCTATGACGACTCTTATCTAAAGATGTGTAAAGCAACTGGAAAAAAAATCCTTCCAAAATACAGCAAAGCACTAAAGCCAGATGCTGTGCCTTCGGTGGTCGTACACCGACTGATGAAGATCGCCACAGACAGAAATGCAAGACGCAAAAAAACCGAGAGCACAGAAAGGTAGGTTAACATTTGATGATATTAAACTTATTTTTATACCGAAGAGATGGTTATTATAACTCTGGATTTGATTTGTTGTAATCATGACCAGATAATTGGAATAGATAGATTTCGGCCGGGCGCAAGTAGCCAGTGGCAAGATGCATTATTGCAGACCCGGTTGGAAATGCAAACTGTCTGGTTAAAAATGAGCGATATCAAGTGTTAATCTACCGGTTACAAAAACATCGACCCGGTGATCATCAATGGTTTGAAACTACAGCCTTCGTTCTCATCGTGTATATTGCTGAAGATTTATACAGCGACAGGGCCTATCTGACATCTTCTGTATTCCTGCGTGTCGGTGCTGGTGGCTGGGTGATGCCCGGGGCCATGTTAGTAGCCGCTATCTTAAGTGCCACAATAAACACTTAGCCAAACAAGTAAACAGTACCGCGCGTGTTTTTCATTGCGTAGTCTTTGTATATTGCGATGTGATCATGTTTACGTGAAGTTTCAGGATGGTGCTCACGGTTTGATAAACATATTGGGAGGTAAACCTTATGTGAATATGTACATGAAGCTTATGGAACTGTATAAAATTTAAGAGGTGAAAGAGTTTTAAAAAAGTAGTGAGGCGTGCATGCCACGTTGTTATATTAGTGTTCAGGTTGTTTTTGTTTGTTCAATTGTGTGGTATATTGTAAGCAGAACCCTTCAGCCTAACTGTGATATACGTAAAGAATTGAAGAAGAGAAAAGAAGAAAAAAAGGTAGAGTGTTGTTTGTTGTAACAAGGAGATTTTATACCCACGCACGCCTGGCATTCAATGCTATATAAATATAAAGAATGAAAGTCAAAGACAACGGTCAAGTGTCGAGATGTTGACCCCCCCCCCCCACCAAAAAAAAAAAAAAAGAAGAAGAAAAGTGTGTTGTGGATTCTTGAGACAGGCAATGAAAGTGCTTGTGTCATAACTCGCTTGTTTTGGATTTTATTTTTGTACATGAGTATCACGTTTATGAAATACAAAGCCCCATACATGTATGTAATTATACAGGATCGTTAATACAATGGGGGATTATTCCTATGATTTATGGGACTTGAGTTACCAAGTTTCTTAGGCTCCATAGAAACCACTCCGCAGCTCCCCCCTCCCCCGCCACAAAAAAAAAAAGAAAAGAAAAGCAAGTTCCATGTGGAACAATTTAAAAAGAATGTCAAGATACGCAATTGAGCCTTACATGTACTTATAAGAAGAGAAAACTCCTTTTGTGGAGCCTTAGAATCTTGTTTATACTCATTCATTAAGTCACGCATTCAGACTAACTTTAAAGAATTCACTTCTCCTGACACATCACCTCTTGACAAGAAGCTAGTGAACATTATAGGCCTATCTGGAAGGGCACAGTCAAGTAAAGTTGTGAATTCTAGGCATTTTATTGTGCTGCTTTTTTTACAGGGGTGCACATTTTCAGGTCATGTTCTGAATTGAGGATTTTTTTAAAACACAATTTGCAATTTTCAAAACCCTTTTGTATAATCCACTTATATAATGAAGATTTTATTTTAGGCTATGAAACAACTCTTCGATCAAACAGACTCGCTTTATGATTCATCATGGCTTGAATGCAGATGCATGAACCTCCCAATCTGTATTTTTTCCCTCCATTTTGTTTGTATAAGTTCTCATTTCGCTCACGTTAGATAAGTCTTGTCTCTCTGCTGTGCTAATCAGGTTTACGGCGTTTAAGCTGAACTGGGCTAGCAAGCCAATGCAAGTTAAAGAGCGTCGTGTACGTCACATCCGGTTTTCTCCGAGCCCATAAATGGCGCTCTACATTGCTGTGATGAGCAATGTTGAACATTCACGCGAATAACTTTCGTTTTGTTTGTTTCTTAAAGCTGTTTTTATTTTCTGATATAGAAAAATTGTATCTAGACGAAAACATATAGTAATGGAAAAACCAAACATTGGCTTTGGCTTTAAGAGTACAATGCACATATATTGCAATATGTCATTTCAGGTTTCTATATTCTAACTATTGGGTGCTCGAGGACACACTCTCTACAGACCCGCAAAATGTGATCTGGATTAAGGCAGTTGTTATTAAGAATAACTATGTGACATTTTATTGCATTGTTGTCGCGTATTGAGAATTCTACATTTATTTTTTGCTTCCTCCCATTTATAAGAGGCTGCCTCGAGAGTCTGGTATGGTATAGGATTATAATCTAGCTATGCAATGCCATCATTTGCCGTACAAGTTTTAAGTTGAATTTACATACTTTTCTAAATTTCTGGTCAGAAATGAAACGCAATATTAAAACCCCTGGAGTATTAGTACATATCTATAAAAACTTGGGTTTCAATCCCCCTCCCCCCCCCCAAAAAAAAATCACGTATCTACAAAATAACATATCGAGTATTTGATTCTCGGCATGAAGACAAATGTCCAATTCAAATACCAATAATTGATTTATTAGTAATAATGCGCATAAGGATGACAATTAAACCCAAAGTGACAAAACTTAATGAAAGGTCAATTCTGAATTGGAAATTGTTATTGTCCAAATACCCTTGGTACGCAGACTTACAAATAAAAGTGTTAAAATGTAGGACAATTTTCTTTTTGGTGTTATTTCAAACATATATATTAATATCTGCTAATAAATTTCACAAAACATCATAACTTCTTCATCACATTTGTTAGATTGTACTAAATACAGTTAACATTCACACATTATTGCGTCTATACGTTTAAGGTAAATGGTTAATTTTTATTGATATTTAGTCACATGACCTACACATGAGCTTTGCGAGAGGCAGTAAATGTAATATGATGGTGGCAGCGCTTATAGCATCACTAATGTCCATCTGGCATTATCTCTGTCCGTCCGTCCTTAAACTTTGGTTTGTGAGCGTGCTAACTTTAAAAGTTTTGATGTTAGCCCAATATAACCTTAAGGATTTATAGGTTGTGTGATAATCCAGGTTGCTTTTGATATTGGTTGCACCACCTACAATATCATGTAATACAGGGGTCAAAATGTTAAAATCTTCTAAACACTCTGGCATCTTACCAAATTAGGTAGGATTGTAGGGGAGGTAAAAGTCTAAGGTTCCTGCGATACTAGTGGCGCCACCTATAATTTGACGGAAATTACGAGCAAAAATGTGTTTAAAGATCTAAAATTCCATATTTGGGAGAGTAATTCGATTAGACTTACTAAACTTATAGGATATATAGACCATGTCCAATGCCAGAATGTTACTTAATATCAGTGACCTTGAAATATTTTTGTGAGGTCATCATGTCTGTAAAATTGCAAAGGTAATTTTGTAATGGCAGGGTGTGGCTTAGTCATCAAGAGCAAAGAAAATTGAGCCTCCAGATCACAATTTCACTTGATTACATTGTACATTATGCTGTACTCGGTGACCTACTTTTGAGGTCACTGTGATCCAGCAATTACTGAGCTCGGCACTTGTCCAAGTTTATCGGTTTTCAATAACTCGAAAAGGTATGACCCGATTTGAACAAACAGAATATATATGGGAAGATGGATGTGGGTCGCATATCTTGAACATAACAATTTTTCAGGTCAAGGTCAGATGGCCAGTTTACATATAGGGGTAATCTCGTGAATGCTCTGCTCCCCAAAATTTTTGATATAGGCCAATATAATGTTTAGGAGGTAAACAGTGTAAAACTCTTTGTCGACATTAATGTTGGTGGCGACACCTATAGTATTATATAACATAAAAGTCAAAATGTGAAAACCTTGTGACCGCAAACCATCCACAGTTTTCAAGATATAACGTTCAAGACTTACAGGGTGTATGATATCTAGATTGTTTTCCAATTAGGTGCGCCACCTACAATGTATTTTGCAATATATGTTTAAATTTGAAAATGTTTTGAACAATATAGCATCTTTAAATTTTTGGCAGATCTTCACGGAATTCGTCTGGATTGTGGGGGAGGTCATAGTCTAAGTAGCTATTGATAATAGTCACACCTATAATTTGACGGAAATTATGGGCCAAAATGTGTTTTAAGATAGGCAATTCCATTTCTCGAAAATTAATTGGATTAGACTTGCCCAATTATAGGATATAAAGACAATGTCTAAAGCCATAATATGTGTAATATCAGTGACCTTCACCAATTTTTGACCGTGATACTCTGTCCCAAGGTCACTGAGGACATAAAGTTTATGACTGACTCTTTGTTGTCTTGGCACATGCAGCAATATCCATCATAGAAATTTCACAGGTAGCTATTGTGGAGTGACGTGCCATCTGGTGGACTCCTTATACACTTAATATACAGAAGGCTTATATGTTCAGAAGCCCCTTGAGGACTCGCAACTTTGAAATGAGGAGGTGCAATATAGCTACAGTGCCAGCAGAGCATCAGGCCCATAGACTTCTCGCATGTTCATGTATGTCTTTTATGCACCCCGTTTATACCTTTTCACAAACCAGTTGCGTACATTGCATTCGACTATGTTCCAGTTGCACCGATGCAAGACCCTGGAAAAATAGTAAGGAAGACAGTGTTCATCACTGCTCAGCATACAGCAATGCTTGAGATCCACGTGATTGCTAATCCTCCTCTCGTCACGTATGCGTGGTACAGAGAAACCAAGCTACTGCACAAGGAAACAAACATCAGCACCTATGCTGTGTTTGGTCTTGAAAACATAACTCAACATGATCTGGGGTGGTATCGATGTGATGCAGAAAACACGATTGGCAAGAAGTCTTTCTTCTATGATGTACAGGCTGATCAAGCACCTGGAAAACCAAAATATCTACAGATTTTAGAAACAAAGGCGGTATCAGTATTTATCCAGTGGCAACGAAATTTCTCTGGGGGTCACAAGCAACAGTTTTACGTTTATTGTGACGAAACAAAAATAACGGGGTACTCCACATATAGAACTATAATAGAGGATCCCTATCCAACTTCTGTACAATTGAAATATAAAGTAGCAGGTCTGAAACCAAACACGGATTACAGCATATATGTGACAGCTGTTAATGACTTTAACGGCACCAGCAAGACAAGATCCGACACCATTACAGTGAAGACATTAGGTGGGGAATATACTGTTAGTCTTAATGCATATTCCGTCTACAAAATTAATGAATGGAATGTATCTTCTGTAGACCTTTGCTCCACTTGAATGTTATTGCGTTTGTTTTGAAGATGTCTTTCGGCAATAAGCAGTCCTCAAACTCTTTCCGTGTTTTACTTGTTCTATCATATGAGGAAATCTGGCAAGTTAACTGATCTCATCAAACATTGTAAGCTTATTTTGTACTTTGTCAGACGTGAATGGAATTTACCTCACAGTTCAGTGCAGTAGAGATTAAATATAGTAGTGACTCAGCTGTAATTACAGTTAGGTATGTTCAGCATCAACTGGATATGGTCATACTGCTTCTTTTTTATTTTTTTTTTTGAACACTCTGGTTACTCTTGTGCGCATGATTTAGTCAATGCAACAGGAGTATCTAATGCGGAGTCTTTTTAACGGCTACGTCCTTTTGACATACATTTATAATTGATCTTACACACCTGCCCTCATTTGACAGTTTTAGGTGTGTCTGCATTTACTAATAGTAGGTCCTCCATCAATTATATATTTGAGCTATTTGTTCAAACTGATGGCTACACAAAGATTGAGACAGACTTCAAATGGTGCCATGTTGGATTTTGCTTCTATGCTCTCTTATATGTCCGGTAATTTCAATTCAGAGAGACCAACGATTGACGTCAGCAAATGTAGATACAGACGAGAGGGTAAACAAGTTCTTCTAAAGTGGCCCCCACCCGTTGGGCAATTTACACATATTCTTATCGCCTGCTGCAGCGTGAACTATAAACGCACCTGTAAACATGAGGAAGTTGGGAATGTGACAAGTGCGACGATCAAGGATTTGCCTGGGAAACAAACGAAGTATTATTTGCTGATATACGATGGTGAAGACAGAGTTTTTTTATCCAGGGAGAACTGTTTGACAGATTCGGACAAATCAGGTATGTGCGGTCTCATTCATATATAATATTTATGGTTATGTGTGATTTCAAATGTAGGTACTTTTTCCAAATCTGGATTGTTACTATGCCTCAAGCGTGAGCTATGAAAATGCTCTCAACTAATGTACGCTGAAGCATGGTTGCCCTTGGAAGAAGTGGCCTGTGTGAACATTTTGTTGATGCCGTACTCGTGCAATCTTCAGGTACAATGAAAGAAAGTGTAGGAATTACATATACGCCGATTTCTATATTTGTCTAATCTGGCAATATCTACTTGGAATACATTATGAAAATCCTAACAAGTTTAAAGTTTAGGCAAATGTAACCAAACTACAACTAAATAAAAATGAAATAGCCAGATATTTTCAAACAATGAATTATAGACTCATAGCTTTTAGATGGATCACAAAACAGGCCAGCCTATATTGAACTCTTTCCATGGCACAGATGATGGCGAATACTTTCCTACCTTCTTTCTTTTCGAACAGCAAATGTACCTATAAAATGCTCAATTAGTTTGCGCGTTGCAAGTATGTACGTGATTATAATCCCGACTCTCCCCACATGGATTATATATGTTTCTATCTTATTTGATCAGCTGAATGACTGCAGATTACATGAAGCCCCTCTAACTATCGGCTTAATCAAACTTAGTTTCGCTAAAATGAAAAAGACGTAAGTTATTTTAGCGCCAGGCAAAACAGTTCTCGTGACCAAGTTGGAAAAATACGGAGGTGTCTATTATAGAGAGGTGTCTACAAGAACGATTTTACTATATTTTGTCATCTATCTTTTGTAATGTTTAGTTTATGTTCACATTATATGCACCATAGAGTGCATCCACACCAAAATGCAGTTATCTTCAATGGCATTTCATCGTCACACTGATCCATTAAAACACTTACATCTACGCTGACCCTTTTCCGAACATTTTGCTGCATTTAGCAGAGCAGAATATGTTGAAACCTACAGGATGATCCTTTGTATTCTCGTTACAGGAATATGGACAGGTATCATCGTAACGGTACTGCTTCTATTCTTTACCGCAGGACTCATCGGCCGGAATGTAAAACGTGCTTGGAACCTAGGTACATATTTGAACCCATAGAATCTCTTGCAAGTGTAATTTTGGAAATATTAGAAAATATATGTGTAACTACACCGAATATATCTTTATTCTTGGAGAATTTGTTCTGCCCAAGAAAATGTTAGGTACGTTATGGTCATAAGCATATTGCTGGTGCAGACCGATTTGTATGTGTGTGTAAGCGTGAAGTGAGTATGTTATTTACAACTTGCTACACACCGAGCTTGCTAAGCATTGTAGAGTAATTATGGAAGACCTCACTTTATTAGTACGAACATACCAAAAACACATCAATAGTTTCATGCAAATACAGTAAAATGTTGCTGAGTTTACAACGATCAATTATATTTTTCCCAATATGTGTATATATATATATATATATATATATATATATATATATATATATATATATATATATATATATATATATATATATATATATATATATATATAGCCATTTTTAGCTTATGGCAATGTTTATATCCATCGGAAAAGAAACACCTTTGATGAAAAAATGTAGTTGAAATGTGGTCGAAGTTCTGCAATGTTTTATTACGATTGCATGTACTTTAGCAAAATCTGGCGCTAATATCTTGTGAGTATATTCTTAAAATTTTTTTTTCAATTATGCATGGCTAAATGTTGAACAGTCTAATTTCTGACCATGGCTATGTCTGGCTAACTGTTAAAAAAAAGCATGGCCATCACTTTGTATTGTACAGCCTTTTGCCTTGACATGAATAGTTTACGATGAATTTCGAATTAGAGTATGAGTGTTTTGCACAACGCCTGAGTAGAAAGTTTTTCGTGCACGCTTAAACAATGCATATATTTTAAGGCTAGACAATGCACTTATGTTTGTTGTTAGTATCAGTGGCATGTCTTTGAAATATAGTCCATCTAAGGGAAAAATTACTTTTATAATTCTTGCAAAAAAAACCTGTTCCATCTTCATCTAATTAACCAAGTGTTCTGCTTATATTTTGAAACGAGGTAGTGCAGCATGTTTCCTGAAGCCAAGAATAGTATTGTTTTGGTACACCTTCCTTAGCCACAGAATATTAAATTTTGGTCAAGTGTGGCAAAAATCATTTACATGCGACGTTGGCCAAAATTACAGGGATAAGGCCAATGCGTATAGTTACCTATATTTCGTACTTCATTGCTTTTTGGCATTCAACTTCAAGATGTCATCAAATATCCTGATTTGTGAGCATTCCTAGCATGTGTGTCTATGGAATAAATAACCTGCAAATTTCATAGGATGATGCAACAAAATTTTATATGACGCAGGCCATTTCATTACTTGACGAAAATTTAGGCCAATTTAGTGACTTAGCCGATTTTACATGACATGAATGACCCAGGCAATTGCACCTGGCATCAATAAACCCTAAATGATTAAATCTTAGACTCTTAACCGGATCCTGTTAGTAGTCATGCGGAATGGTGTTCTTGTCCTTTGGCGAATTCAATTTAAAAGTTACCAATGTTTGCTTTAGCGTTACGATATTGTACGTTGTTCATTATCATTTTCAGCAACATACATAGCAACCCAAACAAGCAAGAAATTTTACTATACGAGCCAAACATTACTATGCATATTTGCACTAGCCACGCCTTTGTCAGAAATAAAGAAGTAGTGATAATATTTCCTTACAAGATCACCATAAAGCATTCAAATGGAGGTGGAACAAAGTTTATCTGGTAATATAATTTGTTTTCAATTTTGATTGCGAACTGATTTGTATACCAAACGATATTATGGACGACAGTGTGTTAAAATATTTAAAAAATGTGTACACGCATTTACTATGCTTTATTTAGTCTCAAAGACTCATCAGATCAACAGCTTCCTTTTAGAGGTAAGCGTTGCTAAAATAAAAATCCAGTACTATACAGATCGCACTGTTCAATTTTGCCAATTACTGAAGCATCGTGCCTGCGTTAAACAGTTTCTTTCTTTCTTTCTTTCTTTCTTTCTTTCTTTCTTTCTTTCTTTCTTTCTTTCTTTCTTTCTTTCTTTCTTTCTTTCTTTCTTTCTTTCTTTTCTTCTTTCTTTCTTTCTTTCTTTCTTTCTTTCTTTCTTTCTTTCTTTCACTGTGTTCTTCACTGTCACCACCACTCGTTCAGCATGCTCACTGTTGCCACCGCCACCATCTTCATCATCATCATTACTTGTCTTATTTAAAACAAAGATTATTTAATGCAATAAAAACTTAACGATATTTTACGAAGAAAATAGATTTTAGCATTTAAGAGTTCAACTTCAAAGTTGCAGTAAAATGGAAGTACCAGAGTCACCAGTATCTTTGCTGCAGTCGAATCTTTCATTGAGAGGAAGAACATGTTTTTTGTGACGATATACGCATGCAATATGTCGAGCTATGTGTGTGCTTGTTAAAATATACACTTTTGACGAAAGCTTACTTGATCTTTCATGTTTTTTTATTTCCTTTAAAAAATTCTTTGCCAATCTTTTGCCTAATTAAAATGAAGGACTATGCAGAAATAAAAACAACATTAGTAGCCAAGTACATTTTTTCTCATATTTTGCAAAGATGATGTCTCTGTAAAGAATGAGATACGACGTTCAAGATCCCTGCCCCTTGTGTTGATCAGACACTGCATGACACCCACGCCTAATTCTATCCATGACCCTGAGTTGATGCAGGACCCATTGCTGGGTAAGTCACCACGGAATAGAAGGTATTAAATGTGATATACTAACTTTAACTTGGAAAAGGTGCATGCAAACATTTATCATTATTATTTTATCGAAGTTGAAGAAGACAATAAAACAATAAGATAGAAAAGGTTCATCATATATTACTATTGCTGACCTATAAAGTATAAATTAAAACACTGCGGAAAATATATTTCGCAAATATAGAATGATGATTTAGAATTAACAGAAACTACAGAGAATGACATGAAATGTCCATTCCTGGATAAAATAATATATGTTCATAATAGCGAATCACAATTTAAATTATATGACGCAAGTGATGAGTTCAAATTTTACATAATAAATTACCTTCACACGGATAATAATGTTCCGCTTGGGTCCAGTTATGGTGTCTATGTGTCAAGGTTAATTGCCGTTGCTAAGCTACGGACTGACTTTAGAAACCTTGACTCCTGTCTTTAAATAGTAAAAATACCTGTAAAATAGTGATATTGGAAAATGAAATCAAAGCGGCATTTTTCATTAAATGAAGATTTATTATAAAGATTTCAGGTGGAGTTAAAGTGGTATATAAAGGTTATGATCAAAATATACAACTAAAACTTGTAGCTGCCATATAATACGATGCGCACATTAGGCGAGACTGGACCGTTTTTCAACTTGGACTGCTTTCTGACTGTGATATTCAAACATAATCCTTTCATAGTACCAGTTGGCTTGTACAGACATCTAGGTTCCGTATATACATACATGCATACATAGATACATACAAAGAAACTAACACATATACACCTGCTCGCATACATACTTACATACATACATACATACATACATACATACATACATACATACATACATACATACATACATACATACAAGTGTATAACCCTTTATTTATTGGACCGAAGAATAAAAGTGCCAATAGGTAACATATCCTAAATGTTTGGAGACGCCATTCGTGTTACTATGTAAACAAGTTAATTCAAAATCATTGAGGCTGGATACGTACTTTACTGAGCATAATGTATCCTGCGCAATGCACTTTCCTAAGAAGTCGCGGAGATCGTGCAGCTTGTGTCTGTCCATTACACGGGGACCTGCAAAATTTGGATTAAGGTTTATTGACAGATTACAAGGAGAGCTTGGGGAATTATTTAAATGCATGGAAGTGCACTTTGAAGTGCATTTGGAATGTAAAGTTTTGCCAACATACATGTACACCACAATGCCATCTGCCCTGGGTTATTATTTTCTTTTTTTCTTGATCCAGACGAAAGGGGTCACCCTTCTTATCGAAACACTAAATTCCGCTCAGAAACCAAAGTCCCTGATATTAATATTCCTAATTTTCACACTCTTTACAGTGGGTGTAAATCACTCTTTGTGTTTTGCGTATGTGCATAAGTTTTTCATTATCCTTTTTGGGGGTCTGCCGCATATATATGTTTGCGAAAATAACCCATGAAGCTTTAGGGAATGAATCATTGTTTGATGGCTCTTATTCATGCCAAATTGTATAAACATTAACGTTTACAAGCCTTACTAAAGAAGCAAGGGTAGTAAAGGTAGAAACACTGGACCATTTTCAAGAAGAGGGTTAAAGTATCTACCATTTTACGAAAAAAAGTAACAAAAGCTATTGTTTTGTAAAAACTTTGATACGGAACATTTTAAACTATTTATAGCTAAACACTTTTGTATCCAGAGGCTTTTCCAGACGGTAAGGGAGAACAAATGTAAAACATGTCTGTAGACCATGCATCACAGAGCAGGGTGGTTTTTTGGCCATCATATGCAAGCATTATATAATACTCCAATGTCAAACAGAGCACATGCAAACAAGGATGTTACTGTGGAGAAAAGTAAACTATTTAATATGTACAAAATAAGAACATGGCAGCTCTAGGAAGTGAAATTTTCCTCAGCTGATATCTTGCATTGTCCTTTGTAGAGAAACAGTTATCAAGGAGAAGTATCAGTTCATGTGAAAATGTGTTTAAGACAGGTTATCATTCATCGTCAAGTTCCAGTAATACAGCTGGCTCAAAGCATGACGACACCTTTACATTTGGATTCAAAGGGACAGCTGTCTACATTTCCCATGCTACCTTGGAACGAGCCAACATTTTAGCAAGCATCAGAGATACAAGCACACGTTCCTGTCATTTTAAATCTGCTCCTTGTGATGTGAATGTTCATATTGCTTCAAGCGAACACGTTGCTTCAGTCCTGAAGGAAGGTGCCTGTAACACTGAAAATGTACCAACCGAAGTCATGGATGAAATATCAGAGGGAGCTCAGAGAGTCTGTCAAGTGATGCCTGCTGGAAGTAGTGCCAAACGTCCATACACTTCTCTAGGGAATGTAATATCTATGCCACCAAAATTACCATATGATAGAGTGCGTTCTACCATTGCAGTTTCTCCCGCTCCTGTTACTTCAACATCGAAAGAAGATATCACGGCAGCAACATTTTGCCAAGATGTTAGATTTAATGCTGAAAAGAAACACATAAATAGTTCATCTCTTTCATATGGAATGGACAGAGAATCATCCATGAAAATTTACTTTGACGCAAGAAAGATTCATGGCAAAAAGTTGAAAAAGATACAAAGACGAATAGCAGAATTTGCAGTTTTCATGGCTAATAGTGATTTCTTGGAGAGTGATCAGAATAGCCCAGAAATGCAACGTGCAGATGGAGGTTCTGTAACTAATACAGTGCCAGGGGAGGCAATGAGGGTAAAGCTATTCAATGATCCCATAGGTGAGTATAATTCTCTGGTTCCAAATGCAATTGCTTCAGAGAGTGCAAAGTGCCTAAAATTCTAATTCTGCCATTGATTAGTACACTGCACTGGTTCCAAAGACAACCGTCCGAAGGAGTTATTTGAGAGTCGGTTATATAAAAACGCTACCCTGTGCCCCAGAAGATAGTTACTACTGAGGTTTTTACTACGTGTTTGTCAGACGCAAATATACAGTATATACATCTTGCTCGGGTGATAGAAGTGTGAGACACCAAGGGCACGTTAAATTGAGCTTCGCTTGTTAAATGTTGCTTCTACCTGCATCAAGTTGAATCACTGGAAGTAGTTTACACACTATTGTTAATACAATGATTTGTAAAATCTATGTATTATAAAACATATTATTACGTTTATTATTATTCTTACTGTAAACTTCAACACTTCTGTGAAAATACCTTTGCCTTTAGTAAGAAATACTGTTGAATTCGAACCAGAAAAAAAAAAAATCAACCCCCCCAAAACAAAAAAACAAAAAAAAAAAACAAAACAAAAACAAAAAAACAAAAACAAAAACAAAAAAAAAAAAAAAAAAAAAAAAAAGAACAAAAACAAAAACAAAAACGTAAACCAAAAACTTTCTTTTAAAGCAGAAACTATAGAGACACAGGCTGTGCAAGTTTCCTCGCGAGATGTGTCTAGTCACCAGGTCCAAGGAGGATGCTTATATACGGAAATCAATGAAGAAATGCCAGACAATTCCTGCTCAAATAAACTGTTGACCCCCTCTGCAGGCATGCAGGTAATATATATATATATATATATATATATATATATATATATATATATATATATATATTTATATATATATATATATATATATATATATAGTGTTTTCCTTTATCGTCCTTGCTGTTATGGTATTGCTTGTTTGTGGTCAACAACTGTAGCAGTGTGATGATTTCTTCAGCTGCCTCTTCCCCACGTTCATGCATAGAAATACGTTTTATGTTTTGTCTGTCCATATTGGTGTGCACATCCGCTGCAACCATCTAAAACCTATATCTTTGTCCTAGATTGCCAATTACGGTGGTACTGTCGTGATCAGATTTGATCCGGAAAAAGGACACTTATGTACATATAGTATGTTACACTGTGACTATATGGAGGGTACTTGTGGATGGACAATCTGAATGTTTGCTATTTTCAGTAACAGTGTTTTTAAGCTGTGTTGACCAAATGTCACAGAGCATATGCGACAAGTCATGTCTGTCCATCCGTCCGTCTGTCTTTCCATCTTCCGTTCGTCCATCTGTCGATAAACCTTGCTCATTGGCGCCATGCAGTCCACAGTTTTTAAGTAAGCCAATATAACTTTCAGGACTTATAAGGTGTATGAAAATCTAGGCTGTTTTCGATATTGGTGGAGCCTCCTATATTATAATATATTATAGGGGTCAAAATGTAAACATCTTGTCAACACTCTAGTATCTGTAATTTGTTCATTTAATTTTTAGCGGATCTTCACCAAATTTGGTGGGATTGTAGGGGAAGTCAAGGTCTAATTTTCTAATGAAAAATACGATAAATTTATGTCGACCTGTATGGGATTCGAACCCACTACCTTCGGCACACTCGCCTAGCAAAATGTAAAGTCGAGCACGCTGACCTCCAGGCCATCGGGGCAACCCCCAAAAAATGGTGATCGAGGACCCAGGCTGATGTTATAGCAGGGGTGGCTTGTACATTGACACGGTAGGGCACTTCCACAGACCAACAATTTATGAAATACACCTCTAATATAATTTCGAACACGCTGACCTCTGGGTCATCGGGGCAACCCCAAAAAAGGTTGACCGAGGACCCAGGGTGATGCTATAGCAGGTGTGGCTTGTACATTGACACGATAGGGCACTTCCACAGACCGACAATTTATGAAATACGCCTCTAATATAATTTCGAAGTCGGAGCAATGGCCCACAGCACTTCGAAACCAATAGAATATCAGTGAGTGAAAAATACGATAAATTTATGTCGACCTGTATGGGATTCGAACCCACTACCTTCGGCACACTCGCTAATGATACTAATGGCGCCACCTATAATTTGACAATACTGAGCCAAAATGTGATTTAAGATGTTAAATTCCATATTTAGAAAAAATATTGGATTAGACTTGCCAAATTTATATGTTGTATAGACCATGGCCAAAGGTAGAATAATATATAATATCAGTGACCTTGACTTATTTTTGTTAGGTCGCCATACCTGTAAAGTTGAAAAGGTGATTTTGTAAAGGCCGGGTGTAGCTTGGACTTCAATGGCAAAGAGAATTAAAACTCCAGATCTAAATTGCACTTGATTACATAATACATATAACTGTTCTTGGTATCTTGCATTTTGAGTCACTATGACCCAGTAATTGTGAAGTTTGGCGCTTGTCGAAGTTTATTGTTTTTCCTCAATAACTCCAAAAGTTATGACCCGATTTCAACAAACAAACTATATATGTAAAACTGGATGTAAGGCGCATATTGTGAATCTTAACAATTTTCTAATTCGAGTTAATGGTCAAGGTCAAATGGCCAATTTGATAATTGGGGTCATCTGGTGAATGCTCTGCACCCCACAATTCTTCCGATACACCTATATAACGTTAAAGAGACATGACTTGCATAAAAATATTTGTCACCGTCAATGTTGGTGGCGCCACCTATAGTATTATGTTATACACAAATTAAAATGTGATAATCTTGTGACCGCAGTACCGTCCAAAGTTTTCAAGTTAGAAAAATATTTATTTCAGGGCATACAAAAGGTATGAAAATCTGGGTACTTTCGATATTGGTTGCGCTGCCTACAATATCAGGCAATAAAGGGGTCAAATTGTGAAAAGTGAACACTCTGGCATCTTAAATTTTTGGCAGATCTTCACTAAATTTGGTGGGATTGTGGCGGAGGTCAAACTGTAAGATGTAATGATTCTAGTGGCCCCACCTATAATTTGATGGAAACTATTCGCCGAAATGAGTTTCAAGATATAAAAATTGATATTTGGAGAAGTAATTGGTTTAGACTTGCAGAATTTATGAAATATATGGACAATATCCAAAGCTAAAATGGTGTATAATGTCAGTGATCGTGACCCAATTTTGGGAAGTCACCATGCCTGTAAAGTTGAAAAAGGTGATTTTGTAATGGCAAGGTGCAGCTTGGACTTCAATAGCAACATCAGCATGGAACCAGGCAGGCCTATGGGCATCTTGAGTTACGTAATCTGGGTGCCCTTGATCTTCTGTCCCAAGGTCACTGAGGACAAAAAGTTCAGGATTCACTCATTGTTGTCTTGTCACATGCAGCAGTATTCATCACTGGAGTTGCACAAAAAAGCTATGATTACATATGGAGCGAAGAGCCATCTAGTGGACATTTTTTACATTAACCTTTATATGTTGAGAAGCCACTTGAGGACTCACAACTTTGAAATAAACAGGTGCAATATAGCCATGATGCCAGCAGAGCATTAGGCCCATGGGCTACTTGTTTCCTTTTTGCCATTTGCCACCTTATATATTTATTTATTTTTTCTTCTGCCGAGTTCTTGCAGGTATATAGACATATAATAGGCATCTACATATTGAAAAAATTTATGTGCTTAGAATAGGTGCCGTGCATCATTGTTCTTTCCAGTGTAAGCTGCAAATGGCAGGGACCTAATAGTGCGAGGGAAAAAAAGCCTAATGCTATAATTTACTTGTGATGCTTAATTTCCAGTGCGATGCAAATCACGGCTGTATGGGTTGTGGTCCATATGAAGAAATTTGCGACATTAAGACAGAGTCATAATTCACTGGTCAAACAGAAACAGCAGAAAGTAAGGTGCTTTATATTTGTATGTGTTTGTTTATTTTATCCGCAAAACTGTTGATACATATATCGCATAATGAAAGCGTTATTTTTTTATATCAGCGTGATTTTGATACCACCAAGCAAGCCCCCCATATATATATATATATATATATATATATATATATATATATATATATATATATATATATATATATATATATATATATATATATGTATGTATGTATGTATGTATGTATGTATGTATGTATGTATGTGTGTGTGTGTGTGTGTGTGTGTGTGTGTGTGTGTGTCTGGTCGCAAAAAACGAAAAAAAATGTATCTTTAAAGGCTTTGACGTAACATTCTGTTGTGAAGTAGTAATTGTTTATATTTTTGGAACAGAAACACTGGACCGGTAGCCAACACAGAGAAGAAATATATATACATACACAGATACATGTATACATACATAAACATATGTATGTTAGTATGCATTATGTGATATGTAGTGGCAAATAATTATATGTTTATTTACACACTATTACACATGTATAATTATTGCAACTCGTCACTTCGGTGAACGTATTTCCAGCAGCTAGACTCACGATTTTGCATAAAGAGTAGTTGCATTTCAATATTCGATATTTGCGCCCGCCGATTAAGTCAGATTCACATGTTATAAACAAAAAAAAACTTTCTGAAGGGTGAAACAGAAATGATGTTTCATCCATATTAAAACAGAATAATCAGTCTTCGCGGGGACTAACGGTTCAATATATTTGAACACATTTTGTCCTCGGCCTGTTACGTTCTCAAATTAACGTGCTGATAGATGGTACTTTTTCAGCAAGTATTTGCATAGTTTGGCTTTTTTTGCTCTCCAATGTTACACTTGAGGAGAAAGAAGGCATCAGGACATGGTAAGCGAGGACCAGCATATTTTTACGATTTTTTGAGAAGAGTAAACTGTGCAGCAAACCTCACCTGCAGACTTTCAAGCATTATGAAGAGACCGTGGCGTTCTTTCGCCACCAATCATCAGCAATATATATATGTATATATACATATACATACAAAATCTGCACACTCATCAGTGATGACCAGTTGCATAGGATAGCGATACAGAGTGACAGTATGAAAGAGATTATGATGTTAACAGACAAATAGCAGAGACGCATTGACAACACAAGAACTATGTATGGCAGTTAGACTATATTTATGTGTATTGCGGGGTAATCAACACTTACGAAACACTGTGCACATACGCAAGTATGTGTAGTGATAATAAAGTTATTAGAACCGTATTGAAACAAAAGCTACAGATATAGCCTAAACTATTCCGTGAAATATTCTTGAAGGAATTGGATACAGATATATAATCACAATGGAACATTATATTTTAGAAAGATATAACTCTTATTAGAGATGTTATACCTATATGTACACACACACTCACGCACACACACACACACACACATATATATATATATATGTATATATATATATATATATATATATATGTGTGTGTGTGTGTGTGTGTGTGTGTGTGTGTGTGTGTGTGCGTGTGTATATCTTTATTTGGTAGTTGAGTGTCATACACGTGTGAAATTTGCTCCCTTTTTGTAAGGCAGTCATTTGAGCGTACTTCAGAAATAAATATTCTGATAGTGACTGCGCAGTAACAAAAACTGCAATTATTTGTTAGTCACCTTTCGCCAAATTAAAAAGGAAATACTACCAGTTTGGCACATGGAATTGACTTAAAGTAGGGTCATTGAAAGTTAAACTTGCTTTATATCATCAATACTACTAAAGTATCCACGCAACAATTATCCCGAAGAGAGCCGTGAATGTCATCAACACAATTCATCAAATCGTCCCAATTTGGAGATTTGCCACTGGAATGCTGGGGATGCCTTAGTATTATATGAATGTCAGCTGTCACTGGAATTCAGCCTTTATCATTCGTTTTGTCTGTATCAATTAAAACAGCAACCTGTCAAACAATGAAAAATACAATACCGTTATTGTTAGAACAATACCGTGATATATATATATATTTACCGGTACTGGGTGACTCAAGGTTGTCCAAATTATTTCCTTTTACTATTATGCCGATTATGTTAGCTTAATGAATTTAAAAGGAAATGGCACAGCCTCAGCCCCAAAGAAACAGCTACTGAGCCACATTATTTCCACGTTTCCTTCTCTTCAGAGCTGATTTGTTTCTTGGTACTTACAACGATTTTGTGCCTTTGCCAAGACAGCACTCCTGAAAAACAGTTTACTATTGAAGTCTTTGACCTATGCATTCCGTGATTTTCCCCACACGTAGCATACCAACTCTTTACAGTCTGTACATTTTAGATAAACTAAGTTTAAGCTAGAATATGTGAGAAGGATATTGACATATGAAATGATATTTATCGTGCATCAACTGATGGTCATGGTGGAGGAATAAAAATGGGTTTTTACGTGAAGAAAAAGCAGAGTCTGTGTGGTATTTAAAAGGTCACATTTCGCACATTTTGAAGCTGATGGCATCAAATTGCATTCCTGGGGCTTGTGTGCATATTAAACATTCACATTAAAATAAACCAAGCGCACACCTACTTTGTATATCTCTGTAAATTTCCACATATCTTATATAAAGCCTGGCTGTAAGAAGTAAAACTTGAATTGTCATGATACATATAGTTTGTTTCCCTGCGACTTTCAAGCAGTCTATTTTGACCTGGTATTATCTTGGGCATAAACTGACTTTTTTTTCAAAAGACATGCGTAGGTGTGGCCCTTGATAAAGCCAGTATAAAAGCTGGGCTAATAATGGTATTGTAAGATTGAGTTAAATGGCGATTGTAGAGGCAGAAGAGTATGCCTAGTTTAATCTTCTGTAGCCATTCGTTTTGAAAAAATTGAATAATATTTCATCATAGGATTGCAAAGGTAATTTCAATGGGTAAATGGTGATGCGTGGCTAATAGTAGAAAGTTCAATTATATATTGAAAGTAAAATATTGTTTGCACTTATTTCAGACAAAAGAAGGGGAACGTGGTGAAGAACATGACTAAACAGAAGAAAGAGTTGAAGTTCCCATTTTAAATTGATAACACAACTTCGATATGAACGGAAGACTACTCTAGCATCATACCAAATATGCATGTTAAAGTACTTTAGACAGTATTGGTTATGTTATAAAATTGGTTGTGTGTTGGGGCCATTAACTGAAATCTACAATTCGCCATACTTCGGAAAAAAAAAGAGAGATACCACAAGTTGAGGCCCTGGATTCGCTGCACCTGTGCTCTACACAGCCAAATGGTCAAGGAATGATTGATTATTTGATATTTCACTTTCATTTTTTTACCAACTATGCCACTGCTAATTTTGCTATCCTTTTCTCGTACAAATGAAGGAACACACGTGCCGCCATTATTGCTGTAATACTGACTCTTTTTGTATCGGATGTAATGAAGGCATCAAAATACAATACAAACGTTTTGCATTCACAGCGCTAACACAGGATGCAGTATTTATTAACTAGACTTCTTTTCATTAATAATGCATATATAGGTATGCAATAAGAATGTGTTTGTACCAACAGTGTCATTTTCATAAGGTTCACTGGAAGAGAACGAAGGTCTAATAATGACTAAATATATACCCAGTTTTCTTGCATTAGTAGCACATTTCTAGGCTTTCAGCTAGCGTTTGTAAATATTTTACGCAATGGCATAGTCAGTAAAAACAAAAACAGAACAAAAAACAAAACAAAAAAAATAACAAAACAAAACAAAACAAAACAAAACAAACAAACAAACAAACAAAAAACAAAGCAAAACAAAAACAAACCCCAAAACAATAATTATAACCCATATACTGCAAATAGATGCATACTTTTTCCCAGAGAGAGGGAAAGAGAATATTTGATTCAGTACAATGCAGTTTTCCAACAACCTCGTGCGAAATGATGTTAAGCTTAACAGTATAAGACAAGCAAAATGAATACAATGGCCAGAAACTAAACTGCGGACAAATGTGGTTCCAATTAAACCGGAAACTATAAACCCTTACTCTACTTTGTTCATTTTATTACTACAAAATATGGTTCAAATGCAAAAAGAACGGCTAATTAAATATATATATATATATACAGAGCGAGAGAGATGTCGCACTGCTGAATTAAATAAGTTCGTCCAAAAATCTCCCTCACCCCCCCCCCCCCCCCCAAAAAAATACTCACCATGCTTCACTATTTCCTACTAATACTTACATATTGTCCTTACTGTTTTTAAAAGTCAAATATTTGACCTAGCGAAGCTGCTCATAGGGTGACTCATACAGGAATGGTTTGAAACAAATCTGGCTTTCGGTTTTGGGAGATAATTGAAAAGAGGATTGTAGACAGGCGGTGGATAAAGCTATGAATGTTTGACCATCGTAAAACCTGATCCAAGTAGAAGACGGGCAGTGGTAAAAAGAGATGATATAATGACATAAGCCAAGGGGCAAGGGGTAGAGGGCAGCACTGGTAAAATAAAAGGTCATCTGACCTGCTCTGAGGAATACTATAGTCATAATAGGTCATTTGATACCTATTGATCAATGCAATCGTCTGCTATTTCCTGTTCCCGGACATAAACCATTCATTGATTGCAATTTTGAATTAAAAGGTGGAGACAAATAACCTTTAGGATCGAATCGATACTCTATTTTGACCTCCTGGCCATAAAAGTCTTTTAAAGAGGAGCCTAGTTTGGTATCAAAGCAGTACTCTGACAGGCTGACATTATATCATGAATCATAAGCAAAACAGGATTGGTTTAAACATATTTCATTTTTAAAAAAAGTTCAAAGGAATATGGTACATTAGTGCCCCGTAGTAGGATATCGTAAATTTGGTTAGGAAATTCATTATATAAGTATATCAATAACTAAACGTACAATTATATATATATATATATATATATATATATAGAGAGAGATAGAGAGAGAGAGAGAGAGAGAGAGAGAGTGAGAGAGAGAGAGAGAGAGAGAGAGAGAGAGAGAGAGAGAGAGAGAGAGAGAGAGAGAGAGAGAGAGAGAGAGAGAGAAACTCATACACTGTTACTTTTTGCAAGCAGGCAAGATCTTGTAAGGTAGTTGAAAACGTTCAAGGATCATATCGCAAAATTATTTAAGTTTGAACTGTAAAATAGGGTGAATCATATAGATAAAACTTTCATTTTCAAAATGCTGTTTAAAGCACAACGGCAGAATAAGATGTGGCGAAACTGGTAAGGCTAATTATATGACAGACTAATAATGCTGTGAAAGGACCAACACAGAGCCAGCGGTGGGAACGACAATGCACATTCAGCCCTACAGGCCAAGAGGTAAAACAAAAAAGTAGCAAATTCTGTTTGAGCTACTTTTTTCTCTTTTATTCTGTGGATTAATTCCATTTTTTCTTTAGTTCTTCCCTTTCTTTTTTCCTATTAGTCCCGTGATTTGATGTTATGGTGGTTTAAACATATTTTTATTACTTTCAACAGTAGAATAGTCCATAAAACATTACATATCATCGGGAAAAGGGCATAGCCCTATACAAATCCCTCTAGTAAGAATAAAGGACGACGAATAAACGAAACAACAGTAGGCACACGAAGGTCGCACAGCCAGGAACCCCGACTTCGTCCATGCCAACCAGCAATATGAAGTAATCAAGAAAGTCTTACAGAACGTGGTATCTAGAATTTGTAGTATGCAGGATAGCGTGTATATGACAGTTAACAATACCTGCCCGTGAGAAACGATTGGAAAGAATTATGTAATCCTGTACGGCAGAAAAAATTTGGATATTCTCCAATGTGGTGCAATCTTTTGAACCATAAAGGACTGTTTGCAATGAAAAAACTATATGATAATTGTATGTAATTTGAATTGTGTCGTAGTTCATCGTGGACAAGAGAAAAAGAAATGCCATGATTTTTCATGTAATACTTGACATTGGCATTCCAACATGATGATCACTTCTAAGTGTATATTTCCCTCATCTCCCGTTTTGACTAAGCACTCCTGCATCTCTTGTTTCAAGTTCGTTTTTCAGAAATCAATTTCATGCATAAGATTAGACTTGCCTATTGATATGATGTATAGACCTTGGGCAGAGGTAGAATGGTGTAAAATATCAGGGACCTTGACCTATTTTTGTGAGGTCACCATGCCTATAAAGGTGAAAAGGTGATTTTGTGAAGTCCGGGCGTAGCTTGGACATACATGACAAAGAGGATTGAGCCTCCAGATCAAAATTGCACTTGATTACATTTTACATAAAACTCTACTTGGTGACTTGCTTTTTAGATCACTGTGACCCAGTAATTGTAAAATTTGGCGCTTGTCCTAGTTTATTGTTTTTCCTCAAAAACTCGAAAAGTTATGACCGATTTCAACAACAAAGTATACATGGAAATCTGGATACGAGGTGCATATTTTGAACAGTAACAATTTTCTAATCTGAGTAGAAGGTCAAATGGCCAGTTTGAATATTGGGGCCATCTTATGAATGCTCTGCACCCCACAATTCTTGAGATAAGCCTATATACCGTTTAGGAGACATGACGTATATAACAATCTTTGTCAACGTCAATGTTGGGGGCGCCACCTATAATTTGACAGAAATTATAAACCAAAATGTGATTTAATGTGTGAAATTCCATATTTGAAAAAAAAATGCATCAGACTTGCCAAATTTATATGATGTATAGATCATGGGCAGAGTTAGAATGGTATATGATATCAGTGACCTTGACCTATTTTTGTGAGGTGACCAGGTCTATAAAGATGAAAAGGTGATTTCGTAAAGGCCGGGCGAGCTTAGGAGACATGACGTGTATAGCAATCTTTGTCAACGTCAATGTTGGTGGCGCCACCTATAGTATCATGTAATATACAAGTCAAAATGTGAAAATCTTAACGCTATAGTTAACTCGTGATAATAAATTTTCAGTGTGATGCAAATCACGGCTGTATGGGTCGTGGTCCATATGAAGAAATCCAATTTGCGACATTCAGATCGAGTGACACTTCACTGGCCAAAGAGAAAGAGCAGAAAATAAAGTGCTTTATATTTGTAAGTCTTTGCATACTTTATCCGTAAAATTGTGTATACATATCATCACTTTGGTGACCGCATTTCCAGTAGCTAGCCTCGCGATTCCGCATAACGAGTGGTTGTTTTTGAATATTTGATATTTGCGCCCGCCGATTAAGTCCGATTCACATACTATTTAAAAAAAAAACTTTGTAGAGAGTGAAACAGACTTGATGTTTCATGCATATTAAAACAATAATCAGTCTTTGCGAGGACTAAAGGTTCAATATATTTGAACACATTTTGTCCTGGGCCTGTTACGTTTTCAAATTAACTTCCTGAGAGATGGTAAATTTTTAAGCAAGTATTTGCATAGTTTGACCTTTTTTTTTTGGCTCTTGCACTTTACACCTCAGGACAAACAAACAATTAGGGCATCGTAACTGAGAACCAGCATATTTGTACGGATGTTGAGAAGAGTTAAACTGTGCGACCAACCTCACCTGCATACTTTCAAGCATTATGAAGAGACTGTGGCGTTCTTGCGCAACCATTTATCACCAAAATATAGATATCAATATAAAGTATGCACACTCATAAGTGATGACCAGTTGTATAGGATAGCGATATAGAGTGAGAGTATAAAATGGATTTTGATGTTTACAGACAAATAGCAGTGACACAAAAACTATGTATGGCAGTTGGACTATGCTTATATGTATTGCGGGGCAATTAACACTTACGAAACACGGTGAACATACACAAATATATGTAGTGATAATCAGGTTATTTGAACTGTGTTGGAACATAAACTATAGATTTAGCCTAAACAATTCTGTTAAATATCCTTGAAAGAATTGGATATAGATTTATAATCACAATGGAACACTAATTTTAGAAAGATAAAATTGTTATTAGAGGTGTTAAATATACATTATCTATATTTCGTAGTTGAGTTCCATACACATAAAAAAAAAATTGCTCCGTTATTGTAGGGCGGTCATTTGAGCGTACTTCGGAAATAAATATTGTGATAGTGACTGCGCAGTATCGAAAGCTGCAATTATGTGTAAGTTCACCTTTCGCAAAATTAAAAAAAAATTACTATCAGTTTAGCATATGGAATTGACCTAACGTATCGATATGATCAATGAAAGTTAAAGGGCCTTGTTATTTGTTAATGTGGAATCGCTACATCACATACTTATGTTTCCCTATAATTCCAACTTGATATATTTCATTAATGCTATTAAGAATTTAAGCGGCCATTATCCTGAAGAGTGCCATGAATATCTTCAACACAGTTCATGAAATCGTGCCGATTGGGAGATTTGCCACCAGAAGGCTATGGATGCCTTAGTCTTATATGAATGTCAGCTGTCACTGGAATTCAGCTGTTAATATTCATTCTGTCTGTATCATATAAAACAGCATTATATCAAATAATGCAAATACAACGCCGTTATTGTTAGTAGAATGCCGTGGAATATATACCTGTACTGGGTGACACAAGGTGTTCCAAATTATTCCATTTTACTATTATTCTGATGATGTTAGCAAAATGAATCTAAAAGGAAATGGCTCAGTCCCAGCCTCTAAGAAACAGCTAATTTGCCACATTATATTCACTTTTCCTCTTTTCCAGAGCTGATTTGTTTCTTAGTACTTACAACGATTCTGTGTCTCTGCCATGACAGCACTCCTACAAAACAGTTTACTCTTGAAGTCTTTGACCTATCCATTCCGAAATTTTCCCAACACATAGCATACAACCTCGTTACAGTGTGTACATTCTAGCAAACTTAAGTTTGAGCTAGAATTTGTTAGAAGAATAATGATATATGAAATGCTCTTCTTCACGTGTCAACTGATGGTTATGTCTTGTTTAATTTTCTGTAGCCTTATGCTATGGAAAATTTGAATAATATTTCATCATTGGTTCCCAAAGGTAATTTTAATGGGCAAATGGTGGTGCGTGGCTAATAGTAGCCTTATGCTATGACAAATTTGAACAATATTTCATCAAAGGTTTGCAAAGGTAATTACCGAGGGTAAAAGGTGGTGCGTGGCTAATAGTAGAAAGTTTAATTATATATTGAAAATAGAAGATTTTTCGCACTGATTTCATACAAAGGAAGGGGAACTGCTATATATATATTCATAAATAGATTGAAACTATTACTTTTTGAAGCAGGCAAAATCTCATTCATAGCAGCGTAGTTGAAAACGTTCCAGGATCATATGGTAAAATTTTTAAAGTTTAGACTCTAAAATAGGGCCGATCATACAGATATAACTTTCATTTTCAAAATGGTTTTTAAAGCACACCGGCAGAATCAGATGTTGTGAAACTGGTTAGCCTAGTTATATGACAGTTAGACTAGTAATGCTGTGCAAGGACAAATACAGAGAGGGTGATGGGAACGATAATGCGCCTTCAGCCCAACTGGCCAAGAGGTAAAAAAATATATATATTCCATACAGCAAATTCTCTTTGAGCTCCTTTTTTCTCTTTTATTCTGTGGAATAATTCCATTTTTCTCTCATACTCCTACTTTTGTCCTTTCAGTGCCTTAATTTCATGTAATACTTGACATGGGCATTCCAATATGACGATCACTTCTTAGTATATACTTCTGTCATCTCCCTACTTGACTGACTGAGCACTGTTGGATCTCTGGTTTTATGTTTGTTATTCAGAAATATTTCAATGCACAAAACATTTTAAATACATACAGTAAGTTCTTCGTGGGATGGTATTTGTATATTCTCTTGTAATCTACATTATATATATATATATATATATATATATATATATATATATATATATATATATATATTATATATATGTATATATATATATATGTATATATATATATATATATATGTATATATATATATATATATATATATATATATATATATATATATATATATATATATATATATATATATATATAAACGTTTTTGATAGGTTATCCCATGGCTAGATCAGTATCCTTCTCTACACAGTTCTCCCGAGAGCCCATATCCTCCTAACACACCAACGGTCAAGGGAGGCTACAGGCTCTCGGGGGGAACTGTAGAGAGTAGGTTTCTGATCTATCCATGGAATGACCTATGAATACTTTGTAACACCTAGAAGTGAATCCCTTTCATTGGTCAATTTTTTCAAGTTTGTGGGAGATATACAGGCCTATGTTATTTCAATGGACTGCCCTGTACTCTTCCCTGCTGGCTATTTGCGCTGTTTGGTCTATAGATTTGACGTGAATTGCTTTGATTAGTCAATTGATTTCAAGTTCCAAGAAGATGTACAGGCCTATGTTTATATCAATGCACACTCCATACGCTGCCCTGTACACTTCCCTGCTAGTTATTTACTCTGATTGGTCCACGGGTTTGAAGTTCCAGGGACACACGGACGGCAGCTGTGATTTCAATGCAAGTTTTGCATTGCAGAGTATCCTAGTACCAACCCGTACCGTTATCTATTTTGTATATATATATATATATATATATATATATATATATATATATATATATATATATATATATACATATACATATATATATATATACATATATATATATACATATATATATATATATATATACATATATATATATATATATATATATATATATATATATATATATATATATATATATATATATATATATATATAATTTCTCATGTCAACGTGTGTGTGTATGTGCATTTATGCATTTTAGGGCTAGGCATTGCAAAATCACTGGTGACTAGTCGATCTTGTGTTTTAAGGTTTTTATCATTTCACAGCTTGGTTCATATTTGCATGTGCGTATTGATGATTGCTAAAGCACTGTTTGTAGAAATATATCTTTCTTCTATCTTCGGAACATAATAAAAAGTACTATTTAGGCATTAAAATCACGACACTGCACCAGTGTTTTCGTCCAATCAACTGATGCCACTTACTGCTCTTAATATAAACCATTCAGGACAGTAAATACACTCAAGTAGTTAAATCATGTTGTTAGTCATTAAACGGGCCACTAGATAAATATCCTTAGACATCATTGTTTTCATGATGTTGGACTAACCGGGATATCAATTTTGGAGGTGGCATTTATAATTTACAATTAAAATTGTGTAATACATTATCAAATGTAATCATTTAAAATATGTTGACAGATTCCACAAACTTTCTTTACTGTCCCAACAATTCGAGTGAAAAACAAAGAATAGAGACTGAAACAAAGCTCATGATAACATAACTTGGATTATTTATTGTTGGCTTATGAGGAAGACAAACCGTTAAGGGCAATTAAAGATATGATTGGACACACAAAATTGCTGGCACCGATTAACAACTCTTCCTTATTGACCTACAATTAAGAATGTGACTGCCGGCTTGAGTATGATTTTATTGGACACTGCTTCTTGCTATATTAAAAAAAACAGGCATGGGAACATTGTTAAGTTATTCAATTCTATGTTAGGGAATGATCAGGATAAATATAATAATAAAACTGCTGATGCGCGTGCTGGAAGTGGTGTGTGTTAGGATCTGCGGTGCTGCTGGGACCAGCCTGAGACAAGGAAAACTGCAGCCACAATAGAAACGGAACCAGCCTTGCAGTCTGAAGAAACACGAGGGCTTTGGTCAAGGGTTTTCACTTGAGTCGCCTACAGTCTGTCATTAAATGTTGGCGACTCTAGTGGAAGGTAATCAATTATCACTAAGGACTTATGTGCATACCAGCCACATAATTGATGCACACAAACAGACCTGATGAAGCTGAA